>OX369306.1:2209000-2809000 GCA_947284805.1 Coleophora flavipennella | reverse complement strand
TTATTATTGAATGAGTTCATTTGAATTTGGCGCCAAAAATCCGCCATATTGTTTTTTTTTTTATTTTGATATACCCAGTGTCACTCACACAGTAAATATGTATCTAACGACACCCCTCAAACTAAAATCTATCGAGCCGTTAGGCTGCAGTCCGTGCCTAACATTGGAATTTGGCGCCAAAAATCCGCCATTTTGTTTTTTTATTTGGATATACCCAGTGTCATTCTCACAGTAAAAACGTATCTAACGACAACCCTCAAGCTATAATTCATCGAGCCGTTCAGGCTGCAGAGCGTGTCAAACATTTGAATTTTGCGCCAAAAATCCGCCATTTTGTTTTTTTTATTTTGATATACCCAGTGTCACTCACACAGTAAATATGTATCTAACGACACCCCTCAAACTAAAATCTATCGAGCCGTTAGGCTGCAGTCCGTGCCTAACATTGGAATTTGGCGCCAAAAATCCGCCATTTTGTTTTTTTATTTGGATATACCCAGTGTCATTCTCACAGTAAAAACGTATCTAACGACAACCCTCAAGCTATAATTCATCGAGCCGTTCAGGCTGCAGAGCGTGTCAAACATTTGAATTTTGCGCCAAAAATCCGCCATTTTGTTTTTTTTATTTTGATATACCCAGTGTCACTCTCACAGTAAATACGAATCTAACGACACGTCTCAAGCTAAAATCCATCCAGCCGTTCAGGCTGCAGAGCGTGCCAAACAATTATACATACAAACATACATACATACATACATACATACATACTCTCGAAAAACATAACCCTCCTTCTGGCGCAGTCGGGTAAAAAAGAATTTAATTATGAAACGCGACAAAAGAGATCGGCTCGAAACGATAGTTAGCGTTTCAAAATACCCACAAACTCACAAAAAAAAGGCGAGAAGTCCAAAAATTTTTTGAAATTTGGACAACCCTATGGACGTTGGACAACCCTGAAGAAGAAAAAAATAAAAACTCTCTAAGTAACTAGTTAACTACGAACGTTTACTTGAAGCTGGTAGAAATTGACATTTATACACGAACGTACACATACAAACGGCAAAAACTCCATCTAAAAGTGAACCAACTTAATAACCCCAACAACACACTAGTGTTAAGGGATCGCTATGCACAGCCTAAAATAGTCAACTAATGCCGAAAGAGCATAACTAAACAACTAATTAAAACTAGATAGTATAAAGAGAGAACGAAGAAAGAAAAAAGGAGCACTCCGCACAATAGGCAAGTAGGGCTGTCGAGCTTAACACATCTCGAGGGAAAAAACCCCAGAACTAGTAAAACATTAAAGACCAGTAGGGTTGTCAAAAACTGAAAAAACTTGCGAAACATAGTCGGTTACGCCAGCGAAAATGTGGACAAAAACGGTAAAGGCGGATGCGTGAAAATCCGACTCACGGATAAAATTAACACCGGAAGTCTGAAACGCGATACGCAAGAGTCTAAAGGGACAACTCTACCGAAAAATAGGCCATTTGAGGTAAGACAAGGGCAAGATTAATGAAAGAAATTTGAAAAATGGGAAATTGTTATAAGACCTCAAGAAATCTAAACAATACTGCGGAATACAGAAACGTTGTCACATAAAAGTGAACAGGGTACGCCAAAAATTTAAGGAGTACCTCGCAAAGCAACGCGTAAAAATATTCCAAACAGTAACCTTAAAGATTTTTACCTTAAAACAACGTTAAATAATCGTGAACTAAAAGTAAGTCTGTCCCGACTTTCGATTGAAAGAAATCTAGAGTCTGGCCATTGACTACTTAAATTAAAAATTCACTTGGAATCGTAAGGGAATACACAGGCAAAAACAACTCAACAACACGTAAGCAATTATCCGAAAGAGGTATAATGCCATTAAGCCGGGAAAAAACGACCCGTGTGATCGTTTTTTCCCGGCTTAATGGCATTATACCTCTTTAAAAATAATAATAATAGGGAACTGGGGATAAAAACCCTTACGGAGTTTGCCACATATGATACGTAAGATTTAGAGGTTCGGGCCTAAACGGAGTTTTAAGGAAAAAAGGTTATGGGGTAAATTAGAATATATATATTTTATGATTTTTTTCCTAAAAAGAAGGAACAATAAACAATATGACCAACAATATGAACAATATACAATGGTTGACCGTGTAGACAATTAAAAACAATGACCTAATATATTTATGGAGAATTTACGGAAATAAATTTAAGGTTACAATTTTATCTGTATATAAAATGGTTATTTTATAGTATGCCGGCAGGCAACGATCGTCACCGTCCCTTTGGTACTTAAATAAGTTACTAAGTTTAAAATTTCAGTTTGATCTGAATTACCCTATCTTTTTAACAAAATATGTATCAGATACAAAACACTTTTAAAATTTAAAATAAATAACTAATGGTCAGAAACTGGAAACAGGAAATCTTCTAGGTCGGCGGAAAGGTCAGAGAGTCAGAGAGTCGCTCGGGATAAAAGATAAAATAAATTCACTTCCCTTATGGCGAGCAGCTGGGCGGGCAGTAGAAAGGAGTGGCTGGTGATCAGCACTGCTCCATCCCGGGATTAATCCTTTATTGTAAAACTTCGGGGACGTCAACCTCGTAGGGGCTGGATGAAACCCTACGGAGATATAACAATTTAATTCGCCGCAGAACCAAAAATACACGCAAAGCGGTTTCCTTATACAAATTACTTACCACAGAATAAAATTGTGGGCCTCAATAACGACTTATAAAACAATTTATCAAAAAAAAATTAAATTCGCATCTGTAGACGGGATCACGGTCAACCTTTTGTTTTTCTTGTCAAAAAATAACAACAATTTTCAAATTCAAATACCATAGAGCAACGACATCAAAAAAGAATTTAATTATGAAACGCGACAAAAGAGATCGGCTCGAAACGATAGTTAGCGTTTCAGTATGAACTACGAGCAGGTGTAGCTTTTCTAAAAAACGACGACCTACCGACTTCTAATAATTGAAAACGCTAACACGTTAAAAAACCGACTTCCATCGCAATTTTGCATTATTTTTGGTTTTTGTTTATTTTCTAATAAAGTACTACACCGATTTTGATAAAATTTATATGGGACCCCACGGAAAGCACTAGCTTTCAAATAAAAAAATAATCATCAAAATCGGTTCACCAGTCAAAAGTTCTGAGGTAACACACATAAAAAAAAAACATACAGTCGAATTGAGAACCTCCTCCTTTTTGGAAGTCGCTTGAAAATAATAAAGCCACGCTGTGCATAGTTTCTCGCGAAGTCTTCACCGTTTAGTGTGGTAAGACATACCTACAAAAATCAACAATAAACATTCATTACGCTTACTTAGTAGCAAAGAATCGGACTTGATTAAAAAAAAAACGAAATGTGTGCTGGGACACATGGTAGAAGTGAAACTTCAACGGACAAGTGGAAAGGGTAACCCAGGCTAGTATACCTGCTTTATATCTCCATCTCAACTTTTCTCTATCTACGAATACAGCCGTTGCCCTCACTCCGCCGCCGCCCCCAGCCTTTCTCTGTCTACGCACTCCACGTGGCCGTAACGCTTTTTCGTGACAGAAGAAAATCCTAATACGGGGGTATTATTTCTGTCACGAAAATCAGTCTATATGTATAGAAGTTTCAATTCAAAAACTAATAATTTGGTTTTGTATGGGAGGTACCTTTCTCAGGTTTTTTTTGGAATGAAGAACAACTCAGTGTAGTTAGTGTTCTTAATTCCTAGTTATTCATAAAGTATCATTAAAATCGTTGGCCATTTTTGAATACAAGGAACAAAAACTTGAGTTTTGTATGGGAGGTAAAGTTAGTTCAAAAGGACTAAGAAAAGGAATAAGTGTTCAGATTTTTTTAAAGAATATTAAACTACCGAATGTCGTAGGCCTTATAAAGTAATAGTACGGTACAGAGTTTTATTAAAATCGTTAGGGATTTTTTAGTTAAAAAAAGGTATTTTTAATATGGTGGCAACCCTAAAAATCAAATTCTTACTAATATTATAAACGCGAAAGTTTATACATGTTTGTTACTCTTTCACGCGACAACAGATTAACGGATCTGGATGAAATTTGGTAGAGAGACAGATTAGAACCTAGATTAACTAAAGGCTCCTTTTTTCGACACTGAGCACCCTCGATTCTTAACAAAATATGAAAATTCCGTAAAAACAATGTCTAAAAGTGAAATGAAAATTTAAATCAGCCAACAAATACGAAATATATAAGCATTTTCATCTACGAATTAGACAGAGAGATCCGATATGTAAATGTGGTGGTACATGGTACATGGTCCGTTTAAAATCTATGCTACATTCTGTTTTGCTAGAAAGAGATAGAGATAAATAAATAAATCTTTAATGGTTTATATCTTGGTTATTTTTATAGTTACTCAAAAATATTTTATGTATACCGTTTCTTATATGAATGAGCTTTTATTAAAGCAACATATCATCATCATCATTACAGCTCATATACGTCCCCACCGAGGGGCTCGAGCCTACCCTGAATCAGATCGATTAGGCCTTAGTCGACCACGCGGGCCCAGCAACAAATAATCCTGAATATTCCCCATAACCATGAATAGCTCCAGTTAGACGTTTTCGGCATCGCTCGCAACTGCTCGTTCCGCAATCGCTCGAAAATCCCTACTAATATTATAAATGTGAAAGTAACTCTGTCTGTCTGTTACGCTTTCCCGCAAAAACTACTGAACGGATTTGGCTGAAATTTGGTAGGTAGACAGATTAGGACCTGGATTCAGACATAGGCTACTTTTTACCACGCACTGCGCACCCTCGAAAAGTCATAGAAACGTTGTCCACGCGGGTGAAACCGCGGGAAACAGCTAGTAAAAAATAAAAACCGGCCAAATACGAGTTGAACTTGCACACGAAGGAATTCGTACATTCGTACAAGATAAATAAAAAACTGGCAAAGTGCGAGTCAGAACCGCACATATAAGGGTTCCGTACCTTAAACTAGATGGCAACAAAACAAAGGGTTCCGTGCCATCATACTAGATGGCGTTAGTTTCTTCACGTTTTAAAAAAAAACATGTTTTTTGTATGGATACCCCCCTTATTTTTTTACTTTTTCTAATTTTTTGTATTCGTTTTTATAGCGGCAACAGAAATGTATCATCCGAAAAAAATTCAACTGTTTAGCTATCACGGTTCATGAAATACAGACGGACGGACAGCGGAGAATAAGTAATAGGATCCCGTTCGCACCCTCTGGGTACGAAACCCTGAAAATATGTCCTTTAAATCCTATAAAGTCCCTTATAAACAATAAAGTCCCTTACAACAATAAAGACTCTTATAAACAATAAAGTCCCTAATAAACAATAAAGTCTCTTATAAACAATAAGTGAGAACATGGGTAAATTGTTGTGTAAGTAACAGCTTGGATGTTATTACGAGAGTTTCAGTACAAGCAAAGTAGCTGTTAAGGCAAGGTATTGATTGGAACAGTTGTCTCTATCTTTTTCTTTACATGTAAAGAGTAAAGAAAATAACCACACTTTTTCAATTTTTCAATAGTTTTTCGTTTCCATCAAAAACTACAATGAAATTATAAAAAATAATAACATTACTCACTGTGTATTATCAAAACAAATATTGTTGTATACTTTTTAAAATTTATACTTCAAAATATTAGTCATAACTAGAGTTGAAAGTAACGGTGTAGATTTACCTTTGGGATTTTTTTCTATCGAGCCAAAACTGCTCAATCGTGTTTCTAATAGCTTTTGACTTTAAGGAACATCATCAACAATAAGGGTATTTTTTTAAATTTTGGGTTTTCTATCGTTTAGGAGTAATTGACGTCAAAAATAACGAAAATCTGTAATATTACCGCCTTAAAGGAAAGGCAGTGATATAACTGACTAGGTAAAAACTGAACTTTATTTTATGACTAGTTCTGGCGGGAACATTATGTTATGGCAAATTAAAAACCAATAAATACATCTTAACATGCTTGTTCAATTGTATTTGTGGAAAAATATAGACTACTAGCTGTCCCGGCGAACTTCGTTCCACCTTACACTACACTACCCTAACCTACACTACCCTACCCTACATTACTCTACCCTACACTACACTACACTACCCTACCCTACACTACCCTACCCTTCACTACCCTACCCTACCCTACATACACTACACTACACTACCCTACCCTACACTACACTACACTACCCTACCCTACCCTACACTACACTACACTACCCAACCCTACCCTACACTACCCTACCCTATACAACACTACCCTACCCTACCCTACATACACTCCACTACACTTCCTACCCTACACTACCCAACCCTACCCTACCCTACTCTACCCTACACTACACTACCCTTACCCAACCCTAACTACACTACACCTACACTAAACTACCCTACCCTAAAACCAATTATTTTTTGACTGATATTTTTTTTTATTTAATTCCGAGCATTTTCATATTTATTTATTCACCTTTTAAACCTTCTCTGTACTTCCACAAATAATTCAATACCAAAATTAGCCAAATCGGTCCAGCCAAGAAAAAAAATCTACAATAAAAAAAAGAAATCTTAATGAATGCGGCACTGGCCATCGTACCGTAGCAGCCGCAGCCCACGCGCCTCCGCCACAGATGATAATAGTAGCACAAGCCTCCGCTCCGCTCCGATCATTCCTATTCTTTACCCGCAGCCTTCCTTCTTACATCCCAAACTTGTGGTTACAAACTTCATAGCACACCACCATGTCCAAATACTTTTGTACGGCATTTTCACTACGAAACACTTAACTTAGGCACAATACAAAAATTGTATTGTGACTTAGGCACTTAGGTCACAAAATGTCATAGGTTAGGCTTTGAGCAACGTAACTCAATGAGTGCGCGAGAGTAACTGAGATATTTATTTACTTCACAGTTGCTTGTAGGCGCTTGCTCGTAGGTACATTTCGCGTGGTTCGTTCAACGACCTCAAACGCCTTAAAAGAAGGATCCGCCGCCTTCAATTTCAATTTCTTCTTTTTCGTAAAGTGTAAATACCTGTTAGGTTGTATTTTACTACCTACAGCTAAAAGGAACTGTAAGGTTTTAAGTATTTTAAATAAGAATTGATTGATTGATTGAGTGAACTAGCAAAGGTCAACGGCCGGGCACAGTGCACAGTTTTGTTGCGACACGTCACGAGTCCAGCGATGTAAACAAAAACCAGGACCGTACTACGAGAATATTATTTATTTAAGCAGGCAGTAATGGAATGTGGCGAGTTTTTTTTAGAATTCGGTATGGTCGCTGAAGAAAAATTTGTTCAGTTTCGTTTGCTGAACTTGCCCTTAAAATAGTTTCAGCTAATTTTGTTAGACCTTATATATATAAATTTTAAGAAACTAACTTGAATACCTTTTTTTCATCGCAAATATTTTTAAGATTTTCCAAATAAAAGTATAAAAAACGGTCCCAGAATCTTAATTAACGATAATGAAATGAATTTTGTTATTAAAGTGTTATTAAATTACTTTTTACCCGACTGCACCAGAAGGGGAGCTATGTTTTTCGAGTGTATGTATGTTTATTTCTTTTTAATATTTCATTAATTCGTTTATTTTTTGCTGTTGCCCGCGGCTTCGCCTGCGCGTAACCCTTTTTTGCCGTTCCCTTGGAAATTTTTAAAAATCCTTTCTTAGCGGATTCCTATGTCATAATTCCTATTAGTTTGCCAAATTTCAGCCCGATCCGTCCAGTGGTTTGAGCTGTGCGTTCATATATCTGTCAGTCAATCACGGTTTCCTTTAAAATACAGTGTAAACTCTGTAAAACGTCACTCGATATAACGATTCACTCTTTGAAACGTCAAAATTTTCTGGCTCCAGTTGGTTTACTTTGACGCCAATTTCTCTCTATATAACGAAAACTCTCAATAACGTCACAAAATTCCCGGTCCCTTGAGTGTCGCTATATAGAGTTTACACTGTATACAGATAAAATCGTTATTTATCCAAATGGTATTTTATTTACTTGCATGCCTTATAAAAAAACTAAACATGTTAATACTAGCTAATGCAAAGAGAAATCATACGCCGCAAATGGCTCATGAGCGTGGAAAAAAGAAATCTGTATGTTAATCCAGGTCCTAATCTGTCTACCCACCCAATTTCATATTGATCCGTTGATCTGTTGTGGCGTGAAAGAGTAACAAACATCCATATACATAAAAAACTTTCGCGTTTATAATATTAGCACATTATTACGATACGGCTTACAGTAGCGCAACGCCTTTGATGTCGCACGATGCCGCCACGGCGTAGGTACTAGCAGTACTAGCCTGTAGCCAGCCTGGCAAACTCCGGAGTGTGCCAGGCTGTGCCCCGCCGCCCGCTGCCCCGCAAGTACCCTTCCGTTGCTCTGCGTAAGTACATTCGTTGCAGTACTGTAAGCCGTTATATTGAAATACTGTGATATTAGTAAGGATTCGATTTTTAGGGTTGCCACCATAGTAAAACTTAGTTTTTAATTTTGCGTTTTTACGTCTTTTATTTTAATCTTGTTCTTTGTGTAGTTAAAATAAGCGTATTAGTATCTACCTTAATACTTTATTCTATTTAAACTGTCAATGAATAAATGAATTACCTATCTATCTAAAAATACGTGGCATACCTACCAGGAAAAAATACTGTGTAATCAAGTGCAACAGTAAGCTGGCGGAGAAACGGTTCTCCGGTGTCTGAAAACAGGTAACAGCTCCGCAGATGGTGACCAAACATGGCTGACATGAGGTCACAGCGCCGCACGTACGGGGTCTGAGCCAGGAGTACCGGCAACTACAACCACAGAAAACAGAACAGTCAAATTTACTTACCAGAGAGTTAATATCAGCTCATATACGTCTCCCCCACCGAGAGGCTCGAGCTCACTCTGAATTAGGTCGATCGGGCTTTAGTCGACCATACGGGCCCAGTGCGGGTTGGTCGACTTCACAAACAACTTTCGAGTCTCTTTAC
The DNA here is from genome assembly GCA_947284805.1 of Coleophora flavipennella. NCBI lineage: Eukaryota > Metazoa > Arthropoda > Insecta > Lepidoptera > Coleophoridae > Coleophora > Coleophora flavipennella. The sequence goes on along the minus strand of OX369306.1, from coordinate 2,799,984 downwards.
AGTCGTGCGCAGGATCGATGCGAAGAGAGCAAAGGAAGATATCTCCGCCAGGCAAGGTGGTATGCCTGGGGTCCGGGCGTGGACCAATCGTTGATGATTGGTATTTGTATATATGTCGCAGGATTTTGATAAAATTAGGTTTTTGATCAAAAATCTAGGTTTTTGATCAAAAACCGGAAGATGACAAAATTTAAAACAAATTTTATCATAAACCTGTAACAATCTAGGTTTTTGATCAAAAACCTGAACTAGTTTGGGTTAATGATCAATCTGATGTAGATTTCCGTTGACAGGGACTTCGGGGATTCCCCCGCTCCCGCTTCCATTTAGAACTCCCCGTTCTACACTCTTCCTACAGTGTTGAGTGGTCGACGGAGCCCCTTCGGGGCTCCTACTTCTGTGTTCTCATGTCAAACCTAACACTACAACTGAACCTAACGGATCCGAGTCGGGGTGCTCCGCAAGTCCGAGCTCGCTTCGCTCGCTCCCGCTTCCATTTAGAACTCCCAGTACTACACTCTTCCTACAGTGTTGATTACATCGATTAATTTGTCATAAAAGTAAGCCAACCCATGTTTTTGACTAGAAATGTATCATAAACCCAAACTAGTTCAGGTTTTTGATCAAAAATCTAGATTGTTACAGGTTTATGATAAAATTTTGTTTAAATTGTGTCATCTTCCGATTTTTGATCAAAAACCTATATTTTTGATCAAAAACCTAATTTTATCAAAACCCTACGACATATATACTCGGCGCTGAAGAAATTCTAATAGCGCGTTCTAGATGTTGTATTTCTTTTGTTCTCTCGTCGCTTGTGTTAAGGTTCAGTGGCGGGTTACTGCAGTTGCCGCCACACAGGTTTCCTCACGATGATTTCCTATACCGTACGTATGAAATGGGAATTCGAAAATACATTGGCAGGATTCGAATCCACGACCAGCCGGACAGGAGGTAGCGGTCCTAGCCGTTACGCTACCGACACACACAACGTAATACGAGTACCTATTTAGTAAAAATAGGAGCTCCTTGGATGATAAGTCGTCTCAAGGAGTAATGTAATGCCCAACACTTTCATAATTGTTATTGTCACAAGCCCCTTTAGTCCACTGACAGATGTGCAATGCCTCCACCACAGTATTACGATATGGCTTACAGTAGCGCAACGCCTTTGATGTCGCACGATGCGCCACCGGCGTAGGTATAGCCCATCGGAGTTTGCCAGGCTGTGCCCAGCGCGCCGCCTGCTATCCCACAAGTATCCTTCCGTTGTTCTGCGTAAGTAAATTCGTTGCACTACTGTAAGCCGCTATATTGTAATACTGTGCCTCCACTATTGTACAACACTTGTACCGATCTTCGACTATGCGGTTGTTTCTACTGTGGGACCAAGATTTCATGAATTTCTTTTGCTACATTTTATTTTGATTGGGCCAAAATTACGTTTGCGTGGAGTCTGTAAAATACCTATGTAGTATGCACGATTCAATGATATCAGTAATATCAAGCATCATATGAATTTGAAGAGCGAACGGTCAAGTATTTTGACACAGAAAGTAGGATACAAATAGATCACAATTTTGAGTAATTTAAAAAATATAACTAGATTTTCTGGACGTCGTGGAAATGCTTTAAGGGAGAGGCCTTTGTCCAGAAGTGGACGTCCTTCGCCTGATATGATGATGATAATGACGAACTAGATTTTAGGGGTACCTCTCGTACATGTAAAGGGAGATGAAATATTCTTTTCGATGTTGGATGTCGTTGAATATGTCTTTTAAAATGAAGGAGAGTTTTCTTGGGAAAATTTTTATCAGATAAACCGTTTTGCGAGATATAAGCCGCCAAAATAGTTAACAAGGGTAATTATTAAAAGTTTTTTTAAATTTAGGTTTCATATGTACGTTAGTCCGACGCTCTTACGGTGAAGGAAAACATAGTGAGGAAACCTGCACACGCCTGCGAAGAAACTCGAAGGTTGTGTTTGAAGTCAACAAACCCGCACTGGACCCGCGTGGACCACTAAGGCCCGATCACCCTAATTCAGGGTAGGCTCGAGACCCTCGGTGGGGACATATATGAGCTGATATCAATGATTTTTTTTTCAATTTTTAAAATTAAAAATTTGAGTTAGTTCGACTTCATCTTACCTGATGGAAAGTGACGATGTAGTCAAGGATGGAACGCACAAACTCAAATAATAACTATTTACTCTCGCGTAGGAAGGCCTCTCACGCAGTGGACCGATGACCTGGTGAAGATCGCGGGAAGCCGCTGGATGCGGGCACTGCATGACCGGTCGTTGTAAAAAAACCTTGAAGGAGGCCTTCGTCCAGCAGTGGACGTTTTTCGGCTGATATGATAATGATGATGATGACTATCGCGTTGAAGATCCCTAAATTGTAAGAGTCGGGAAACACAGATGCAGTCAAGGAGTTCCACTCCATCGCTCAGCGACTCAGCTCAACTTAGAACTTCCGGGTTTTACGCACGGTCTGTTGTTTAAAGGTAACCTTGCACCTATTTTACTTTGATAGCCAGTTCCTCCCTAAGGTTCCTCGACATAACCTTATACTCGTACATACCTGTCTCCTACGTGCAGTGATCCACAGTTGCTTTACATACATACCTGTCTCCCACGTGCAGTGATCCACAGTTGCTTTACATACATACCTGTATCCCACGTTCAGTGACCCACAGTTGCTTTACGTACATACCTATCTCCTACGTGCAGTGATCCATAGTTGCTTTACATACATACCTGTCTCCCACGTGCAGTGATCCACAGTTGCTTTACGTACATACCTGTCTCCCACGTTCAGTGACCCACAGTTGCTTTACGTACTTCCAAAATTTTTTGAGTTGGTAAGCTGCAAGATAAAAACTGCATCAGTCGATCATAGGCTAGCTTTCACAAATTTGAGTGAATAGTCCTTTTCCAAGCTTATGTTTGGGTTATAAAGTTTATATAGATTCAGGAAGCGAGCTATGCTCGAAATTTCCCTACGCGATCGATTCAAAAATGAGGAGATCCACAGGAGAACCAAAGTAACCGACATACCTCACAGCACAGAATCGCTAAACTGTGGCAGTGGGCAGGGCACATGGCCGTTGGGGTAGTAAAACCGGAAAACGTAGTGTAGGCAGGCCTCCCACGCAGTTGACCCACGACCTGGTGAAGATGGAAGTTGTCGTGGAAATTCTTGGGGGAGGCCTTTGTACAGCAGTGGACGTCTTTCAGCTGATATTATGATGATGATTAGACTGAGGAAAGATTAAAGGAACATCGTTTTGTGTATAGTTGTCGTGGTTTTACTATTTGAATCCTAAACCAATATTTGTGCACGGGCTCATCGAAATGGAACTATGCTTTGCTTAGAAAGAAAAACAAGTCTGAAAATTAATTATACATATCTTTAATTATTTGTTAACTTATAATATTGAGGGTAGAAAGTGATCAATTCAAATAGAGTAGCCGAGGGCCTTAAGAGGAAACGCGGTCTTTTGTATTTGAATAAAATGTTGCTGTCTCCTTCGCCCAAACCTCTCAGTATACAGCAAGAAAGGGAGAACTGCAACGCAGACCGATAATAGGCACTTAAATTGACCAAAACAGCATTACGTAATCCCCTCCCCCAAAACTTGAGTAATAATAATATTTTTCTCAAAAATAATTAAGTTATGTTTTCTGCGTATTATTTTTTTGGTGGGTTTCTGAAATGACGTTTCAATTAGGAAATTTTCTCAATTTTTAAAGGCTCCTACTTCCTATTATAAATAGAATATGAGAAAAAAAAACAGGGGCATGGCCATTGCAGATATGAGATTGGTGGAAATTTTTTTTTTGCTCTATTGCCATTATCCGGGGAGGAAACAGAGGACTACAATTATTATTATTATTTATTTACTGGACAACATGGGCCCATGATATTTTAGTACGTTTGTATGAAAAAAATTTCGCCCGCGTTTTCTCTTAAGCCGTGTGGGCTTAGGAATCCCACTTCCAACCGAGTGAAATACGACGTTTTGGCTCGAAATTTGGCATACGATACGGATATAGATATTCTCTATTTAATTTTTTAAAAATATTTTTTTTTTAAGTTTTTTAGGGGACCCTACCTATATGCATGTCAGCGTCGGTGGCTCAACCGGTAACGAGTCAGCGTCGGTGACTAAACCGGTAACGACTCGGTCCTTCTAACCAGAGGTACCGGGTTCAAATCTGGACGGCCAATGTACCAATGAGTTTTTCAAAAACTTACGTACATATACATACCGATTGCTTTAACGGTGAAGGAAAACATCGTGAGGAAACCTGCACACGCCTGCGAAGAAACTCGAATGTTGTGTGTAAAGTCGACCAACCCGCACTGGGCCCGCGTGGTCGAATATGGCCTGATCGCCCTAATTCAGGGTAGGCTCGAGCCCCTCGGTGGGGACGTGTATGAGCTGATGTGACCTATATGCATGCAAAGGGGATGACATGTTTTTTTAGAGTGTCTTCTATTATGTGGGGTATTGCTGAATAGGACTCTCAAAATGAAGTAGAGTTTCTATACCCCGACGCAAAAAGAGGGGTGTGTATCTTTGTGTCTGTCTGTGGCATCGTAGGTCCTTAACTAATGGACCGATTTTAATACGGTTTTTTCTGTTTGAAACCTGACGTGATCACTAAATAGCTCTGAGCTATAATTTATGTAGATCTGTTCAGGCGTTTGAAGATCATCAACTCGTTTCCTACTTGACAAAAGTTGATATGAAAGGTGTACTCTTATCACCGGTAGCTGTGCTTTACTTATCACCGGTAGGTGTGCTTTACTTATCACCGGTAGGTGCGCTTTACTTATCACCGGTAGGTGTGCTTTACTTATCACCGGTAGGTGTGCTTTACTATCACCGGTAGGTGTGCTTTACTTATCACCGGTAGGTGTGCTTTACGTATCACCTGAAAGTCCCTGATTCTTCAACACGTCAATCAGCTCATCGGTCTGCATCTCATAGTTGTTGAGCGTGTTGTTCGTGGAGTAGGCGACCTGAATCGAGGTGGCCACCACGATGGCGGCCAGCATCTTCCCACAGATCATGCTCAGGGCCATGATGACCATCGACATCGCTCTTTCGATAACGTATTCGTCACCGCCAGTGGTGGTCATCTCGGAAAGCACCGCGTACAAGGAAGTGGTGTAGTCCCAAGCGTTTGTGGGCGTTTCTCTGAAATTAATTATCAGGGTCATATATTTTAATTTTAGGATTAGTCGGTTGTATCGCTCATTTATTGAAAAAGTATATTTTGCCCGTGGCTTCGTCCGCGTGGACATCGTTTTAATGAATGTCTATGAGGGTGATTGGTGCGCGAGCGGCAAGCGGCTCGCGAATGTGGACATGAGTTTTCTCTTGATCCCCAGGAACTATATCGGGCTATTCTGATAAGCAGTCTATGTAACTTCACACCCACTCAACCAGTTCTATACAAAAACCACTTCAACTTTTTGTTGCTCCGTGGCGACGCCGACGTGCGCAAGCGTGGAAATCAGTTTTTGCCAGATCCCTCGAAAACTATGTCAAGATATCCTAATTAGTAAATTATGTCGTTTCCCACCCCCTCAACTATCTCTGTGAAAAAACTATTTTGTCAGTTTACTTTCGTAACTGCATCGGACTATGCTATTTTCACGGGATAAAAAGTAACTTATGTCCTTCCCAGAGACACAGGCTACTTGCGGGCCAAATTTCATCAAGATTGGTCGAGGTGTTGAAATGTAAAAAGGTAACAAACACACTATCGCATTTTTATTCTTACTAGTTTTGCCCGCGGTTACGCTGCGTGGACATCGTTTTTTTGACTGTCTTTGAGGGTGAGAGGTGCGCGAGCCGTAAGGGACTCAAAAGCGTGGACATGAGTTTTCTCCAGATCACTCAGGAACTAAGTTGAGCTATTCTGAGTAGCAGTCTATGTTACTTCCTACCCTCTCAACCAATTCTACACAAAAAAATCACTTCATTCCGTTGCTCCGTTGCGACGCCGCGCCGATGTGCGCGAGCGTGGAAATGATTTTTCTCAAGATCCCTCGGGAACTATGTCAGGATATTCTAATCAGTAAATTATGTCATGTTCCACGCCCTCAACCATCTCTAGGTAAAATATTACAACAATCGATTGTTCTGTTGCGATGTTAAAGAAATTAACCAAAAAAGGAATATTTTTTCAGTTCCACCACATTTGAAATGACAAATGATTTTGTTTGATATTGAATGGAAAGTATAGTTTTACTAATAGAGGTAATCTTGTTAGTTGTTCCACTAACAGACATTTTTATTTAATACATTTAAATAAACGCACGATTTTATTTTTGAATATTAACAATAGTTTCACTAATAGAGGTAATCTTGTTAGTTGTTCCACTAACAGACATTTTTATTTAATACATTTAAATAAACGCACGATTTTATTTTTGAATATTAACAATAGTTTCACTAATAGAGGTAATCTGTTCTAGCTATTCAACTTACAGAGGTTCTTGTCAAAAATGTTTTAGATTTTAAATTTCACTAACAGAGGTTTATGAATTCCACTAAAAGAGGTAATTACGTTCGAATGTGCCGGGACCGGCGATTCTGCTCCACTAAAAGAGGTGTTCCACTTATCCAGGTTCCACTTAGCCGGGTTTCACTGTATTTCTTATAGCCATAAGTAGGCGGACACTTTTTACTTTCGGGCGACGAATCAGTGAAGAAAGTATTGCGATGGCGAAAAAAATCAAAGTTGAGATTTTGATGGGGATCGATTGTCTTACACTAATAGAGTCCATAACATAAAAAAAATAAAAAAAATGTGTTTGTGAGTGTGTGTGTGTATTTGTACGGCCGTCCGGTGCTCTAGTTTCCAAACTACTGGACGGACTTGGGTGAAATTTGGGTTAAGGCAATTTTTTTTTATATATCCAGCGGTTTTTTTTCACATTTCTCCTACCTTGATATTTTAGGGTTTCCACCATAGTAAAAAACACTGTATTTTAAAAAAAAAATGGCCCTAACGATTTTGACGAAACTCGGTACGTTATCATAACTTTACATACTCTACAGCTCGCAGTAGTACGTTATTCCAAGAAAAATCAGAATAAGGTACCTCTCATACAAACCCAGGTAGTTTGTTACTTTTTCTCAGAAATGGCTCTAACGATTTTAATAAAACTTTGTGAATAACTAGGAGTTAATAAGGCCTACTGCACTGGGTACTAACTTAATCCAGGAAAATCAGAGTAAAGTACCTCCTATACAAACTGAAATTATTTGGAAATATTTCATCAAGTCTGATATACCTTACTGTATTCTTTGCTTAGTAAGCGTAATATTTATTATAGTTGATGTGTGTATGCCCGACTTGGATAGACGGTGAAGGCTTCGCGAGAAAGTGTGCACAGGGTGGCTGTACAATTTATTTTTATTCACTGTTGGTAAGCCCTTGGCGTCGTCTCACCTGGTGGTAAGACAGACAATAGACTGGTAGCACACCCTCGGCACTTCATACAACGGGCCAGAAATGACATTTCAAAAAAGGAATGACGGGACATACAAAATGGCGGCGAAATCTTATACGTCCGACAACCAAACTGTAACCAATCTGTATCAACCTGGGTGACGAGGGGGTGAGGTCGCAATCTAGAGAGCGGCAGGGAGTATCCATACTATATGTTAGTACTAATAGAATATACTTTGCTGGTAGTAAGATTTTTTAAATTGCACTTGTTGAGATCCGCAGGAGAGCCAAAGTAACCGACATAGCTCACAGAATCGCTGAACTGAAGTGGCAGTGGGTAGGGCACATAGCTCGTAGAACAGATGGCCGTTAGGGGAGCATAGATCTCGAGTGGCGACCGCGTAATGGAAAACGTAGCGTAGGCAGGCCTCCCACGCGGTGGACCGATGACTTGGTAAAGATCGCGGGAAGCCGCTGGACGTGGGCAGCGCAGGATCGGTCATCGTGGAAATCCTTGGGGGAGGCCTTTGTCGAGCAGTGGACGTTTTTCGGCTGCTATGATGATATCAGTGTTAACAACATTGATGTGTTCCGGCTAGAAGATAAGATAGATAGGACTTGGTAAGCCCGCTTCCAACTTAGGCATCATCGTCACTTACCATCAGGTAAGATGATGTCAAGGCTTACCAATTGTGAGTAAATAAAATGCAGGTATTGGCTGCGCTGTCACCGACCTTTTCGTACACAATTGTGTACACAGTGACAATGATTACTGGAACATGTACGGAACTCACTCCTCCATAAGGTGCATCTTCAGCGTGCGGATGATGACAGCGGGGGAGGATGCGATCAGCACCAGCAGCCAGATGCAGGTGAAGGTGTGGATCAGGAGCGCTACCACAAACACTGTAGTCCACGACTGCAACAGACGACGCAAGTTCCTATAAAGCCTCCGTGGCGTAATGGATAATGTATTCGCTTCACACCAGCAAGTCACGGCAGGGTCAACTTTGTAAAACTCGGTTTGGTTGGTGGTAGGGCTTTTTCATAGCCCGCCTGGCTAGCTACCACCATCTTATTTTATTCTTGCCGTCAAAAAGCAGTGTCAACAGCATTGAACTGTTCTAGCTTAAAGATAAGATAGCTAGATCCCCATTGCCTTGGGGAGTCTTGGTAAGCCCGCTTCCATCTTCGGCATCATCGTCACTTACCATCAGGTTAGATGATGCCAAAAGCTTATCAGTTGTGGATAAAAAAAGCCCCAATCCTGCTGCAAGGGCCCCATTCCACGTCCCTTGAATAATAGGCTATTCTCTACATACGGACGTGAATCCTTCTCTACGTCCGGGTTGTGGTGGTGTCGGTCCCTATAGGTATTATCAACAACCATTTCATACAATTACGAGGGTGGCATACTTAAATGCCCTCAGTGCGCGAGGAGTTTCTCTGCGAAGATTGGCTACATAAGCCATCTTCGAGCGCACGCGCGGCAAACCGACTAGGAGTCGAAGTGGTCGCCATGACCGAAATCGGTCGGATAGATCATCATCATCATTAGGTATTAACAGAACTTTTTAAAGCTTGGTACCGCATTTCTTGAGTTATGATTTGATGGCAATTGGCATTCTAATTGCGTAAACAGTCAAGAAAAATGACAAATTAATTAAGAGATACCTTGACCTGTACAATGGTCGAACCACGCAAATGGGACATACCCACTAATAATACAGCAGAACTTAAGTCATATCACTAAGAAAAAAACCTTTTATTAATTGCCTTTTAATTATTTGTTGTTTTATTTCAGTATTAGTACTATAATCACACCAATTTTCACGCTTTTATGTATGACCGTTTTTACGATAGAACTAAATCGAAAGTACTACTAAAGACCTTAAAAAAAAACAAGTTTTTTTGTATGGTGACCCCCCCTTATTTTTTACTTTTTCTAATTTCAGTATTTGTTGTTACAACAGAAATACACACTATGTGAAAATTTCAACTGTCTACCTATTACGGCGGGTTAAATACAGCCCGCTGATGGACGGACAGGCGGACAGACAGCGGAGGCTTAGTAATAGGGACTGGTTGATGGTACGGATCCCTAAAATAAGTATTTAAAAAAATAATTTAAGTAAAACTCAGAAGTACTTTGCTTGCATGAAAACAAATCTAGGCTTGTCATTATACACCTCATAAAATCAGATCTTAGCTGGTTAATATTATACAGGGTGTTAGGGATACCACTTTTGATATTTTGCTGGCGTATTGTTTAGAGAATTTCATCGGTAAACACCCCACCGGTGGGGAGTCGGCCGTCACCGCCCCCTTTTAAAATGGTGGCCATTTGAAAATTTTATAGTTAGTTTTTTTTTTCTTTCTTCAAAAAAATGTTATTTGTTTTTTTCCAAAAGCTTTGCCGTAATAAATTGAAATAAAATAATTGGATTCATTTATAAGCTTGTAAAATTTCACGTTTTTTGATACCCATATTATTGCACAGTATTACTACGGTCGCTATATTGTAATATTGTGTTATTAGTAACCAATACTACTAATATTCTATATGTGACAGTTTGTGTGTATGGATATATGAATGTAAGTATGGATGTTTGTTACTCTTTCACGCAAAAACTACTGAACGGGTCGGATGAAATTTGGTGAGTAGACAGATTAGGACCTGGACTAAAACATAGGCTACTTTTTTACGCTCGCGAGCCGCTTGCGGCTCGCGCACTGCACACCTTCGAAGGCAGTCATAGAAACTATGTTCACGCGAGCAAAGCCGCTGGCAAAACCTAGTATTATGTATGTGAAAGTTTGTATGTATAAATGGAGGTATGTTACTCTTTTACGCAAAAACTACTGAACGTGTCTGGCTGAAATTTGGTAGGTAGACAGACTAGGACTTGGACTAAAACATAATCAACTTTTTTCAACGCTTGCGAGCCGCTTGCGTCTCGCGCACTGCGCACCCTTGAAGACAGTCATAGAAACTATGTTCACACGAGCAAAGCCGTTGGCCAAAGCTAGTACAAAATATTACGATTTAATAATCAGGCATTCCAAAAATCTCTTTTTTTTCAGATTATTTTTAAAATTCCTACTTTTTTCAAAAACGAGCGCGATCATATGGCTTTATTATTTTTGGTATTCCAAACACCCTGTACAGAAGTTTTAGATACAAACTAAGCTTCAGAGATAAGAGAGAGGTCTTCAAACTTTAGAGATTAAGAGGATTGTGAAGCTGCGACTTTTCATACAAACGGCGATAACGATTTTCAAATTCCGTTACGACCTGACGGTTAAATTTTAACCGATTTGGACCAATTTTTGATAGGTTGTCAGGCAGAACAAAACCTAGGCTTACACGTTTTTGTTTTTTCGATAAAGTTAATAAGTTTAATTTTATTGTCTTTCACGTGTTTTCATACAAAACTAAATTAAAAAAAAAAATTATTTAAAAACGAAACGTATAAGCCTAGCTTTTGTTCTGTCTAACAACCTATCAAAAATTGGTCCAAATCGGTTAACATTTAAGAGGTGAAAATCGTTATCGCCGTTTGTATGAAAAGTAGAATTTTCGCCGTGGGTTCAAAGCCCTCTTAACTTTTGACGTTGGAATAAATATTCTGGGACAAATCAATCACACATGTGTTATGGGAACCGGAGACTGATATATACTTACTTATATACGTTTAAATACATACATATATAGATATTTAACATCCAGACACAGAGCAAACAAATCTGCTTATCACACAAATGTTTGCCCTGGGTGGGGATCGAACCCACAACTCTCGGATCAGCAGTCAAGAGCCACTACTGAGCCACCGAGTCAGCAAAATAGGACAGCAGAAGGAAAAGGACCTGCAAAGTGGTCAAGTTGTTGGTGAGCTCCGCGGCCGTCTTGCGGTAGAACTCCACGATGTACTTCAGTCGGAACAGCTTGTTGATCCTCAGATAGTGCATCAGCTTCAAAGGGTTACTGGAAATAAAAGAACAATGGCAAATTGAAAACGGGGCTTGACGTGATTTTATATAATTGATGTTGTTTTTACCTCAACGTTTTGACTATGCTTCGATAGCCGTGGTCGCGAGTAGACTGAAGTAGCGGTGTCATCGCCGCCGGCGCATCGCAGAAACACCTCCATCTACCCTCACTTCATTTTGTGAAGGGTTAGGGTCACCGCACATTTCACTTAATAAGTTAGGGTCACGACACACTACACTGACACAGTCCACAGTCAACATCAATTGTATAAAATCACGTCAAGCCCCGTTTTCAATTTGCCATTATGAATAATCGTGAAAGTTTTAAGTGTTATAAAAGAACATTATTAAAATTCAAACTTTAACTCAAAGTCAAATAACTCTTTATGGTACAGAGGCCAGCACATCAAGCTATACCATCGTAGTGCGATTCTGATCCATACCCATCCGGCATAAGAATGGTACAAAGTCCAAAGTGTGTCGCTTGATGTGCTGGCCTGTGTACATCAAAATAAATTAATATATATACTAAATTTAATTAGCAACTAAGAGACGTACAATTTAGGTGATCTTATCGCTGAGAGCGATTTCTACTAGACAACCCAGTGCTCGGAGAAAAAGCAAGGAGACAGGTAGCACCTACGCGAGCAATAACAGCAGAAAAAATAATTGATTAATAATTTTAAATTTAAACTAAAATTTATTAAATTTTATCACTTTTTTAGATACTAACAAATAAAATACAATAAACTTAATAAATAAAACCTAATTCAAAATGGAAATTTAGTAAAAAATAAATAAATAAATAAATATTCTGGGGCAAATCACACATGGTCATCTGGCCCCAAAGTAGGATTCGCTGTGTTATGGGAACCAGAGACTGATATACATACTTATATACGTTTAAATACATACATATATAGATACTAACTGTCCCGGCGAACTTCGTACCGCCTTACATTACATTACACTGCCCTGCCCTACCCTACACTACACTACACTACCCTACCCTACCCTACATACACTACACTACCCTAGCCTACACTACTCTACACTACCCTACACTACACTACCCTACCCTACACTACCCTACCCTACACTACCCTACCCTATCCTATCTCTCAAGTTGGATCGAACTGCACATGGTGTGCGAATTTTATTATAATCGGTTAAGTGGTTTAGGAGTCCATTGAGGACAAACATTGTGACACGAGATTTATATATATTAAGATTTAACATTCAGACACAGAGCAAACAAATCTGCTCATCACACAAATGTTTGCCCTGGGTGGGGATCGAACCCACAACCCTCGGATCAGTAGTCACGAGTACAAACCACTGAGCCACCGAGTCAGTCAAATATGGAAGTACACAGTAGTAAGATAGCGAAAAGCATCGGTAGTGCAACGGGAACGACTCGGTACTGCTAACTAGAGGTCCCGGGTTCAAATCCGGACGGCGTATGAGTTTTTCGAAACTTACCTACTTATACCAACCGTTTGTAACCCAAACCTGCACATTTGATTACAGGTGTGTATGAAGGTTGCGTTGCACACGTCCGTAGGTGTAAATCTAAATGCCCTACACGTGAACAGCAGCTAACCGACGCGCGACGTCTATCCCTTGGATAGCACATTTATTTGTGCCACAAAATAAGAAAGATAATTTTGAACAAAAAAAAAGCCGACTTTAAACAGGAAACTAGGGTTCCCCTCGATTTCTCTGGGATGCCATCATCAGATCTTGGTTTCCTTATCATGGCACCATCCTTGGGATATCTCCTTTCCAACAAAAAAAAGAATCATCAAAATCGGTTCATAAACGATGAAGTTATCCGCGAACACACATAAAAAAATATATACGGTCGAATTGAGAAACCTCCTCCTTTTTTTCGCTTAGAAAAGTAAGATCAATTTTCGATAACTTATGCGTTATATTTGAATATACTGGTCAAAAATAAGTACGTATACTGTTCAAAACAAAATAAAGGCCACTTAAGTTTCACAGTATATTTTCATACAGACAAAGAAAAGTGTGATAAAAACATTTTTTTATTCACAATTGGTAAGCCCTTGGCATCATCTCACCTGATGGTAAGTGACGATGATGTCGAAGATGGAAGCGGGCTTACCAAGATTCCCCAATGCAATGGAGAACTGGCTATCTAATCTTCAAGCCGGAACACATCAATGTTGTTAACACTGATGTTTGGCGGCAAGACTTAGATAAGATGGTGGTAGCTGGCCAGGCGGGCTTAGAAAATACCCTACCACCAACCAAACCGAGTCTTACAATTGACCCCGCCGGGAATCGAACCCGTGACCTCCTGTGTAAAGTCAGTGAACTTTGCCTCTGAGCTACGGAGGCGGTTAAAAAAAGTATAAGTATATAAACCTATTATATGTTCGAACAGCAACGATGATTTTTTAATCAAGAAGTTTTCTTACTGAAAACTTCTGAGCGCAGTCCTTAGATTAGATCCCTGGCTACAAATGTGTCGAAGAGCACAACATTCTGCAGACCCTCGGAAACTCAGTGGACTGCTCAGATGAGAGCACACATTAAATTGGGAAATTTTCCATACATTTGGCGGTAAAAAAATCATGTTCTTTGTTTTGAGCAGTCTACTAGGTTTCCGAGGGTCTGCAGAATGTTATGTTCTTCGACATATTTGTAGCCAGCGATCTAACCTAATGACTGTGCTTACAAGTTTTCTTACTTTTCTTGATTTGAAAAAATATTCATGGGTGTTCGAACGACCTATCTGTATGAAAATGTCATCACATCAGCTCATATATACGTCCCCACCGTGGGGATCGAGCCTACCCTGAATTAGGGCGATCGGGTTAGTCGACCACGCGGGCCCAGTGCGGGTTGGTCAACTTCACACATAACCTTGGAGTTTCTTCGCAGATATGTGCAGGTTTCCTCACGATGTTTTCCTTCACCGTAAGAGCGTCGGATAAACGTACATATGAGATCGAAATTCGTAAACACATTGGTATGTACATGGCAAGGCTCGAACCACGACCTCCCGGACAGGAGGTAGCGGCCCTTGCCATTGCGCCACCGACGCTCATGAAAATGAACTGTTAAATTTTAGGTGCCCCTTATTTTGTTTTGAGTGGTATATACAGACACGTTTGTATGGACTCGAGTGAAGTAGAAGAACTAACGGAAAGAAAAATGCGACGACTTCCATGGGTATATTGATGAGTATATCACTCCAAATCCACTTCTTGTGCTTCATATATCTCGTGCGGCATTTGAATGCGTCTACCACCATTTCGCCGCGCTTGTTGATGTAACCCTGAGTAAATAGTGACATTACTTATCTATACTATAATATTATAAAGAGGAAAGATTTGATTGTTTGGTTGAAAAATTCTTTCACCGTTGGGAAGCTTCACTATCCGCAGTTGCTATAGGCTAAATTATATTTTCAAAAAATTAGGGATCCTTACTAAAACTCTAATAATGTAACTAAAAGTGCAAAAAAAATACCTAAATTTTGCATTATCTATAAAACAAAAACTTATCTGATGAATGCTGAGATACACTTTGATATAAAACAAAAACTTACCTGATGGATGCTGAGATACACTTTGATAAAAAAAACTTAACTGATGAATGCTGGGATACACTTTGATATAAAACAAAAACTTATCTGATGAATGCTGAGATACACTTTGATATAAAACAAAAACTTACCTGATGGATGCTGAGATACACTTTGATATAACACAAACACTTAACTGATGAATGCTGAGATACACTTTGATATAAAACAAAAACTTACCTGATGGATGCTGAGATACACTTTGATAAAAAAAAAACTTAACTGATGAATGCTGGGATACACTTTGATATAAAACAAAAACTTACCTGATGAATGCTGAGATACACTTTGATATAAAACAAAAACTTACCTGATGAATGCTGAGATACACTTTGATATAACACAAACACTTAACTGATGAATGCTGAGATACACTTTGATATAAAACAAAAACTTACCTGATGGATGCTGAGATACACTTTGATAAAAAAACTTGTTCAGTATTAAACTGGTAAAATTATAGGAGTGAAATGATACCGCCGGTAGTTCGTAATGCACTGCCTTTTTAATCGTCATTCAGATACCCTCACACAATATACATAACATTCCCTCCACCTTTAAGTAAGAATATAAAACTTAACCCTAATTATTTACTTAACAAAGTTCTAAAAGAATTTACGAAAATCTACGTTTTTCCTATCACGTCGAGGCCTAGTATGGATTTGCGCTGTTTCTTCACTTCTCTGCTCCGTTTCCACTGGTTGAACAGAATTGCTTTCTACAGCTGGAGTTTCCGATTGACAGTCTGCAACCGGTGCTGTAGGACAGTCTTTCATTGCCATCTCTGTCTCCACTGTGCGTGGGTGAGAACTTGAACTCTCAATTGAGTCGCTCGTCTGTACGAACCAAGTAATGTAATGGAAGGTAAACCATTTGTGGCTGTGATACATCACTTTTTCCTCCACCTAAATTCTTACTCTCATCATCACACTTTCCAAGTTCAAGATTTTCAGCACTAGAATAACGAATTATCTGATTTACGTGCCTTTTTATTTTCATGTTTACATCTTTTAAATCCTTCAATAAATACATAACTTCACCTATCTTCTCCAAAATGATTCCTTTCGTCCAAATATATTTATTTTTAGTTATGAATTTTTTGTATAAAATTTTATCTCCTGGGCTGAAATCTTCTCTAGGTACTCCTCCGTAATTTTTAATCTGCAAGGACTGTTTTTCTTCCACTGATTTAGTGAGTTCGGAGAGCGAGGGCAAAGTTGAGTTAGGTTTTAATAGATCTAACACAGACCGTAACTGCCTGCCATAGACCAACTGAGCAGGCGAAAAACCGGTCGTAGTATGGACGGAGTTACGATAGTCAAACAAGTATTTTAACAGCTTTACACTAATATCAAACTGATTTTTGCAAGACAACAATGCAGATTTAATGCCTCTTTTAACTACTTTAACGTAGCTTTCCGCCTGCCCGTTGCTAGCCGGGTGATAGACGGGAGACGTTACATGTGATATTCCGTTGCGTTCACAAAAACTTTTAAACTCTCCCGACGTAAAACACGTGCCATTATCACTCACCAGAATCCGCGGCATTCCAAACCGTGACATAAACTCGTATAGCTTAGCGATTACCATAACACTGGTAGTGTTATTCTTCATATCGAAACATTCCACCCATTTTGTATGAGCGTCAACAATCACCAAATACATACGATTATTTTTGGGACCCAGTAGATCACAATGTATTCTATAGAAGGGTTCAGACGGGAAGGGCCATGGGGCTAGTGGTGCTCGCGGGGGTGAAGGGCGCAGCTGCATACAAATTGCGCAGGAGCTAATGATTTGCTCTAAAACCCTATCAACGCCCGGGAACCAAAATCTCGCCCGTACCTCAGCTTTGCTTTTTACAATTCCCATATGAGAACTATTAATAGTTGACATCACTTTATTTTGAAGTGATCGAGGTATCACGACCTTGTGACCTCTCATCACACAACCATTCTCTACGTCTAACTGTAACCTACACAGATGAAAAGGTTTTAAGTTAATATCTTTTATCTTACGCGGCCAACCGTTTTTAATAAATTTTATAACTTTTGATAAAACATCATCCTTACTGGTTTCTTCCCGCAACTGTTCAACCGTTATCGGTAAGTTACTATCTCCTTCTAGCACAAAGTTGATGTAAGCTGCTGACTCCTCCCCCACACCGGAGTCGGCGCGCCAGTCGTAGCTTTGCAACTCTGTTTCCGGCAATGTGGCGCGTGAAAGGAAATCCGCGCTGTTGTTCTCGCTCCTAACAAATTCTATTTCGTAATTATATGCAGATAAAAAAATTGCGTATCTTTGCAGGCGATTAGCCGTTATTTCCGGAATTCCACGACGATGGCCAAAAATGGATATTAAGGGTTTATGGTCTGAGCGTAAAATAAATGGTTTTGATCTGCCATATAAAAATTGGTGGTAACGCCTAACTCCGAAAATAATAGCCGTCGCTTCCTTTTGTATCTGCGAATAATTTTTCTCAGCGGAACTTAAGGTTCTTGAAGCAAAAGAAATCGGTCTTTCACAGCTGTCGCGAACCGACTATGGTCCGCGAATCACGTGTAAGTAAATGGCAACATTGTACTTACTTGAGAGACAGAGAGAGCGATATGACACTTGTCAATGGTCTGATGACGAATATTTCTTTTATACTCTTTTTTCTGCCGGTGTGAACGTGTGACTAGCCTCGCTCCGACTATCGTGTGGTGATCATGGAATTCAGCTAAGTATTTAGGACAATTAACTTTGAACTATGTTGTGTATCCAGATCTGGTTTGATTGCGCATTTATACCTGTACTTATTTTCTTGCTGTCCTTGAGTATGTGAGATGCGGAGCCAATGGGCCATGCTTGCTACAGCTACGGAGCTGTTGTGTATTTGATTCCGACTAAGAAAGGTACGGTCGATGCTACAGCTAAGATATGTTACGGCTGTGGAACTATTGTGTATTTGATTCCGACTAAGAAAGGTACGGTCGATGCTACAGCTAAGATATGTTACGGCTGTGGAACTATTGTGTATTTGATCCCGACTAAGAAATGTACGGTCGATGTGGTAGCTAAGATATTTCGGCTGCTGTGATGATATGCCCCAGCCGTTGTCGTTACGAAAGGGTCAGTGCCTATGCACGCGGCATGATCGTCCGAGAACGGATCATACCCGCTGGCATGAGGTAAATGCATCTCACAACTCACCGGGTCATTGCCGGACTGTAGGCTTGGATGAACCGGTTGTAATCATAACTGAAACCATTGTTTTACTTGTGACCATTTAGTATCCATGTCCTGAATCTTAGTGACACCAAGATAGTCGGTGTCAATGATTATTTACTCTGTGCAGGTCTCCGAGTCAGAATCAACAGCTGGATAAATGTAACGTGCGCTGAGATAGTAGAGAGGACTAAAGACTGGTGAATGACGTAGAGTTCACCAGAGGATATCTGAGGTATGACTTCACTATGCAATTTTGTTTTATTCGGGGATGTCTGCTATGTTAGTTACACCCATATAAGTGGCATACTGTTTATAGTCACCGGCTCATTCTCATACCGAGGATTGAGTGGCACACACCTCCCGACATAGTAGAAGTACCGGGATGGCAGACATCTCGCGACATGGTGGAGCAGTGCTGAGATATTCATAAAGAACCGAGACCTTTAGCATGTGAAGTCATATCATAAGCCTACACGAAATTAAGAAGTCCTCTCTACTAGCGACATCTAATGAGAAAACGAATTTAGTAAAGAAATGATCTGTTCCAGCGGGAACAGCAGCTGTTGATTCGTGAATATCGCTTAAAATTTGTAAAACCTCAAATAAGGATATGAGGAGTTCACACGGTTGCCGGTAGATGGCGCTCGTATGTAGTTTTTGACGAAATGACCGGAACTTCTTTGAACTAAGATCGTATCGAAAGTCGATGTTTTGGTTACCTAGATAACAGGAAATACTGTCTGTTTCCGTGACGCTATTGCTTTATAGGAAAAGAGCGAGAGAAACTTATTTTTCCGAGTACTTTGGAAAAGGACAGAGATAAAGCTTGCTTTCGTAAATTGCCCGCGGAATGTCAATAAAATTACTTTTAATTTGCTTCAAAGACTAAATGGACAAATCTACGAACATTTAAATTGAAAATAAAGATAAATTGTTTTTATATTCGTTGCAATAAGATGTGGTATACAGAATTGAGTCGTTTACGTGATAATAATAGATATTGCAGCAAAAAATTGTTCCGATGGCGACAGGAAGTCCATTCGTTCCTTGCTTTGTTTTGTAGGGATTGACTATTTCCGGTAGTGATCGGATCTTCTCGAATATCCGAATCCGAATGTTGGTGTTTTGATTTTATACTCCAGGATGGCAAATAATACTATAAATCACTAAGAGTAATTTATCTGAGTAACAAATCACTAGAGAATTCAGAGAATGTCGATTTTAGGGATTTCCGTAAATTAAGCACGAATTTACGAAATGAAATTAAACAATAAAATACCAATCAAGATGGACGAAAACATTATCTTTATCCTTTGACCAAAACCAATAGAACTGTTTGTCGAGAATTTTTATTCTCCACTTGCGGGTCGAATCTTGTATCCGAAGTTTAAAGAGTGAAGGAAACGTACGAACGGTGCGTATGCAGACTTATATTTCACTACAGATCCGAGTATCTTAAAGCATACACATTCTACTAAATGTCGATTAAATAAAGTCTAATAAATAAAATTAAATTTAAAATTTAAATTTTCGAAACAGTACCTATCTGTTTCGGGTAAATGACGAAACCGAATCCGTTACAATTGTTCTTGAACATCACTATTTGGTTCGCATGCATCAGAATGTCATTCTAAGTTTACTGTTCTCTTCAAAGGCAAATTGTGTTCGGCACTGACTGATTACCGCGATAAAAGTGTTTTCGTGATTATAAAAGGTAAGTCGGTACCATAATTTCAATTTTCAATCTGTATAAAATTGTTGAGAAGGCAGTGAAAAGAATATTATCTCGATTAAAACTTAGAAATGCAGAAACACAAAATACCTACCTACTTATTTCGATTGAGTTAACAAGATAATTTTTCTTTAGAATCTTACTTTAAAATCTTACTAGACTGTCTAAGGTTTGCTAATTTCATAAAGATCGAAGTATATTTATAGCTTACCAGCAGTTTACAGTGAAACTAATTGTTTCCAGAATTATTACTTCCTACCTGTGGTAGCCATCTTGTCGCAAACAAGCGGCTTTGACACTGGTCAACTGGTTGACGCAAGTAAGATTTTGTATACTTTACCTATTTAAATGATCGCTAAAGCACCAGTACGATTTGCCTGGCGATGGATAGATTTGTATTGCCAGCCACCGGGACACTGAGTAGGTGATTCCCGCGTGAGTAGGTACTTGCCTACCTGTCTACCTACTTGGCTATAATCTGATACCATTTAGGATTTGTACCTGATGAGTAGTGTTTGGATGGTTTGACATTGAGGCACCACCTCAAATACAGAAGGTCTTCATGTCTGAACTAACTTAAAACAGTAACTGATTCTTACTTGAATCTTATTGAAGATGTTCAAAACTTCAGAATTGTTTGTTAGAAGGCATATGAACTGCCATTGAGTATACTCTTCACAGTATATGAAGCAGTCATTAATTTGTATCATACTAAGTACTTATACTCAGTACAAGGACAAGGAGATACTTAATTTTATAAAATATAGTTGTGTCTTCTTCATTTATAACTTTTCATATAGCGCTGATACTTCTTTGTGTTGCCTATAAGTATTGTAAAACATACATGGTGAATAAATTATAAATAAGACAAATAAAAGTAAATAAACTCACAATTCAAACCAACTAGTCCTCACAAATTCTGTGATTGTCAAATAAAATGATACCTAACTAAATAAATGAATGTTTGAACATTTCACATAAGTCCAATTGGCATAAAATTAAGCAGAACCTGTACTAAAGGTACAAAAAACAATTATCACACTTACATAAAATTATATTTGAATTTGCTCTTTTACAATTTATAAAAGTGTTCAGTTAACATTGTACTCATTGTGAATATTATTTGAAACTTTAATTACTATTAGAGTACAAGGTAACATTGGTGTATGGGAGTACCTCATATAGGTGTATATGTGCCTATAGATTATTGAAATGAAAACTACTGTAGTCGATAGAGCATTTGGGAAAAGGCCATTAAGTTGTTCACCAGGAACACTCGGAGGGTCAAAACTTATAAAACTGTAAAAGGTTTTTGATTTCTGTCAGCACTCCAGGAGTGATTAGATTGGATTATTGAGTTATAGTGATACTTTTACTGAGTTGCTTAAACAAAAACTCAACAAAAATTGACTAATTTAAAATTTAAATTAATAGTGCTTTGTAAGAAGTTTGAGTTATCTGAATACTAAAATATGAAGTTGGTAACTAAGCTGTCAAACAGGACACAGTTGTTCCATTTCATTTAACCATGCTGTTGCAATGTAATAGATAAATATCCTTGAATGTTCATTTGTTAGATACTTGTTGTTTACTGTGGTTCGTATATGGATGTAGGGGGTGCTTACACATACCGAGTGTATTTCGAGTTAGTACAATACGAACACAGATTGGTGTAGATACCTATTAAACAAATAAATTTTGATATAACTGGCCTTTGCCAGCGACTTCGCTCATGTAAGCATATTTTCTCTAACTATCTTTGAGGGTGCGCGAGCCGCAAGCTGCTCGTGAGCATAGACAATGGTAACCTGCCTGTTTAGGACCTGACCATTCTACCTACCAAAATTTCGTCCAGATACGTTTAGTAATTTTGCGTGAAAAAATGACAAACATTCATACATACAAACTTTCTGTTTGTAATGTTAGTAAAGGTATTTTACCATAAATATCATGAAAAGTATTTAATGTTCAGATTTACTTATAGAGTTGATAGTGAACTAAGTAAATATAAAGTTTGATATTAAAATTAAAATTACAAAAACAAATAATTAAGTATAATAATAAATTTTAAAGGAAGTATTGGATAAAAAACATACTGCAACAATAATGCATATTTAAATAAACTCAATACAGGTGACAAATAGTAGCAACGCCTGTCATATTAAATATTTGTTACAGAAAATTAATCATGGACGAACTGTTGATTAATAGGCTGATACTTCTTGCTACACAAATTAAAACTCTCTCAAATCAGGCTGAAAATCTTATCTCTCTGAACGATGACTCTTTATATGATGCAGAAGTGACAATAGTCAAATTAGAAAATCTTTTAACACGGCTCAAAGAAGATTTGAATAATTACTTTAGGATGGTAAATATTCCATCGGCTGATGAAATAAGTGAAATAAGTGAAATACAACTTAAAGCAGAAGAAAATTTATCAGAGCTTACAGTAAGGCTTAAATTGTTTACAAAAACTAAAAATGATAATAGAAACGCACAAGTGGTTAATCCGACGACTCCGGCGGCATCATGTCGATTACCTAAACTTAATTTACCTGAATTCGATGGTGAGATACTGCACTGGTATCAATTTTGGGATCAGTTCCAATCGAACATTCACGACCGAAATATACCAGAAGTTGACAAACTATTATACCTCAAAGCTTCAATAAAGGGAGAAGCTAAAAAAGTTATAGACGGTCTTGAGACAACGAACAAAAACTATAAAATCGCTATTGATACTCTCATGGATAGATATGGTAAAAGTTCTCACTTAATTGACGCGCATTATTCCGCATTGTCAAAAGTAGCTACATCGGGTTCAACAATAACGTCATACCGAAAGGCTTTTGATGAAATAGAAAAACATTTACGGGTTCTAGAATCATTGGGTGAAGATGTGAACCATAATCACCTACGTCATCTCATATTTGCTAAATTCCCAGAAGATCTAATTTACGAATTAAAATTAAAAACAAAGGACGACTCTATACATGTAATAAGGAAACAATTAGAGAATATAATTACAGCAAGAGAAGATGCTAACCGAATTACTCAAGGAAGTAGTTCAAAGGAAGTACAAAATTACACAGTTGAGACGCTACATATAACACAAGAAAGTCAAAGGCACAATAAGTATAAAAGGCAAAGAATGAGACCAAAGGAAGACTTCAGACGGAATAATAGGATTACACAAACAATGAAAGGAGAACCACAAACTTTCCGTAAAGGACGATTTGACCAAACCGAAGAATGTGATAATCTAAAGAGGAAATTAACATTTAAAGGAGATAGGAGGCAAGATGAAGGAGTTGATAAGAAAAGAAGGAAGCTATCTTGTTTCTTCTGTAAGGGTGGTCATTTTAACGATCAGTGCGACAAATATAAGACTACCAAGGACCGAATAGCCCAATTGAATGGGAGATGTTTTGGATGTTTCCAACATGGACATATGATAAGATTATGTAGGAGAAGGTCTACATGCGTTTACTGTAAGAAACGTGGCCAACATAACAGGGCGTTATGTCCTAAGAAATTTTCATGTAAGACAGAAACTACAACACTTTCAACTGTAAACGGAAAGGGACACACAGTTCTTCAAACAGCGGTAGTTACTACGCGAAGAAACAAGCACGATTCTTTTCAAATACGTTGCCGTATACTGTTTGACTCAGGATCTCAGAGATCTTACGTTACTCGTAGAATTGCTCAAGAGCTAAAGCTACCAACAGAAGAAGAGGAAAGCTTATCTGTTTATACTTTTGGTTCAAAGAGCCCACAAGAATTTGAAAGTCCAGTTGTTAAGTTCGAGCTAGAAACTAAATCCAAGGATAGGAAAACGATTTATGCTAACGTCGTACCTATGATTACACAAGGAGTAACTTTTGTCAAATTACCTAACGATTGGGAAGGTAAAGAGAAACTTGCAGATGACGGATCTCTAACTAATCAGGTTGATATTCTTATCGGAAACGACTATTATCATTCATTGCTTCGTACAGAAAAAATTCAAATAAAGGAAAACTTATACTTAGTAGATTCAGAATTCGGGTGGATGTTATCAGGAAAACTTCCAAATGAAAACAAGGATAAAGAACAGATATCGGTTATAACATATTTCCAGACAGGAATCGACTTCAAATTAGATAAACCCGACACACCTTTAGACCAAGGAAGTGTAGCATTCCTCTGGGAACTTGACGCAATAGGTATAACCGATTCGCCTAAAATTACAAGAGAAGAAGAAGCAATTACTAAATTCAATGAAACTACAAAATTAATTGACAATAGATATCACGTTAGTTGGCCATGGAATGAATATCCACCAACATTAACACCTAACTATGGACTAGCTTATGGTCGACTAGTGAATTTAATAAAACGGTTAGATACAGAAACGCTAAAATCCTACGATGATACAATAAAAGAACAAATTTCAAAGGGTATTGTCGAAGAAGTATTGGACATTCAAAATGTAGAACATCCTGTACACTATCTGCCACATCATTGTGTTGCTCAGAATGGCAAACCTATTAGAATTGTCTATGATGCCTCATCAAAAATTAAAGGAAGCAAAAGCTTGAATGAATGTCTTTATTGCGGTCCATTAATGTTGGAAGATTTGACATGCTTACTTATTCGCTTTAGAAGTCATAATATAGCTCTATCAGCAGACGTCGAGAAGGCTTTCCTTCAGATAGCACTTCATGAGCAAGATCGTGACGTAACAAGGTTTCTATGGTTGAAAGATATTGAGAAACCACCGAATAAGGAAAACCTTATCTGCATGCGGTTTTGCAGAGTTCCATTCGGGATCATATCAAGCCCTTTCTTACTAAATGCAACGATTAAACACCACCTTTCTAAAGGGAATGAACAATTGAAACAAATTTCCAAAGATATTTATGTCGACAATTTAGTAACAGGAGTACAAAAGGAAAATGAAGCTTTTCAATTATATGGGGAGTCTAAGGACGCTTTTAAAGAGATCTCAATGAATCTCAGAGATTGGAGTTCCAATTCTAAACACTTCATGGATAACATACCTGACGCTTCAAAGGAAAAAATTGTAAAGATTTTGGGTCTAGATTGGCATTTAGAACATGATGCACTCCATATGAGATTTAAAATCGATACAGATGCGAATTCCAAACGTGAAGTTTTAAAGGTAATCGCTTCTGTGTACGATCCATGTGGATTTGTGGTGCCGCATGTTTTGGCTGCCAAGTTGTTTCTCCAGGAACTTTGGAAAGCAAAAATCAAATGAGACGTCACACTTTCAAAGGAAATGAAAAATAAATGGTTAGAAATAGCTAAGGAATTAGAAGATATTCGACAAATATCAATACCGAGATGCTATATTAAAAATGTGAAAAGTAAAAATTACAATTTACATTGCTTAACGCATGGAACCGAAAGAAGTTTTGTTATCGGAAAATCACGTCTAGTACCTGTAAAAGATCAACAACATTTCAAACTAGTTCTGAAAACATTTAATATGGAAATAAAGCATCAAACGTTATGGACCGATAGCCAAATTGTTATAGAATGGTATCAATCTCATAAACTACTCCCACCGTTTGTAGCGAGAAGAATTGAAGAAATAAAACGCAACAAAGAGCTTGTGATCAAATACGTACCTTCGGAGTTAAATCCAGCTGATATTGCGACCAGACCGACATGTTCTATCGAAGATAAAGAAAGATGGTTAAAAGGTCCTCAATTTCTTTCGGAACCCACAAATCAAATATTTCATTTTAATAACTTTTCGCAGACTTTTCTTCTCTCGACTCGGGAGGGTCTGCCGAATACTTCTCAATACCAGGAGGATAACTCTATGCTCGTGGATAATTCTATAAAAGAAAACGTTGAAATACAAAAGGATAGTTATAACGCAGACAACAAACCTTTAAGCATTACTCAGGAAATAAAAGAACTGCAAGCCAAACATTTCGCACAGGAAGTTGCTGGAAAAGAAACTGATTTAAGTCGCAACCTTAAATTATTCAAAGATATTGACGGAGTGTTACGTTGTAAAGGACGTTTACAAAATGCAGATATTTCTTTTGATCAGCGTTACCCAATATTAATTCCCAAAGAATGTGATTTTACCATTGATCTTATCAAGAAAGTTCATTGTGATAACTATCATGTTGGAGTGAATCACACACTTAGTATAATTAGACAATCATATTGGATTCCTAAAGGTAAATCACAAGTAAACAAAATATTGAAAAAATGCCCTAGGTGTGTAAAACATGGAGGCGGACCTTTTAAGGCGCCACCTACTCCAGCATTACCTACAGAACGAGTATGTCATAGTGAACCTTTCAATTTTACCGGAATAGACTATATGGGACCTGTCCTCGTCAAGAATGGCCATAAGAGATGGATTTGCCTATTTACCTGCCTGGCAGTGAGGGCAGTCCATCTGGAAGTAGTACAAGATCTAACAGCGGAGGAAGGACTATTGGCTTTGAGGAGAATGGTAGCAACCAGAGGGATTCCTAAACTTATAACATCGGATAATGCTACACATTTTAAACTGATATCAGTGATTCTTTCAAAACAATACTGCGTTGATAACAAAATCCGTTGGAAATTTATTCCACAGCTAGCACCATGGTTTGGAGGTTATTATGAAAGACTTATTGGCATAGTAAAAAATTGTATGAAACGAACACTAGCGAAGCATATACTTTCAGATACACAATTAGCTACCGTTGTTAAAGAAATTGAAGCTGTTGCGAATACACGACCTCTTGCGTGTGTAGACGCCGAGCTCGATATCATTTTAAGGCCAGCTGACTTCCTTACCACAGGAAGATGCATTACCATGGAAGATTCACCTGAAGATTGTATCGAAAAGGGTACTGCGATTAAAGTCGACCTTATAAAAAGTTGGAAAAGAGGTCTCATCATATTGCAGGAATTCAAAGATATGTTCATAAACAGATATTTACCAAGTCTTCGAGAAAGATATAACCACTCACCTAAAGAGCCACGCGTCACTTCGAAGGAATCTCCTGTAATAGGAAAAGTGGTCCAGATCAAGGGGGATAATAAAAATAGAGAGACATGGAAAGTCGGCAAAATAGTTTCACTTCAGAAAGGAAGTGATGGCTTATGTAGAGTAGCTATAATAAAAGTAGGAGACAAAGAATTCATGCGATCGATCACGCAATTATATCCTCTAGAAATTTCAGAAACGAAACCGCAAATGAATGTAGGATTCAAAGAGAACAGCGTTATTAGGGAGCAATCTCCCACAACTTTCATTGAACCATTAAATGATGATACAGAACGGGAAATAATTGTCCCTGACAATGTTGATGGTGGAATGACCATGCAATCTGATTATGTCCATGAGCCCGCTCGAGATAACATCAGCTACCAAAACCTAGATGACGAAATGGAAGAGACTTCTATAGATAAAAACAACTCTGAGAGATTAGAGCCAATAGAGAGAGTTAAAGAGAGAGTTTAAAGATGAGAATGAAGAAGGAAGAGAAACAAGGATGAAGAGAGTAGCAGCCACTAAAGCTCTGCAGAAGATCAGAGAGTGGACGAGCAACTTGTTATGTCTTTTCTAATTTTCCGGCCGGGAGTGTCGCGAACCGACTATGGTCCGCGAATCACGTGTAAGTAAATGGCAACATTGTACTTACTTGAGAGACAGAGAGAGCGATATGACACTTGTCAATGGTCTGATGACGAATATTTCTTTTATACTCTTTTTTCTGCCGGTGTGAACGTGTGACTAGCCTCGCTCCGACTATCGTGTGGTGATCATGGAATTCAGCTAAGTATTTAGGACAATTAACTTTGAACTATGTTGTGTATCCAGATCTGGTTTGATTGCGCATTTATACCTGTACTTATTTTCTTGCTGTCCTTGAGTATGTGAGATGCGGAGCCAATGGGCCATGCTTGCTACAGCTACGGAGCTGTTGTGTATTTGATTCCGACTAAGAAAGGTACGGTCGATGCTACAGCTAAGATATGTTACGGCTGTGGAACTATTGTGTATTTGATTCCGACTAAGAAAGGTACGGTCGATGCTACAGCTAAGATATGTTACGGCTGTGGAACTATTGTGTATTTGATCCCGACTAAGAAATGTACGGTCGATGTGGTAGCTAAGATATTTCGGCTGCTGTGATGATATGCCCCAGCCGTTGTCGTTACGAAAGGGTCAGTGCCTATGCACGCGGCATGATCGTCCGAGAACGGATCATACCCGCTGGCATGAGGTAAATGCATCTCACAACTCACCGGGTCATTGCCGGACTGTAGGCTTGGATGAACCGGTTGTAATCATAACTGAAACCATTGTTTTACTTGTGACCATTTAGTATCCATGTCCTGAATCTTAGTGACACCAAGATAGTCGGTGTCAATGATTATTTACTCTGTGCAGGTCTCCGAGTCAGAATCAACAGCTGGATAAATGTAACGTGCGCTGAGATAGTAGAGAGGACTAAAGACTGGTGAATGACGTAGAGTTCACCAGAGGATATCTGAGGTATGACTTCACTATGCAATTTTGTTTTATTCGGGGATGTCTGCTATGTTAGTTACACCCATATAAGTGGCATACTGTTTATAGTCACCGGCTCATCCTCATACCGAGGATTGAGTGGCACACACCTCCCGACATAGTAGAAGTACCGGGATGGCAGACATCTCGCGACAACAGCCATCAGCATCAACTTGTGATAAAATTGCCCCCAATCCCTTTCGTGAAGCATCTACAGTAAGAATAATTTTAGCCTTAGGATTAAAATGGGCTAACACTTGGTCAGAAGATAATAGAGATTTAATATCTCTGAAAGCTTTTTCGTGATCTTCTGTCCAAGACCATTTTACATCCTTACAAATTGTACAAAGGACAAAGCACTGCCGAAGCACTAGGTACAAAGGTCCTATAATAATTTACAAGTCCTAAAAATGACTGCAATTCGGACATTTTTTTTGGTACAGGGGCATTTACAATGGCCCTTACTTTTTCTGGTGATTTATTTACCCCTGACTTATTTATTATATAACCCAGGTAAGAAATTTCACTCTGAAAAAATAAGCATTTATCTCTTTGTAAAGTTAACCCAGCATCACGCAGACGTTGAAACACTAACTTGAGTCTATTGGCATGGCATATTTTATCTGGCGCAGTAATAATAATATCATCAAGAAAACATTGAACACCCTCTATACCAGCTAAAACACTTGAAATAGCTCGCTGGAAAATGGCCGGCGCCGATGATAAACCAAATACCATTCTGTTAAACTTAAATAAACCACGATGTGTGTTTATAGTGGTAATATTTAATGGATCCTCCAAACAAAATTGATTATAAGCCATGGACATGTCCAATTTAGAAAACTCTTCACCGCCATGCAACCTTGAAAAAAGCTCTTCAACAGTCGGCAGTGGATATGTTTCAATTAACAGCTGTTTATTTACAGTCTGTGAATAATCCGCGCAAAGACGAACTGAACCATTCTTTTTGAGGACCGGGACAATAGGTGATGCGTATTCGGAATGTTCTATTGGAGATATTATGCCTAACTCAACTAACCGGTCTATTTCTTTGTCTACTTTGTCTCTTAAAGCAAAAGCTACCGGTCTTGCTCGCATGAAAATCGGTCGGGCATTCTGTTTTAAAGGTAATTTAACTTCATGTTTCGTAAAACAACCTAATTTATCAGTGAAAACATTGAGTATTCTAGTAATAAATCATCGATGCTATTTTCCTTAGTTGAATTTAAATGATCGCAAAAATTAATGGGCGCTATTTGTAAATTGAACGTATGAATAAAATCTCGACCGAGCAGCGGCGGCCCGCCTCCTCGCACCACGTGAATGTCCAAGTCGCGCGACTGCCCTGCATACGTCACAGATACGTGAATAATCCCGATGCAATGTATAGAACCTCCCGTATAATTTAATAATTTTTTCTGAACGGGCAACAATGGCACATTTGAAAAATGAGTAATATAGGTAGACTCAGATATCACTGTAACGGCCGACCCACTATCAATTTCAAAGCGAAGTTGAGTACCACAAATAGTAACTGAATCGGTCATAGGCGCTCCATTATAACAACGTATATTGAATAACTCACCGTCATCGCCCTCGCTCACCTCACCCGATTCCACATATTTAACTTTCGCAGTACACATTTTCCGTAAATGACCTTTAACCTTACATTTACCGCACTTGTAATTAACAAATCGATACTGCTTAGTATCGTGATTTTCACGGCCACACACGGAACACTTTTTAATGATACATATATATTTGAAATGCATAATAAACATTCAGTCCGCAAAATAACTACTTGAGCGGCAAGATTTCATGATTGAGCGGCAGAAAAACATGTCTATAAGCAGGATCCCAGGGGGATGTGGGAGTATCAGGGCGGGGAAAGCACGCGGGTCCGACTTCGTCGACAACTCAACACTGTAGGAAGAGTGTGGTACGGGGAGTTCTAAATGGAAGCGGGAGCGAGCGAAGCGAGCTCGGACTTGCGGAGCACCCCGACTCGGATCCGTTAGGTTCGGAGACTGTGCGGGGAGGCGAGCTAAGCTCGCCTCCCCGCACAGTCGTAGTGTTAGGTTTAACATGAGAACACAGAAGTAGGAGCCCCGAAGGGGCTCCGTCGACCACTCAACACTGTAGGAAGAGTGTAGTAAGGGGATGTTTAAAATAATTACAGCCATCCAGAATGACATAAATTGCTGATTGATTTTGAAATGTTTGCTGACCATGAGTTGCTGACCAATTAGCTATTTCTGCTCACCGATTATATTTTTCTGCTCACAGAAATAACAATACTATGCTAACCATTTAATTGACACCCCTTTTTAATTTCCGAACGCACAAATTTTGATTTAGACGCTGTTCCTATTTTAAACACCGTCTCGTTGATAACACCGCCACTGCCGCTGGTGCCGCTGGCACTCACACCGTCCGCGCCTGGCGCTGCCGCGGCGCCCGAGCGCGCGCAACGTAAACTTTCCGCGAGGTCGACCGCCTTCGCCAGAGATAAATCGCTGATGTCCTGCGCGAACAACTTTTCACGCTCACGACTAGGCAGCATGCCCATCACAAATTTGTCCAACTGATGAATGCTGGGATACACTTTGATATAAAACAAAAACTTATCTGATGAATGCTGAGATACACTTTGATATAAAACAAAAACTTACCTGATGGGTGCTGAGATACACTTTGATATAACACAAACACTTAACTGATGAATGCTGAGATACACTTTGATATAAAACAAAAACTTACCTGATGGATGCTGAGATACACTTTGATAAAAAAAACTTAACTGATGAATGCTGGGATACACTTTTATATAAAACAAAACTTACCTGATGAATGCTGAGATAAACTTTGATATAAAACAAAAACTTACCTGATGAATGCTGAGATACACTTTGATATAAAACAAAAACTTACCTGATGAATGCTGAGATACACTTTGATATATAACAAAAACTTACCTGATGAATGCTGAGATACACTTTGATATAAAAGAATACATCGAACATTGATTGCAACCAGAAAAGATACACGCAGTCATTCAATGTTATTATTTCATACAAGAGAGTCGCATAGTTCGCTGTGACCATAAAACAGGTCAAATATCCAAAACCCTGAAAACAATGGGTTTCTTTACTAATCTTGTATCGGCTTCGAGCGCGTGAACAGAGGTTCTACAACTGTCTTCGTGGGTGCCCAGTGCGAGAGTGGAAAAAAAGTAGCGTATGCACGGGCGTAGCCGGGGGGAGGGTTTTGGGGTTCAACCCCCCCCCCCCCCTAAAAGCTCAGATGTTAACTAACATTCATAGAATTAAAATAAGAACAGGCGTGCGGCATATCTCGTTAAAAATAAGTAATGAAATTTAAGTAAAATTAATTAATCAAGGGGGGCTTCCATACAAAAAACTTGATTTTTATAGATAATGGTACGGAACCCTTCGTGCGCGAGCCCAACTCGCACTTGGCCGGTTTTCTTTTGAACTCCTCCCCCTCCCGATACTTAAACCTGGCTACACCCGTGAGCCTATATGTTAATCCAGGTCCCAGTCTATCTAACGATTTCATCCAGATCCGTTTAGTTGTTATGGAGTGATTTAATAACAAACATCCATCCATTCAAACTTTCACATTTATAATACACATAAGCTAGTAAAACGACTTACTTTAAGATGCCTCAATCCGAGCAGGTTGATACGTGTTAAATAATATCGAACGTAAGTCTATTCATTTTAAGTTCAAATCAATGCGGGCTTCAACGCGGCTGTTAAGTTGATACCAAACGCCCAATTCTCGATTTTTACACATTTTTTTATTACTTTTATGTACTTTCAAAAGAATGTGTCCAATTTAAATGAAAGGTCTTAAAGTCACCGATTTTTGTGTATTGGTTTTATTCAATATTAACTATTTGTTTTCGAGAAATTGTGAAATTAATGCCAAAAACTGGGTCTACAGTATATTTTTTTTACATCAAAAGTGGTAATATTTTTAAAATTGTGTTCAATGAAATCGATTTTTTAATACTTTAAGTATATTATATATTTTTTCCATAGTGATAGCTTTACACAGTCTGTCAATAATTTGAATTGAATAATTTCATTTGACCTATCTTAAGGGCTTCAAACAGATCATCAGAAGGACCAAAGCCAGTCAGACTTCAAAATTATTTTATTATTTGCTCAAACTGAAGACATGGTATGGCTCACGTTCGAGTTCAAGGCGCGTTTTTCCAGCGAGCTTTGGTAATTCATCAGCATACACAATATCAGCCGAAATACGTCCACTGCTGGACAAAGGCCTCCCCAACGACCGGCTCTACGCCGCCCGCTTCCAGCGGTTTCCCGAGACTTTCATAAGTTCCTCGGTCCACCGAGTGGGAGATCTTCCTATGCTACGTCTGCCGGTACGCGGTCACAACTCGAGAACCTTACCGCCCCAACGGCCAACAGTTCTACGAGCTATGTGGCCTTGCCCACTGCCACTTAAGTTTAGCGGTTATGGGAGCTACTTTGGTTACTTTGATCGGTTTCTTTGGTTCTCCTACGGATCTCATCATTTTTGATTCGATCGTGTAGGGAAACTTCGAGCATATCTCGCTTCTTACGGATAAAATTTATTTGATGCTTAACCCAGATAAGACGTGGTCGCTTACTATCCTCATAAGAGGCTCAAGGTCACCCAAAGGGCAATGGAGCGTGCTATGGTCGCAGTTACTTTGCGTGATCGAATCACAAACGAGGAGATCCGTGGGAGAACCAAAGTAACCGACATAGCTCTCAGAATTTCTAAACTTAAGTAGCAGTGGATGGGGCACATAGATCGTAGAACAGATGGCCGTAGGGGCAGTAGTTCTTGAGTAGCGGACGCGCACCGGAAACCGATGACCTGATGAAGGTCGCGGAAATCCGCTGGATGCAGGCAGTGCAGAACCGGTCGTCGTGGAAATCCTTGAAGGAGAACTATGTCACACCCTGGACATTTCATACAACGGGCCAGAAATGATATTTCAAAAAAAGAATAAACTAATAAAATGGCGGCGAAATCCTATACGTTCGACAACCAAACTGTAACCAATCTTTATCAATCTGGGTGACGAGGGGGTTAGGTCGCAATCTAGAGAGCGGCAGGGAGTGTCTATACTGTACGTTAGTACTAATATAACATACTTTGACTATGTCCAGCACTGGAAGTCCTTCGGCTGATATGATGAAACCCACATAGTTTTAATGGCAGAGAGTGTAAGATACCTGAAAGAGCCATGAGCCAGGCTTGATGATGTTAGACGCGTGCATGTAGCTTTGGTACGTGCCAGTTGAGAAGGAAGACTTGGTGTGGCTCACGTTGGAATGAGAGCTGCGCATTGTCAGTTGGCTTTGGTAACTGTCTGGTGGGAAACAATTACATTAAGCGTTTTGTGTGCAATAATAGTGAATTATGCACCAAAGTAATAAAGGCAGTGACTAGGCTTGATGATGTTAGACACGTGCATGTAGCTTTGGTACGTGCCAGTTGAGAAGGAAGACTTGGTGTGGCTCACGTTGGAATGAGAGCTGCGCATTGTCAGTTGGCTCTGGTAACTGTCTGTCGGGAAACCATTACATTCAGCGTTTTGTGTGCAGTAATAGTAGAGTAGCTTTTTCCCGCGGCTTTGCCCGCGTGGACATCTTTTTTATGACTGTCTTAGAGGGTGCGCGGTGAGCGTAAACATAAATTTCCTTCAGATCCCTCGAGAATTATGTCAGGATATGCTTTTTAGTAAATGATGTCATTTGCCACCCCGTCAACCATCTCTGTGCAAAAAATCACACAATCCATTTGTTCCGTTGCGATGTTAAAGAAATTAACCAAAAAAGAGTATATTTTCAGTTCCCTCAGGAACTGCATCGGGCTATGCTATTTTCACGGGATAAAAAGTAACCTATGTCCTTCCTAGTGACGCTATCTGCATGCCAAATTTCATTAAGATTGGTCAAGGCGTTAAAGCGTGAAAAAGTTACAAACTTTTCACATTTATAATATTAGAAAGGGTTATGCACTAAGGTAATAAAGGTAGTGTCTCACGTCACGGGTTGCATATTTCACTTCAAAAACGTCTGATGAAAATAATGAGTAACGCCATGGACCGATGACCTGGTGAAAGTCGCGGGAAGCCGCTGAATGTGGGCAGCGCTGGACAGGTCGTCGTGGAAATCCTTGGGGAAGGCCTATGTCCAGCAGTGGACGTCTTTCGGCTGATATGATGATGATAAATGAGTGACGCAACTTTAATAACTGATCTTCTAATTACAACAGAAAAGTAAATATTAAACTGCTCTACAGTGGTTTTGTTGCCATAAATATAAGATCGATTTTAGATATATTTATGCTCACAATTAATGAAATGATTTTTCAAGATTTGCTCTCGTTTTTACGCGCAGAACTTTAATTATGACTGGGAAAATAAATTTTATTACTAACAGGCCGATAGTTGTCTTTTTTATGTACACGTCTTCTGCCATTCTTTTGTAATTTCTCTTTCCTAGGTCTGCTGGAAGAAATTTCTAATAGAAATAAGCTGTACCTTTGTATGTTCTTATCTAGTTTAATGTTTGTTTGTCCCTATTTCTGTGTGCAATAAATTGTATAATAATAAATAATAGTTGATCAAAATAGAAAATATGCAATAATCATAAAAACAAGAGCACATTCAATACTTTTATGAATAAACCTGTAATCTGGGCACTTGAAAACATCAAAATTTACTAAGATATCCAGGGCAACAAAATTTTTTTGTTTTGTGGAGCTGTGTTATTATATCAAGATTACTTGTCATCAGATATCTGCTGGAGCCGCTCCTCGAATCCAATGCTGACTCTTGGGATTGTATGTCGTTTTCGGAATCTGAAATGTTCACTAGAATAAAGTTAGTGTTACTGTGGTGAACGAGTATATGTTCAAACTATTTTTAAAGTTTTCTCTGAGAATTCAATAAAAAAAGTAGTTAATTCAATTAATTTGTTTAAAGTCAGACATAAATCCATAATATTCGTTAGTAATAGGCTCATAAGAAGGCTCAAGGTCACCCAAAGGGCAATTGGAGTTTATCTGCGTGATCAAATCAGAAACGAGGAGATCCGCAGGAGAACCAAAGTAACCGACATAGCTCACAGAATCGCTAAACTGAAGTGGCAGTGGGTAGGGCACATAGCTCGTAGAACAAATGGCCGTTGGAGCAGCAAAGTTCGCGAGTGGCACCGGAAAACGTAGCGTAGACAGGCCTCCCACGCTGTGAACCGACGACCTGGTGAAGATCGCGGGAAGCCGCTGGATGCGGGCAGCGCAGAACCGGTCGTTGTGGAAATGATGATTTGTTAGTAACATACTTAAAAAACTATGTTAGCAAAATTATATTATTAAATAGTTGATACTTTTGATTGTAGGTGTACGTTTATCTGATTCTCTTATGGTGAAGGAAAACACCGTGAGGAAACCTGCACACGCCTGCGAAGAAACTCGAAGGTTGTGTGTGAAGTCGACCAACCCGCACTGGGCCCGCGTGGTCGACTAAGGCCCGATCGCCCTAATTCAGGGTAGGCTCGAACCCCTCAGTGGGGACGTATATGAGCTGATATGATGATGATGATACCGAAATGTGTTATATTATGAAGATGTTCAAAAATATGCACTAATTACGAAAATAAACTACATAAATAAACACAAACAATGTTTAGGAGCAAAGTGAATTCTTATTTTATTTTTGTTTTATTCCCAATTGGTAAGCCCTTGGCACCATCTCACGATGGTAAGTGACGATGATTCCTAAGATGGAAGCGGAATTACCAAGATTACTCAACGCAATGAGGAACTGGCTATCTTACGTTCAAGCCGGAATACATCAATGTTGTTAACGTTGATGTTTGGCGGCAAGACTTAGATAAGATTGTGGTAACTGGCTAGGCGGGCTTAGAAAATTCCCTACCACCAACCAAACCGAGTCTTACAAAGTTGACCCCGCCGGTAATCGAACCCGCGACCTCCTGATGTGAAGCGAATGGATTAATTATTTCGCCAAGGAGGCTGTTAAATTCATGATTGAAGTGTTAAGGAGAAAATTAACCTCCTAAATTCATGATTGCAGTGTTTAGGAGCAAACTAATCTCATCAATTCATGATTGCAGTTATTAGGAGCACACTGACCTCCTAAATTCATGATTGCAGTGATTAGGAGAAAAATGACCTCCTAAACTCATGATTGAAGTGTTTAGGAGCAAACTGACCTCCTAAATTAATGATTGCAGTATTTAGGAGCACACTGACCTCCTAAATTAATGATTGCAGTATTTAGGAGCACACTGACCTCCTAAATTCATGATTGCAGTGATGAGGATCAAACTGACCTCCTAAATTAATGATTGCAGTGATTAGGATCAAATTGACCTTCTAAATTAATAATTGCAGTATTAAGGAGCACACTGACCTCCTAAATTCATGATTGCAGTGATTAGGATCAAACTGACCTCCTAAATCAATGATTGCAGTATTTAGGAGCACACTGACCTCCGAATGAAACGACCACTCACCCGATGAAGTTTCATCATGAACGTCCACTGAAATTGGTAAAATATAGTCTTTGGACATTTCGAAAGCCTTGTGCAAGGGATCACGTATCTTCGGATAATATTTGATCAAACTGAAGAAAGTTTGACTCGGTATGACTAACAGATCTAAACTGCGACTTGCATATATTGATACTTCTGATGATGATATAGGTTGCTGGAAGAAAAAATTTAAAAATGATTTTGGATCTCAAATTTCGGCATTAGCCTATTCTCTCTCGAATTAATACGAATGAATAAAAATGAATTAAAGAATGAAGCAGGGTTTGATTTTTTAATTTGTAAAGTAGGCAGAAAAACATGGAACAGGAAATTGATAATTAATTAATTTCGCTATCTTTATGAGAAACACCAAGAACCTATCGCTTGGGCAGAACGCAAGGCAGTGTCTGATTGGAGTGATACCATGATTGTAAGGTTAAATGCCTCTTACACATAGGCGTGTCTCTTTTCCGCTATAAGTAGTCCCGTCTTTTTTTATATTTTTTTTATTAAAAATTTAAGTGCGTTTGACTGCAACTCACCTAATGATAAGTGATGATGCAGTCGAGGATGGTACACGCAAACTCGAATAATGCCTATTCACTCTTGCCTTGAAGATACCCAAATTATAGGAATCGGGAAACACTGACGCGGACAAGGAGTTCCACTCCTGCGCAGTACACATAATAAATGAAGAAGCGTAACAATTCGTGCAAAAAACCCCTCAACCCTTCCCTGCGTCTCGTTGACCGACGGTGGAATGGAGCGGGGGAATAAGGTCGTGAAGTCATCACCTTGACCACAACTTTTCGGAATGAATACATTCAGAGATCCGACTATAAAGCTATTTACGAGTACAGCAAGTAATTTTTTTTATTCCACAATTGATCAGCCCTTGACATCATCTCACCTGATGGTAAGTGACGATGATGCCGAAGATGGAAGTAAGCTTACACCGATTCCCCAACGTAATGGGAAACTGGCTATCTTATCTTCAAGCCGGAACACATGAACGCTGTTAACATTGATAATTGGCGGCAAGACTTAGATAAGATGGTGGTAGCTAGCCAGGCGGGGTTAGAAAATGCCCTGCCATCAAACAAACCGAGTCATATACAGTTAGACTCCGTCGGGAATCGAACCCGCGACCTCCTGATATGAAGTTAATGAACTTAACCATAACGCCACGGAGGCGGTTAAAATCTAATCTCAATTTCAGTCGATGCTTTGAGTCTAAGACAGAAGTTTCTACAATAAAGGTGGACAAACTCTCTGAGGTTAGGTGGTACTTCACACATGTACAGCTTTTTACTTTATATTAAGCACAGGATCCATCATGTGTGCACAGGTATTAGCTAGATATTATTAATATATAATAGCTAGACCGAAGAGACTGATTGGCGACGAGGAGCTAGTTAAAACAAGCTCCAAAGTCTTGAGCATCACCGCAAAGTCACCTAATTATCAGCTTTTTGCCGGATTAATTTCGAAGAGTGTGCCCAAAAACTTCACGATCTCTTTCACTCAGCTTCATTCCACCTTCGGACAACCAGAAAAGGGCTTGAGTACCTTCCTTGTAGATATTCCACTAAGCGTTGCGCTGCCTCATTTAGTACTATGCGGACAGTAAGGGAGTGGAACTCCTTGACTGCATCAGTGTTTCCCGACTCTTACAATATGGGGATCTTTAAGGCAAGGCAAGCGAGAGTCAATAGGCATTATTTGAGTTTGCGTGTACCATCCTCGACGGCATCTTCACTTTCATCAGGTGAAATACAGTCAAAAGAACTCAAATTTGGAATTTAAAAAATGATACTTACACCTGTAAAATTGCCAAACATTCCGCCTGGCCCCATACAAGTAAGCATTTCGTTATATGAGCTCATGACGTCAACCTGGAATTAAGAACAACAAACTAAGTATAATCTTTAGGAATTCATTACAAATTAAAAACCCGACCGCGTAAAAAATAACCCCTCTTTTTGGGCAGTTGGGTAAAAATTTATCCTATCGTCACTCACGGGATCAAGACGAATTTAACGATACCCCATATAAAATAAAATCCTTCAAGTCGTTCATGCTGTAGCATAGAACATAGAAATCTACATACGTACATAGAACCAAAAAACATAACCCTCCTTCTGAGGCAGTCGGGTAAAAAAATCTCACCACTCCGGGAGTGCCCATAGAAGTGAAAACTTTTTATAGTTTTATAACTTTTGACTCTGCAAATGTTCCTGGTAAGGTGGTTTAGTCACAGATTACTAAATAGTTACGTTTGATATTTTGAAGCTGAAAGATGATGAACTTTGGAGGGAATCAAGGTCCCAGAATCGTCTTTTATTTATTTTTAATGCAAAACATTAGACTTTACTGCGCTCACTTTTAAAAGCTTTACGGTTTTTCGAAAATTATTAATTAATATCAGCAACAGCATTGATAGTGACGTCTCTTTAGACTTTTCAAGCGACTTCCAAAAAGGAGGAGGTTCTCAATTCGTCTGTATTTTTTTTTATGTTTGTTACCTTAGAACTTTTGACTGGGTGAACCGATTTTTATGATTCTTTTTTTATTTGAAAGCTAGTGCTTCCCGTGTGGTCCCATATAAATTTTATCGAAATCGGTGTAGTACTTTAGTAGAAAACCAAAAATAATAATGCAAAAATGTACTAATTTGTTGCGATGGAAGTCGGTTTTTTAACGTGTTTAGCGTTTTCAATTATTATTTTAAAACATTACAACAATTATTTGCCACTTTTACAGCTAACTAAAAAGTGC
This sequence comes from Coleophora flavipennella, assembly GCA_947284805.1. NCBI lineage: Eukaryota > Metazoa > Arthropoda > Insecta > Lepidoptera > Coleophoridae > Coleophora > Coleophora flavipennella. Next base: position 2,760,042 of record OX369306.1, on the reverse strand, counting down.
AGCACGACAGTTAATTTAAAAATAACAGACAATTAAATCTGGGTACAAGATCGTTAATCGTTAATTAACGAAGTTTATATTTCGAGTGACAGATAAACTTTTAGGTTGACTCTAAAAATAATAGCCTTTAAGTTGGCTCTAAAAATAATAGCCTTTAAGTTGACTCTAAAAATAATAGCCTTTAAGTTGACTCTAAAAATAATAGCCTTTAAGTTGACTCTAAAAATAATAGCATTTAAGTTGACTCTAAGTTAGTTAAGTTGGCCGGAAGCCGCTGGATGCGGGTAGCGCAGAACCGGTCGTCGTGGAAGTCCTTGGAGGAGGCCTATATCCACCAGTGGACGTTCTTCGGCTGATATGATGATGGGGTGTTATAATACCTTTCCCTTATAGATGATGTAGATAAAGTTCTGAATGTCCTTGCACTGGACAACTGTCTCGCCCTTGAGGAAGTACATCTCGGTAAGGTGCTGGGTGATGACCCTGATGAAGGAACGTTCCACCTTGCCGAAGAGCGGCACCTCGCGCAGAGCATGCTCGTACATGAACACCAGCGTGTCTTCCATCAGTGCTGAGTTGAGGCAGCGGCAGATTTTCTGGACAATAAAATTGTTTCACTTACAAGCTGAAGTGTCAATCTTTTATAGATAGTTCATCTCATTTATGCGCGCGGCTCTATGTGTGCTTGCTCTGTTATTATGCAGCTTTTATGTGTGTGGCAGTGGCTTGGCAGTCGTCGTCCGAGAAACACACAAGTTAAAGCTGCATAATTATAAGCGCACGCACACATATATTATTAGAAAAGTTGAATTTTTACGTTGTCAGAGATAAAGCCTTACAGTTTAAAAAAAACGTACCTAGAAAATCTGAAAATGTTTGTAGAACTCAAATCGATTGATGATGACGGACATGAAAGAGTGCATAAATCTAGCATAGTCAACATAAACAGAGGCGTACCGCAAGGCTCTGTGTTAGGTCTAATACTTTTTATAACCTTCTTCAATGATATGATGGCATACATGTAAAATCATCTTGCTGATGACACACAATTAGTGGTCTTTGCCGACGACACAAATGACATTTTATCAGCTTATGATTTAACCAATCTAAATGATAAAGTTAATTATTCAATTTGTGCTTTCAATACATGGTTTGAAATGAACAGCCTTACAATTAATGCAAATAAAACCAATGTTATTCTTTTTCGTACAACTGCTCGAAACAAAAAAATATTAAATGTACATTTTAATGGCAATAGCATCGAAATAGATGAAAATGTGAAGTTCCTAGATGTTCACATAGATGTTTAGTTAAACTGGAAACGTAAGCTGACAAATATAGAAAGTACTCTAAGTTCAGCATGTTATGCCCTAAGAAGTTTGCGTGACGAAGTTAGCATGGATCACTTAAAGACAGTTTATTATGCCCTCGTAGAATCTAAACTAAGGTATTATATTCAGCTGTGGGGTAACAGCTACAGCTACAATGTACAGAAAGCATTAGTTCTGCAAAAACGTGCCATCAGAACTATGGTACGTATTTCTCAAAGAGAATCGTGTAAAGATTATTTTCAAAAGTAAGGGATTTTGACAGTACCTAGTTTATATATAATGGTAGTTCTGTGTAATTTCGCAACAAACATTACAGAATTTGAAAGTAGACAAGAAAGGCAAGTAAGAGAATCTTCGAGAAGGCAGGACATTGTAAATAAGATACAACCAACACTCGAGGTTGTTGTGCACGGCTCACAATATCAGGCTGTTAGGTTGTTTAACAAGTTGCCAATAGATGTGAAAAACTTATTATATACAAGTCAGTTTCGGTCCAAGCTCAAGTCACTTTTGTTAGAAAAAAAATATTAAAGCCTGGATGACTATTTCAAAACATGAATTATAATTACTATTGCGACATTTATTTAAATTATTAATACTCAATGACATGCTAATATATATATTTTTTTGTTTTGTGGTATTTGTGAATTTTATTACTACGACATTGTGTTATATGACAAATTTTATTATTATTATTTAACTGTTTTAGAAAATTTGTCATTTTATATTTTTCTTAGGAATCGATTATTATTAATTTATATTTTGTTATTATTTGTGTACTTTCAAACACAATTTAATTTGTTCTTGAAATAAATGAAAAAAAAATTGAAACATAGAGCCGCGCACTATTGGGTTGAACTATCATTAACCGCCTTCGTGGCGTAATGTTTAGCCCATTCGCTTCACACCAGGCAGTCACGGGTTCGATTCTCGGTGGGGTCCACTTGTAAGACTCGGTTTGGTTGGTGGTAGGACATTTTCTAAGCTCGCCTGGCTAGCTACCACCATCTAATCTAAGTCTTTAACAACATTGATGTGCTGCGGCTTGAAGATAAGATAGCCAGTTATAGATTGCGTTGGGGAATCGTGGTAAGCCCCCTTCCATCTTCGGTATCATCGTCACCGTGAGATGATACCAATGACTTACCAATTGTGAATAAAAAAAAACTGCATGGACATAAATCAAGTCAGCAGGAAGCAGTTACAGACCAGCAATGAAAAAAAAATAAGCAAACTAAAAAACCATGTCCTAAAAAAGGTTAGAAGTTTCACGCAGAACAAAAAAAAAAAGAGCAAGCCTTACAATAGTCGCATATTTTGATGTGTAACATCTTACACAGCAAAAAACCTACTAGCCTCTCGGTCTCCAGCCTCTCATTAGGCTGCCTGGCCCTCTTTCCTAAGCCTTCGTGGCTGAAAAAAAATGCGGCATGGCCGTGTTGTCTTAGCTGTCTTAACTAAAAAAAACAACTCGCATTCAGCGATATTGCCATGTTTCCTTAGCCTTCGTGACTGAAAAAAAAACACACACTTCCGTCCCTTTTCACGATATCAGCGCTGCAGGTACATAATTACCTGCAGTAAATGCTGAGTCGGAGCTATTTCGAAGCTACGGCACAATTTTAGCTTTTTATTATTTTTTTGTATATCAATTGTAATGGAGCTTTGAATAAATGTTTAATCTATCTATATATCTATCTAAATCTCTCCCACAGATTGCAGGTAAGCCATAGAATACATGTTTATTAGACATCAACAACTCAAGAGCCTATAAATCTTAGAGTACACTGACCTGGGGGTTGCTACCATTGGTTCTTTTCCACACATACTCGAAATATTTCATAGTCTTCGCGGTGAGAACCGGATCCACGTTTTCCTGATATAAAAAGTTTTGCAGGTCTCTCGTGTTTTCCTATAACAAACCATAAGCGAGTTCATTATAATAGGGATGTCGGCAGCATCAGAAATAAATTGTGAACTCTTGATCACTAAATTTCCTTCCTACTTAAACTTCGCAAAACCTTACTCGTTTTGTTTTTCATCTAGTATACGATTTTTATTCACCAAAATCACAAAATAAGTACATAAATGACGCTGCAAAACTACACGCTTAAGTATTTCAAACATTTTTAAAAGAAAATGTAGTTTTTGACAGATGATATAAATTTAAACAAAAAAAAAACGACTTCAAACGTACTAGATGCCAGTACGATTTTGAAGGTTCCTCTCGATTTATCTGGGATGCCATCATCAGATCCTGGTTTTCTTATCATGGTACCACCCTTGGAATATCTCCTTTCCAACAAAAAAATAATCATCAAAATCAGATCATAAACGACGAAGTTATCAGCGAACACACATAAAAAATATAAAAATATATACGGCCGAATTGAGAAACCTCCTCCTTTTTTTAACCCCCGACCCAAAAAAGAGGGGTGTTATAAGTTTGACCGCTATGTGTGTGTGTGTGTCTGTGTATCTGTGTGTCTGTGTGTCTGTCTGTGGCACCGTAGCTCTCAAACGAGTGAACCGATTTGGATGCGTTTTTTTTATTTACAAGCAGGTTTTTTGGCGATGGTTCTAAGATACGTTTTATCAAAATCGGTTCAGCCGTTTCAAGGTCATCAGCTCTTTTGTTAGCTGCGGTAGGGTTCTTAAACCCTTAATGTGTATTTACTTTACTTTCAAACATACATGTGACCTAAAACTCGAAACACTCATGTATGCTTAATAACTATGCAGGATTATGGAACTCTTGGTCTGATGCTGCAGCCAGGATATCCAGAACACTAGCACACTCTTAAAAAAATAATAGCAGATATGTCGTGTTTGGACTCGTTTTGATCAGTATTTGATTCTGCATACAATGCAATGGTGGCAACACGGTGAGCTGATGTTGTTAAAATCCGTTAAATTTTTGACATACCTACGTACCTGAAACTATGACTAACTGTAAACTAAATATTATTGAGATAAACAAACACTCCAATTAAGTTTAAAGGCCCATTTACAGTGGCGAGTTAACTTAATCCGTCACTAAAGTCAGCAAGTACTTGGTATGTACTAGGTTCTCGGAGTCTTCCAAAGCAGGGACGAGCTTCTATTTTCTTCTATTTTAAGTGCTTATTACTTTCTGAAGTGTAAATCAGCCTTTAGAGCTAAAATCCCATGGCTTTAAATAAAAAAAAAATAGAAACGATCTCACCAAAAATGATTTCCAAAAATTTTAGGAATTGATTCTATTCGATTCTTGTTCTGATTTTCAGTAATTTATGTTACATGTACGTACACACAAAAACTAAATTTTATATTCAATAACTACCTAATAATTTACGAGTATTCAATAAAAATGTTAAAGAAAACATAAATATTTTTAAGAAGGAAAAAAGTGGCGCTCGTTGATGTATTAACGCAGCCTTTCATAATAAAATATTTCAACGCGCGCCTAAATAATTTAGCATCTCTTACATAACTTCCAAACATTTTGGTTTAAAAACAAAACAACCGAACATAATTTTGATGAATGTTTTATAGACAAATCTATATCCTTTTAGATATAACTGTACTTGTCATTAATTATTTTGAAAATAAGTTAAAAATTTTGAAATAAAAATTAAATTAAAAATTTAAAAAAGCCCCCCGCAAAAAAGTAAAGCGGACATTTAAAAAGTAAAAAATAATACCTTTCGTTGAGCCATCAAATACATTTCAGAAATACCTATATATATTTTAATTATCGAAATCGATGGATGGCACGATAGGGTTTGCTCATTAAAATGGCGCTATAATGTCGCGTAGGGGTACCGCTAAGTTTAAAGCAATAACTAGTATTTTGTGAATGAGGCTGCTAACTTCCCAAATATAATAAAATACATAGCTAAAATAGAGAACTTTCAAACTCATAACGCTCCCAGACTCATAACACCCAATGTTACTAGATTTGTCACAAAAGTTGATCGTCGTCGCAAGTTGGTCGAAAATACTAGTAAATAATAGATAGTCAATCAAATGAAGGGTCTGATTCACTAAAGCGGTACCCCGACGCGACATTATAGCGCCATTTTAATGAGCAAACCCTATCGTGCCATCCATCGATTTCGATAATTAAAATATATATAGGTATTTCTGAAATGAATTTGATGGCTCAACGAAAGGTATTATTTTTTACTTTTTAAATGTCCGCTTTACTTTTTTGCGGGGGGGGTTTTTTAAATTTTTAATTTAATTTTTTAAGTCTTTTAAACAAGTAAATCAGATGACTAGCATTCGTCATCCCTACTGACAGGAGTACGGCACCGCACCGTGCTCTGATGTTATAACGACAAAACTTTGACCGTTAGCGGCACACATCACGCCTTGAGTTACAAGCGTTGTACTAGTACGTGGTGTAAGCGGGTAGTTTTTATGATCCTTTGTATAGCTTTAGCAAAGTATATATATTAGTACTAACATACAGTATGGACACTCCCTGCCGCTCTCTAGATTGCGACCTCACCCCTCGTCACCCAGATTGATACAGATTGGTTACAGTTTGGTTGTCGAACGTATAGGGCTTCGCCGCCATTTTGTTTGTTCCGTCATTCATTTTTTTTAAATAACATTTCTGGCCCGTTGTATGAAGTGTCCAGGGTGTGGCTTTAACGTGGATGTTAATTTCATAAACACAGATAAGTAAGTGTTGTTCTCTTATCAAAGTTATTTATTTTACTGCACTTTCTTGATAGGGAAGACATAAAACTTCCCCTTTGGCCGCGTGCGAAAATAGCTGGTTACGATCGAATACTTTTTCTTCCTTGTACGAAATCAGTTGCGATCAAAGACAAAAACTGCCTGGTTTTATTAATTCTCATTTGGTGAGCCCTTGGCAGATCTCGCTATCTTATCTTCAAGCCGGAACACATCAATGTTGTTAACACTGATGATTGGCGGTAAGATTTAGATAAGGTGGTGGTAGCTAGCCAGGCGGGCTTAGAAAATGTCCAATCACCAACCAAACCGAGTCTTACAAGTTGACCCTACCGGAAATCGAACTCGCGCCCTCCTGGTGTGAAGCGAATGGATTAACCATTACGCCACGGAGGCGGTTAAAAAGCAAACTTTTAGGAAACCAGTTGCGATCGAAGACAAAAATCTTCTTTTTACGAAACTTGTCCACGAAACAAAACCTTCAAAGTGTTTAGTGACTGCAAGATCCGCCGCGAGTCTCCTCGACTGTTAAATCAATCAACCCTAAGGAACCTAGTATCGCTCGCTTCCCTTGTTCGCTCGCTCACTCGCAACTGGTTACGAAAAAATCTTTGATCGCAACTGGTTTCGTAGAAGGAAGAAAAAGTATTCGATCGTAAATGGTTACGAACCGGCGGTTTGGTACGCAGCCGAAGATACAATTGCACAGACTTATGCTCAAATGGAAGCGTCGGTGGCTCAACCGGTAACGACTCGGTCCCCCTAACTAGATGTGCCGGGTTCAAATCCGGACGGCCAATGTACCAATGAGTTTTTCGAAACTTACGTACATATATTCACCGGTTGCTTTAACGGTAAAGGAAAAACATCGTGAGGAAACCTGCACAGACCTGCGAAGAAACTCGAAGGTTGTGTGTAAAGTCGACCAAACTGCACTGGGCCCGCGTGGTCGACTAAGGCCCGATCACCCTAATTCAGGGTAGGCTCGAGCCCCTCGGTGGGGACGTATATGAGCTGGTATGATGATGCTCAAATATTTTCTTTTTAACCGACTTCAAAAAAAGAGGAGGTTTCTCAATTCGACTGTATAATATGTATTTTTTTATGTGCGTTCGCGGATAACTTCGTCGTTTATGAACTGATTACCTTTTTGTTGGAAAGGAGATATTCCAAGGATGGTACCATGATAAGGAAACCAGGATCTGATGATGGCATCCCAGAGAAATCGAGGGGAACCTTAGTTTCCTGTTTGAAGTCGGTTGTTTTCGTTTAAAATTATTATACTTTCTCTTCTTATGTCAGGAGAGGGTTAATAACCTATTCATACTTAAACAAACAACGTATCTAAGTTTATTATATAAATAAGTTATCCAGGTTTATGATATAACTTTCCCACACAACAACACTACGGTTACAAAGCGGAAGCCATTAGAGAGGCGAGAGAGGGAATAAGGTGCAAGCAGGGTCCACCTGCGGTAGGACTTGCGGAAGCAGTTCCCCTCTAGGGTTCCAGAAACCATTCCCTATTTTAGAAGATCTATATTTTTAACCGCCTCCGTAGCGTATTGGTTATGATCAGCAGATGGCGGGTTCGGTTCCCAGCGGAGTCTTAAATTGTAAGACCACCAACCAAATGGTGGAAGGGCATTTCCTAAGCCCGCGTGATTAGCTACCACCAACTTATCTAAGTCTTGCTGCCAAACATCAATGTTAACAGCATTGTTGTGTTCCGGCTTGAAGATAAGATAGTCAGTTCCCCATTGCGTTGGGGAATCATGGTAAGCCCGCTTCAACCTTCGGTATTATGGTCACTTATGTTCAGGACAGATGATTCCAAGGGCTAACCATTACATTGCGTTACGTACAAAAAAATTTGTGTAGGTCCCGTTAACTGGGGCTTCTACTCATCATACTGAACAAATTTTGTCCTACGACTTTGCTGAAAACGTAATTTTTTTTTACTCTTTATACAAATCGATCAGCTGATCGACCGATTTTGTGCATTTTAGTATGGAGGGTCCAAATATTTTTTTTGAGAATGACTATGAGAAAGGTTTTCAGTATCACGAGTAGAACCCCCAGTTAACAGGACCTACACCAATTTTGTTACACCCTGTATAATGTTATTAGTAAATTACTGTTTAATGACCATCAGAAAGGGTGTAATATCCACATATTTTGAATAAACATATTTAATTCTGAATTTACTTATTGTGGATATGCCCGCTCATATATACTAGATACGATAAATTAGCAGGTTTATGGTAGTGTTCTCTTCCACGAGGCACTTGCCTTGCAGAGTACCAGGACATGCGTCTTGTCGGCAAGACTTACCGCAGTTGGTCCTTGCCTTCGCCTTATGGTGTTGGAAGGAATAGCGGCCCTCACTTTATACCCAAAGGGTCAGTAAGTGGGGACCAATTGTGGATAAAAAAAATATAACAACATGGCTGTTTGATTATAATGGGCTACGTACATTGAATCAGAAACGAGGAGATGAACCAAAGTAACCGACATAGCTCTCAGAATTGCTAAACATAAGTGGCAGTGGCCGGGGCACATTGTTCGTAAAACAGATGGCCGTTGGGTCATTAAAGTTCGCAAGTGGCGACCACGCACCGGAAAACGTAGGAAGGCCTCCCACTCGGTGGACCGATGACCTGGTGAAGGTCGCGGGAAGCCGCTGGATGCGGTTAGCGCAGGGCCGGTCGTCGTGGAAATCCTTGGAGGAGGCCTATGTCCAGCAGTGGACGTCCTTCGGCTGATATGATGTTGATGATGATGACGTACAATGTACATTGTGCTCAAGCAACTCGTGCGCCGCAGCGGACCGCCGGCCGGCGACGTATCCGAACATGAACGCGAAATACACGTAGCCGGTGATCTGCAGCGCCATCGTCAGCCAGGCGACCACGCCGCTGCCCTCATCCCAGGATGTGCACCCATCGCCTGTGTTAGTTTGATATGATGATGATGATGACGTACATTGTGCTCAAGCAACGCGTGCGCCGCAGCGGACCGCCGGCCGGCGACGTACCCGAACATGAACGCGAAGTACACGTAGCCGGTGATCTGCAGCGCCATCGTCAGCCAGGCGACCACGCCGCTGCCCTCATCCCAGGGCGTGCACCCATCGCCTGTGTTAGATTGATTATATTGACCGCAAGTTAACAAATATAAATAATAAGTATGTAGGAACGGTGTGTTCCTACTCTTCGAGAGGAAAGGGATCTCCCCGCCAAGCGAGGTGGTATGCTTGAGGATCCGGCCGTGGACCAACGTGGTTTTTAGGAAGATTTCATACAAAAATTTTCGAAAAACCTTAAATCTTTTAAGTACAAGCTTTTAGTTGAAAATAGTTTTTATGCTCTAAAGGCGAATACTCAATTGAATATAAATACACGGTTCCAAATTCTAAAAAGGCTGCATTTCCTACTTTTCTATTGAAAATAAAAGACGATTCTGTGACCATGATTCAACCTACAAATTTCATCATCAGATCTACTACAAAATACCAAAAGGATATATTGTCATCGGGAATACGGCTGCATTTCAAATTTCAGATCAATCGGTCCCCCTGGAAGTAGCTCTAAAATCGATCGCAAGATTTGAAGTAAACAAACATATATATATACTAGCTGTCCCGGCGAACTTCGTACCGCCTTACATTACATTACACTGCCCTGCCCTACCCTACACTACCCTACACTACACTACCCTACCCTACACTACCCTACCCTACCCTACATACACTACACTACACTACCCTACCCTACACTACTCTACACTACCCTACCCTACACTACCCTACCCTACCCTACACTACCCTACCCTACCCTACACTACCCTACCCTATCCTATCTCTCAAGTTGGATCGAACTGCACATGGTGTGCGAATTTTATTATAATCGGTTAAGTGGTTTAGGAGTCCATTGAGGACAAACATTGTGACACGAGATTTATATATATTAAGATATATATATATATATATATATATATATATATATATATATATATATATATATATATATATATATATCACAAACATATCTACATACAAACATTGCAAGTTAAATAAAAGCTTTTAAAACAGGTTGAAAAAAAACCCTCATTGTTGATGATGTTTCTTAAATTCAAAAGCTATTAGAAACACGATTCAGCAGTTTTAGCTCGATAGAAAAAAATCCCAAAAATAGGTCCACACCGTTACTTTCAACTCTAGTGATGACTAATATTTTGAAGAATAAATTTAAAAAAACTATACAATAATATATGTTATGATAATACAAAGTAAGAAATGTTATTATTTTCTACACTTTCATTCAGAAAATTGAAACTAAACGAAAAAACGTTGAAAAAGTGCAAAAGTGTGGTTATTTTTCAACCGACTTCCAAAAAGGAGGAGATTCTCAATTCGACTCTATGTTTTTTTTATGTGTGTTATTTCAGAACTTTTGACTGGGTGAACCGATTTTTCTAGTTCTTTTTTATTTGAAAGCTAGTGCTTTTGCGTGTGGTCCCATATAAATTTTATAAAAATCGGTGTTGTACTTTATTAGAAAATTAACAAAAACCAAAAATAATAATGCAAAAATGTACTAAGTTGTTGCGACGGAAGTCGGCTTTTAACGTGTTTAGCGTTTTTTTATTTACTCTTTACACGGAAAGAAAAAAAAGGAAAGATTAAGATTTCGTATTATAATTAGTAAGAAGAAACATTTATAGTTAGTTTCTATGGGTGTACAAAGATACCAGTATGATACAGTTCTCGAGCAATAAATAAACAAAAAGAAATCATAAGCTTATTTCATTTCTTTCTTCCTGCGTTCTGTGATATAGCAAGCTCTACTCATAATATGTACGTACCCATAAAAAGTTCAAACACCCAAAACAGCAATGTGGCGTATTTGTGAGCGGCATCTGTAAAAAAATAGTAAATGAATAGTACAGCCAAGCTATGCATACTTTCTCGCGAGGCCTTCACTGTCGTAATAATTTTAAACAATAAAAAACGACTTCAAATGCACTAGTCGCCACTACGATTTTTTAAGGTTCCTCTCGATTTCTCTGGGATAACATCATCAGATCCTGGTTTTCTTATCATTATACCACCCTTGGGATATATCCTTTCCAACAAAAAAATAATCATCAAAATCGGTTCATAAACGACGAAGTTATCCGCGAACACACATAAAAAATATATATATATACGGTCATATTGAGAAACCTCCTCCTTTTTTTGGAGTCGTTTAAAAACACAAATTTAACAATATACATAACACATATTACTTAGTACCTTAGTACATATATGTACTAACTTATGTACATATACTTACCGATTGCTTTAGCGGTAAAGGAAAACATCGTGAGGAAACCTGCACACACCTGCGAAGAAACTCAAAGGTTGTGTGTGAAGTCGACCAACCCGCACTGGGCCCGCGTGATCGACTAAGGCCCGATTGCCCTTATTCAGGGTAGGCTCGAGCCTCTCGGTGGGGACGTATATGAGCTGATATGATGATCTTACTTAGTAGCAAATAATAAATTAAGGTATATAAGACTTTCTAAAGTTCTCGAGTGGCGATCGCGCTCCGGAAAACTTAGCGTAGGCAGGCCTCCCACGCGGTGGACCGAAGACCTGGTGACGATCGCAGGAAGCCGATAGATGCGAGCAGCGCACGACCGGTCGTCGTGGAAATCCTTGGGGGAGGCCTTTGTCCAGCAGTTGACGATTTTCTGCTGATATGATGATGATAATGATGATACCAGACTTTATGAGAAATTTATAGATAACCAGCTTTGGCTTCGCCTGCGTGGACCACGTTTTTATGACTGTTTTTGAGGGCGAGTGGTGCGCGAGTGTATTTTTTAACAATAAACACTATGTTTGACAATTTAATATCATTATACTCGTAGTAATAGATTTTATATAAATAAAAATCCTTACTAATATTATGAATGTGAAAATGTGTTTGTTTGTTTGTTACCTTTTCACGCTTCAACACCTTGACCAATTTTGATATGGAATGCAGGTAGCCTGTGTCACGGAAAAGGACATAGGCATATGCTACTTTTTAGTCCGTGAAAATAGCACAGTCCGATGTAGTTGAAAAAAAGGGGAGGGAACTGAAAAAAAAACCTCTTTTTTATTAATTTCTCTAACTTCGCAACGGAACCATTCATTGTTGTAATTTTTTGCACAGAGATGGTTGAGAGGGTGAGAAATGACATAATGTACTAATTAGTATATCCTGACATAGCTCCCGAGGGATCTGGAGAAAACAGATTTTTACGCTCGCGCACATCGGCGTCGCAACGGAGCAAGAGATTGAAACGATTTTTTTCTATAGAATTAGTTGAGGGGGTGGAAAGTGACATAGACTGGCAATCAGAATAGACCAAACATAACTAAGAATTGTCATAGCAATTTATGACATACTAGCTTTTGCCCGCGGATTCGCCCGCATGGGCATCATTTTAATGACTGTCTTTGAGGATGAGTTGTGCGCGAGCCGCAAGCGGATGGATAAATGAACTTTTGTTAGACCAATAGGTACTTACGATCAATAAGTAGCCCCCATTGGGGTCAATAAATATTTATATTAATCATCTTTCTTTTAATTAATATATTGGTACAAAGTATGAGTTTAATCATTAGCAGAATATTGGCATTTTTAACAAAAAATTTAGCAGCCTTTAGCAGAATTTAGCCAAGCATCTAGCATAATGTTCAATTAAAATCTGATCACTGCTCCCCAATCAGTTACCGCCCTGCGCTTGAGTGTTACGGACATCAAAGTCAAGTAATTGTCGACGATATCAACGATGAAAAATCGAAATAATTGAAAACGCTAAACACGTTAAAAAACCGACATCCATCGCAACAAATTAGTACATTTTTGTATTATTATTTTTGGTTTTTGTTAATTTTCTACTAAAGTACTACACCGATTTTGATAAAATTTATATGGGACCACACGGGAAGCACTAGCTTTAAAAAAAAAAAAGAATTATAAAAATCGGTTCACCCAGTCAAAAGTTCTGAGGTAACAAACATAAAAAAAAAAAAACATACAGACGAATTGAGAACCTCCTCCTTTTTGGAAGTCGCTTGAAAAATATAACTGACCTGTTTTTGAGATTTTTAACAGACTTCAAAAAAGGAGGAGGTTCTATGTGCGACTGTATATATATTTTTTTTATGTATGTTCACCGATATCTTCGTCAATTGCGGACCGATTTTCAAAATTATTTTTTTATTTGAAAGACTATACTCCCGAGGGGGTCCCATTTTCACCAAGTCAGGATCTGATGATGGGATCATAGGGAAATCGAGGGCAACCCTCAAATTTTATAAGCACTTATTAGTAAATTATTTCTTGTACTTTAGTAGTTGTAAGCTATAAGTAAGTATGTACAGTCATACTGTGCATACTTATTCGCGAAGCCTTAACCATCTGTCGTAGTCGGACGTACACAAATCAACTATAAAAATTACACTTACTTAGTAGTAAAGAATACAAGCCGATGGATGCGGGCAGCGCAGGACCGGTCGTCGTGGAAATCCTTGGGGGAGGCCTTTGTCCAGCAGTGGACGATTTGTGGCTGATATGATGATGATAAAAGAATACAAGTAGAAATAAAAGCGTCGGTGGCTCAACCGGTAACGACTCGGTCCATCTAACCAGAGAAACCGGGTTCAAATCTGGACGGCCAATGTACCAATGAGTTTTTCAAAAAAAACTTACGTACATATACTTACCGATTGTGAAAACATCGTGAGGAAACCTGCACACACCTGCGAAGAAACTCGAAGGTTGTGTGTGAAGTCGACCAACCTGCACTGGGCCCGCGTGGTCGACTAAGGCCTGATCGCCCTAATTCAGTTAACTTTTATTGTAGGCTCGAGCCCCTCGGTGGGGACGTAAATGAGCTGATAAGATGAAGAAAGAATACAGTGAAATAATGGAAATATTTCCAAACAATTTCGGTTTGTATGGGAAGTACTTTACTCTGATTTTGCCTGGAATTATTAAGTACCTAGTGTAGTAGGCATCATTAAAGCCTAGCTGTTTACAAAGTTTCATTAAATTCCTTAGAGCCATTTTTTGGGAAAAGTAACAAACTATCGGGATTCGTATGGGAGATACATTTTTCCGATTTTTCTTGGAAAAACAGACTACTGCGTGTTGTAGGCCATGTTAAGTTATGGTAACGTACCAAGTTCGGTCAAACATTTTAGTGTTTACGGACATTTTTGAATAAAAAAATAATAAGTGTGTTCGTTAATTGTGTCCACCCCAGAACATCAAGGGTGCCTCTCGATTTAGGGAAAAACAAAGACGATTGGGAGTTGTAAAATAAGTTGGTCACTCCCTTTTGGACCAGCTAAAGAAACTCTTCTCAATCGTTGTATGGGAGGAACAAAAAAAGAATAAAGATAATTAAAGGGACTTACCAAAATTTCCGCTACAGCACACACACACAAATATCACTGCTTACTTATAAGTACTAGTACCTACCTTAGGAGCTATGTGGAGGATTATTGGGACGAATCGATTCGGAATATAAAAATAAATACATACAGTACATAAACTTAATACGAGACGAGAGAGGGGTGCAAAAATAGGGGTTGCGGGGATGCAAAACTAAAAATAAGAAATTAGTATCGGGAGCGATATGTGTTTGCGATTTGAGGTTGATAAAAAGTGTCTGTGTTGCTATCGCAGAGAATAAAAAGAAATTAGTAAAAGTTAACAATATTGCCACTTTTTGAGCTATATTATTACTTCGTAGTTTTAATAAACAAAGTGATTTTTACGATGGTAGCAAAAATCAAGTTATGGAAAATTCGAAACAAAAAACAGCTGGATATATAAAAATAATATTGCACTTACCCAAATTTTACCCAAATCTGTCCCGTAGTTTGGAAACTAGAGCATTGGACGGACGAACACACACACACACACACACACACACTCACGCACACATATTTTGTTTTAAGACTCTATTAGAAGACAATCGATACCAATCAAAATCTTAACTTCGATTTTTTTCAGCCATCACAATACCTTCTTAACTCCTTCGTAGCTCGAAAGTAAAAGTGCAATTAAATTATGTAACATTTTCGCCTATCTTATTCATTCCATTTGATAAGTAAAATTTGTTAAAAACCATCTTTTATACATTTCCACGTTTTCTGCTACTAAAAAGACTTTTATTAATAATTTTCGAAAAATCTAAAAAAAATTTAGGTACAAGCCTTTAATATTGCGTTGTCAAGCGATATACGAGTACATGCATGCGAAATTTTAGCTTTATCGGAAACTAGGAAGTGGGTCAAATTTAACTTGCAAGATATCACCCGAACAAACATACATACATTGCAAGTTTATTAAAAGCTTGTAAAAAGTAAACATTTACTTTGACTCAACAGTTTTGGATTAATCTTACAATATTTACTGGGTCTGGTACAGCGGTCGCGGTAGCGAATATTTGCGTTATAAATTAGGGCGCGACTACTTGATTGTTCAGTAACGTTTAATCTCTCTCTCTTGTGTGTGCTGAGTGAAAAATATCAATGTAGATATCATTGGTGTGTTCCGGCATGAAGATAAGATAGTCAGTACCCCATTGCGTTGTGGAATCTTGGTAAGACCGCTTCCATCTTCGACAACATCGTCACTTACCACCAGGTGAGATGTTGTCAAGGGTTGTGAATAAAAAGAAAAAAAAAAGAAAGAAAAGCATACATTAGAGACGTACTATAAACTTGATATCGAGTGCTTGAGCCCATCGTCATCGTCTTGGTGCAGTTGGCCATGATGGATGGGTACCCGTTGATTAACTTCATGAGGGGAACGCATGTGTACATGAACACAAACGCTGTCATGAAGTTCACGATGGCTATGGCCACCGGCAGGAACTTCATCAGGACGATGAACGTACTTTGCTTCATGATGTCGCTCTCCCAGTACGAGAACGGTCCGGTTATCCTCGTCACCTGTGAGGTAAAAGCATACCCTGGACACTTCATAAAACGGGCCAGAAATGATATAAAAAAAAGTAGTGTGAAGTTTTATGAAACCACGGTAAAAATAAAACTTTTTTCACATTATAGACATTTACTGAGAACGAAACGATCATGGCTGAGCTCTCGTCTTGGAGATACGGTACAGAGGACGAAACGATCACACCCACCGTCACGCGACACACAGGCGAAAAAGTTTGAGACCATGTAATAAAAGTTTCACTTTAAAAAGGAATGACGGAACAAACTAAATGGCGGCGAAAACCTATACGTTCGACAACCAACTGTAACCAATCTGTATCAATCTGGGTGACGAGGGGGTGAGGTCGCAATCTAGAGAGCGGCAGGGCGTGTCAATACTGTATGTTAGTACTAATATACTTTGGTATAAGGCTCCGTTTACACGAACGACCGAACCGTCAGTTTGCTTACACATTTAGTTTATGTTAGACTAGCTTTTTCCCGCGGCTTCGTCCGCGTGAACATTCTTTTTATGACTGCCTTTGAAGGTGAGTGGTGCGCAGGCCGCAAGCGGCTAGGCTTATACGTTTCGTTTTTTAAATGACTGATTTTAATTAAAAAAAATGGCCAAAATTAGTTTTGTATGAAAACACGTGAACGACAATAAAATTAAACTTAATAATTTTATCGATAAAACAAAAATGTATTAGCCTAGCTTTTGTTCTGACTGACAACCTATCAAACATTGGTCCAAATCGGTTAACATTTAAGAGGTGAAAATCGTTATCGCCGTTTGTATGAAAGGTTGCAGGTTCACAATCCTCTTAAACTCTAAAGTTTGAAGACTGAAACTTCTGAATCTGGCATTCAAATTTTTTTTTCAGACTTTTTACTTTTCCTACCTTTTATCAAAAATTCAGAGCAATGACATGGCTTTATTAGTTTTGGTATCCCTAAAACTCTGTACTTCTGTACAAAAAAGGTCTGAAAAAAATTATTAGAATGCCAAATTTTTTAATCGTATTATTTTGTATTAGCTTTTATCAGCGGCTTCGCTCGCGTGAACATAATTTCTATGACTGCCTTCGAGGGTACGCACTTTAGTTCTGACTAGCTTAGTTCTGACAACCTATCAAATATTGGTTCAAATCGGTTAACATTTAAGAGGTGAAAATCGTTAACGCCTTTTGTATGAAAAGTCGCAGCTTCACAAAAAATAAGTACGAAAGTTGGATGTTAGGCGGTCATTATGACATGCCTGAAATATAATGTTGCAGTGTAGTAACATAAAAGCGACGACCAAACATAAAGGGTCGGTTACAAACATAAAGGGTCGGTTACAAACATAAAAGGTCGGTTACAAAAATAAAGGGTCGTTTACAAACATAAAGGGTCGGTTACAAACATAAAGGGACGGTTACAAACATAAAGGGTCGGTTAAAAACATAAAGGGTCGGTTACAAACATAAAGGGTCGGTTACAAACATAAAGGGTCGGTTACAAACATAAAGGGTCGGTTACAAACATAAAAAGTCGGTTACAAACATAAAGGGTCGGTTACAAAAACCTAAACAACTCAGAAACTATGAACACTAGTTTACTGAAATAAAAACTGTTTTACAGAATGCTTCATCATATCAGCCGATAAGGGCGTCCACTGCTGGACATAGGCCTCCTCCAAGGATTTCCACAACGACCGGTTCCGCGCTGCCCGAAAGTTTACAGGGACTTAAACAAAATTAATTAAACTAACACTTTAAATGTATTTATTTATTCTTAAATATAATTTATTGAGGTTTCTGCTTATGAAAATGTACAACTTTCTCCAAACAAGTTGTGGTAAATCCTACTAATATTATACATACATGTAAAAGTGTGTATTTATGAATGTTTGTTACTCGTTCACGCAAAAACTACTGAAGGTATCTGGCTGAAATTTGGTAGGTAGACAGATTAGGACCTGGATGAAGATAAAGGCTACTATTTTCCACGCTCTGCGCACCCTCGAAGACAGTCATAGAAACTATGTTCACGTGAGCGAAGACGCTGGCAAAAGCTAGCTCTCAATAAAATTTAAGGCTTCTCATGTTGATCGGGAAAAAGTTTTTACTTACAGAATTTTTTGTAGTAGAAATACACTTTTTTTTCAGAATTTTGAAAATAATTTATATTGAGAAAATGTTAAATTTCATGAGTAAAAAGCTGTAGGTATAATGGAGTTGGCATTTTGGAGGTGATATTTGAAGACGAGCTGTTAGTTTAAGAAGGGAGAGACAGAAATGAATGAGAACGAACCTGCAGGAGAAGGTACATATCTTCCTCATCTTAGCAGATTCAAGATAAATGTATTATGTAGATAACTCAGGCCTAGCGCAGGTATCAAGTACCTATTACCGGAGAAGACAACGGACATAAGCTCAAGGCAAAATCTCTTAGAATAGTGGTATCTGTCTTCGAAAATTCATTATTCATTTCGAAGAGGGTTCGCAAGAACTACACGACGTCATTCCCTCAACTCCATTCCACCTTCTGTCAACGAGACGCCGCAGGGAGGTTCCAACCCTTTGTTGTTGATATTTTGTCTATCTGCATGAAGCGTTACGCTTCCTCATTTATTATGCGGACAGCGATAGAGGGGAACTCTACTACTATTTGGAGATTTTCAAGGCGAGAGTGAATACGCATTATATCTTACCAATAAAAGCCGGTTTATTCTGCACAAATCTATGTTTGTTTTCTCATTGACGACAGTGAACTGTAAGTAATATTAATTAATGTAGCAAAAATGAATTAAATTGATTTAAAATACCTACTATGGTTTCGCTACATAAAACGTAGAATTTAGATTTAGGGCCTTAAAGCGGATATATGAAAAGAAATTATTTGTGGGGTAAATCGGAAAACATATTTTAAATTAAACAAAATATAAAAAGAGCTATGAAAGGTGATGGCCGTGATTGATAAGACTAAGATTACACATGATACATAAAAAAATATTGTAAGTAAATTTTAAGTCGAAGGAAAGAATTTAAAATAAAGTGAATATGATTTTTGTTGAATGCCGGACAGACAACGATCGTCGCTTCCCCAGTATCCGAATAAAATAACCAACTAAAATACAGAACAAAACTTAAGAACTAGTGTAGTCTAAATTACCCAGAGGTTAAAAGGGTAGTCTCGGGGGCACTCAGAACAGTTCCTTATCAAATCTAAAAGATCTAGAAATCGCAGGTAAATAGTGGTAGGATATTTGTTGGAGAACTCCGTGCAGCTGTAGCGCCGGTCGGTGGAAGCATCGGCGATATGGAAGAGGGTAAGTAAAAATAAAATGATTTCCCTTTAGGCGGCTGGGACTAGATGATGCCCGGCATTGTACGGAAATCCCAACAAGAAAATAGTCAGTCCGGCTGCTGTGTCCCAGGGCTGGACTATGATCGGAGGCTAGGTGGTGGTAGCCTTCGGAAGCAGTAAAACCGGGTGGTAGATGCCCTCTGGCAAATAACGAGGGTACTGTTTACAAATTTTTACACAATTTCAATCCCACTAACAAATAATTTTAGATACATAATTTAGCCAAGAAAATCAAGTGGAAAAAAATAATAATCACCGATCATCCCTTTTTCATCTTGCCATCAAAATATGTCAAATTCCGCTTGATTTTATCTCCTATTTATCCGTCTAGCAGGATATCGAAAGTCTAGCAGGAAAGTTTGTAACGGAAACTACTTTTTCGTCACATTATGTACTCTGGGCAACAAAATATAAAAAAACCCGACCAAATGGGTGTCAGGCTCGCGCCAAAGCTTCTGTACAAGATTCAAGATGTTTTGTTTTGTTGAAAGCACTATCCAACTTACCACAAATTCGATAGGAAACACAGAGATTGCGTCCCAGAAGAACGTTGTCTTCAGGTAGTGTACGACGACTAGCAGAGGATGCGTGACCAGAAGGGATTTTTTGTTGTAGTACGCCACGTAAGCCATGACGATGATGTCGATATACAGCATGATGTCTGTGTATGTGTAACTGCCGCCGTGTTTGTACTGTTTCGTCTGAGAATTAAGAGGAAACACGGTCTAAAGAATAGGTATTTAAATAAATGTTCCTGTCTCCCTCCCCCAAACCTCTCCGTGTACAGGAAAAAAGGGAGAACTGCAGCGAAGACTAGTGATGAGTAAAATTGGTCTTGGTCTTGCAGTCTTGGTCTTGCAAAAAAGCAAGACCAAGACCAAGACCAATACTATCCTTAGTCTAGCAAGACCAAGACCAAGACAGAATAAACAAGAACAAGACCAATACCAAGACCGATTATGCAAGACCAAGACCAAATACGCAAGACTCAATCGAAAATTCTTACTAACAGTGTTTATATGAGATAAAATATTTGTAACAGCGTTAACATATGCTTTTCTCGGAACAATATAGTTGGCGTGTCGAATTGTCAGTTTGTTTTCTACATTTTAACGTTATACATAAAAAAAAAACAAAGAAACTTTACCACTGATAAAAAAAATAATTTAAAAAAATGTTCCAAGAGTAAGTATTCCTTGTCCCAACGTCTGGATAACACATGGATAAAGTACAAAGGAAATTTAATTTTTCTTTCAATATTTTCACTTTTCTCAAGGACTTTTTTTCTCGCTAAAAGGTCAATTTATGCGTAGGTGGAAGGGTAGGTTCTCGAGTTTTCATAACTGAATTTTCAACTAGAGAATCCACGGAGCACAAACAAAGAGGAGCTGGCCTAAGCAACTGTGCACTGTGATTTTTTAATTTATAGACAGTGAATTTATATTTTATATTTAGAAATGTTTGTCGATAAAAAACGGAATGTCGAAAAAATTTGTTGAAAAATGTTTGTTAAGACCTTATTGCAAGACCAAGACCAAAACCAAGACTAAACGTATTTCAGCAAGACCAAGACCAAGACCGAGTGAGCAAGACCAAGACCGAGACCAAGACCAAGACTAGACGAATTTGAGCAAGACCAAGACCAAGACTGAATAAGCAAGACCAAGACCAAGACCAAGACTGTCCAAGTCTTGGTCTTGGTCTTGCTTTGCTCATCACTAGCGAAGACCGATAATAGGCACTAAAATTGACCAAAACAGCATTTTGTAGTCCACTATTTCCTCCTCCAGAACTTAAGCAATAATATATATTTTTTTAAATAATTAAAAAAACGCTTTATTGTTTTTATACATATTGTTTTTTGGTGGGTGTCCGAAAATGACGTTTCAATTGGGCAATTTTGTCAGTTTTTAAAGGCTCCTACTTCCTATTATAATTAAAATATGAGATAAAACAAAACATTGCAATGCTAGATATAGATTTTATAGAAAAAACATTTTTGGTCTATTGTCATTATCCAGGGAGTAAGTTTGTATGGAAAAAAACGAGAGAAACGTGTAAAATAAATGAAGAAGATTTTATTTTGATTCCTCACAAAGTCACAAAGAAAAGAAATATAATAGTAGTGAAATATTTCCAAGAAGTAGTTTGCATTCTATACAAAGTTCTATAGAGCGTCGGTGGCGTAATGGCAAGTGCCGCTACCTCCTGTCCGGGAGGTCATGGTTCGAATCCTGCCACGTACGAATGTGTGTTTTGAAACTCGATTTCATATGTACGTTTATCCGACGCTCTTCATCATCATCATCATATCAGCCGAAAGACGTTCGCTGCTAGACGAAGGCCTTCCCCAAGGATTTCCACGACGACCGGTCCTGCGCTGCGCTGACGCTCTTACGGTGAAGGAAAACATTGTGAGGAAACCTGCACGGGTCTGCGAAGAAACTCAAAGGTTGTGTGTGAAGTCGACCAACCCACACTGAGCCCACATAGTCCACTAAGGCCCAATCGCCCAATTCAGGGTAGACTCGAGCCGCTCCGTTGGGACGTATTTGAGCTGATGTGATAAAGTGTAGAGTTTAAATAAGTTAGAATTGATCTTTAAGAATCTGCATTAAATAAAACCCTGTGACAGACATGCGAATGAATGGTAAGCTTTCTAGTTTTACTTTTTGGGCACATGTTTATCCCAATCCGTCACTAGTGACGTCAGTTCGACTTATATTATTGGTGACGCCGGTCTTATGTACTTGAAAACTCCAGAACGTGCGCCCGCGTCACTGTCGTCGCAAATTTCCCATAAAATATGACCGAAACAAATACCTCTATGTCACACCCTGGACACTTCATACAACGGGCCAGAAATGACATTTCAAAAAACGAATGACGTAACAAACAAAATGGCGGCGAAATCCTATACGTTCGACACCTAAACTGTAACCAATCTGTATCAATCTGGCTGACGAGTGGGTGAGGTCGCAATCTAGAGAGCGGCAGGGAGTGTCCATACTGTATGATAGTACTAATATATATACTTTGCCTATGTATTGAATTCTCGCTCTTGCATTGGAATCTTACTACTCTTCCATTGCTTTTTAAATAACATAATCATATCATAATATCAGCCGAAAGACATCCACTACTGGACAAAGGCTTTTCCCAAGGATTTCCACGACGCGACGACCTGTCCTGCGCTGCCCGTATCCAGCGGCTTCCCGCGACCTTCTCCAGGTCGTCGGTTCACCGTGTGGGAGCTCTGCCTACACCACGTCTTCTGATGCGTGGTTGCCACTCGAGAACTTTACTGCTCCAACGGCCATCTGTTCTACGAGCTATGTGCCCTGCCTACTGCCACTCGTTTAGCGATTATGTGAGCTATGTCGGTTACTTTGGTTCTCCTACGGATGTACTCATTTCTGATTCGATCGTGTAGGGAAACTCCGAGCATAGCTCGCTCTATCGCCCTTTGGGTGACCTTGGGTAACATAGTAAAAGAAAATATCATATCAGCCGAATAACGTCCATTGCTAGACAAATAAGGCCTCCCCCAAGGATTTCCACGATGACCTCTCCTGCGCTGCCCGTATCCAGCGGCTTCCCGCGATCTTTACCAGGTCATCGGTCCACCGCGTGGGGGCCTTGTTATTGTTGTTATTGTTAGGGGCGGGCTGGTTTCCGCAACCAGGCGACCACTGCGCCCATTTTGCGTGTTTGGCCGGCATCACTGCCAGCCCAGCTCCTCCAAGAAGCTCAGTAGCCCCCGAAGGTTGCTGACGACTTCCTGAAGCGACCTCGGCTCACCGAGGTGCACGACCCTGTACTGTGCTAGCTCCTTGCAATCCAGTAGGATGTGGGCAGCAGTCTCCTCAGCCTTCATACAAGCTCTGCATAGTGGGCTGTCGGTGATACCTAGAGCGAATAGGTGTTTATTGAAATGGCCATGTCTAGTAATAGCGGCTGTTACCTTGCGGAGCTGAGCTCTCCCAAGTCTCAGGAGCTTCCTAGATAGGCCAGGATTGGTTGTCGGCAGTACCAACCTCGCTTGCCTGCAGGTTTCCAAACCGGACCAGTACAAATTGTGTTCGTTTCTTGTGCGTTGCCGCGTGGGGGCCTTTCTACGCTACGTTTTTCTGTGCGCGGTCGCCACACGAAAACTTTACTGCCCCAACGGCCTAAGAAAAGATAATAACGAGAAAAACTTACGGCAATGTTGTAAGGAATCGTGATGATGTAGTAACAAGCCAGGACGAACCGGAGCGCGCACCACATCTTTAGGAATATGCCGTGCGGCGTGATGCATCCGGGGAGAAACACGTACTTTATATACCTGCGGAAATAAAACACAACTTTATAACTGTTATCCTTTTTAATGATGATCTCAACTATCCTTTTTAATCTGTATATTGACGAGCTGATCAGGGGGCTTAGCAGTATGCCTTATAACCGCGTTCGTAGCGTAATTAGTTAGTCCATTCGCTTCACACAAAGATGTCGTGGGTACGATTCTCGGCGGGGTCAACTTTGTAAGACTCGGTTTGGCTGGTGGTAGGACATTTTCATATCCCGCCTGGCTAGCTACCACCATCTTATCTAAGTCTTTCCGCCAAACATCAGTGTTAATAGCATGATGTGTTCCGGCTTGAAGATAAGATAGCCAGATCCCCATTGCGTTAAGGAATCTTGGCTGTGGTCCATGACCTTGTCTGAGAAGTCCCTCTAAAAGACCAGAAACTTAAAAAAACCTTCAATGCCTGTATAAAGGTACTTTGGGGCATGCGGCCTAGACGTCGATCGTCGATTTTCACCAAATAGGGATTACGACAGCATCAGAAATAAATTATAAACTCTTCATCACTAAATTGCCCTCCTACTTAAACTTCGGAAAACCTTACTCGTTTTGTTTTCCATCAAGTCTTCGATTTTTAATTCACCGAAATCACAAAATGAGTACATAAATGACGCTGCTAAACTATGACGTCACACTTAGGTATTTCAAACATTTTGACAAATGATAAAAAGTAGCTCAGATGACTAGCATTCGTCATCCCTATTGTGCGGATATAGTTAGCCATTTAAGCCCC
Source organism: Coleophora flavipennella (assembly GCA_947284805.1). NCBI lineage: Eukaryota > Metazoa > Arthropoda > Insecta > Lepidoptera > Coleophoridae > Coleophora > Coleophora flavipennella. Next base: position 2,735,602 of record OX369306.1, on the reverse strand, counting down.
GCATTACAACTAAACATTTGTTTGCCTACAAATTAGTTTTTTTTTATTCACAATTGGTAAGTCCTTGGCATCATCTCACCTGATGGTAAGTGACGATGATGCCGAAGATGGAAGTGGACTTACCAAGATTCCCCAATGCAATGGGATCTTATCTTCAAGCCGGAACACATCAATGTTGTTAAAACCACGGGTTAAAACTGATGTTTGGCGGCAAGTTTTTTTTTTTAATATTTTATTTTTTGTGTATAAATTGTAATTTATGTAGCTTTGAATAAATGTTTTATCTATCTATCTATCTATCTATCAAGACTCAGATAAGGTGGTGGTAGCTAGCCAGGCGGGCTTATAAAATGCCCTACCACCAACCAAAACGATTCTTACAAGTTGACCCCATCGGGAATCGAACCCACGACCTCCTGGTATGAAGCAAATGGACTAACCATTACGCCATGGAGGCGGTGGAGATAGGTCATCTTTTTTTCCATTTTTTTAAAGTTTATTTTTTACGCAGTTGTTTTTTGATTTTTTATGTTTCCTTTTTTTGAAACTATTTGTTTAGGAAAATAGACATAATATTCTGTATGAATTTCAACCGGCTACACAGCCCCTTTAAGTTAAGACAGACGGACGAACGGATGGATGACGTAGGCTTAGTAATAGGGTTCCGTTGGCACCCTTTGGTTGGGTACGCAACCCTAAAAATATTCTGTATTATTGACAAATTGAAAACGGGGCTTGACGTTATTTTATATAATTGATGTTGTTTTTACCTCAACGTTTCGAATATGCTTCGATAGTCGTGGTCGCGAGCAGACTAATATGCTTCGATAGTCGTGGTCGCGAGCAGACTAATATGCTTCGGTAGTCGTGGTCGCGAGCAGACTAATATGCTTCGGTAGTCGTGGTCGCGAGCAGACTAATATGCTTCGGTAGTCGTGGTCGCGAGCAGACTAATATGCTTCGATAGTCGTGGTCGCGAGCAGACTAATATGCTTCGATAGTCGTGGTCGCGAGCAGACTAATATGAATAATCGTAAAAGTTTAAAGTGTTATATCCTGTATTATTATTGAAATTTACCTCATTATGCCTAATTTTTCAAACGGCTGCGAATACTCCATGCGTTTCTGTCGGCCGGTAAGGACCACGAAACTCTCTTTTATTTCTTGCTAAAACAGAATAATTAATTAAATATAATCAATTAATAATTAATTAGTATTTATGTTATGTTCACGATGGTAGTATTCGCCCACAGTAACCAATAAATTGAACATTTTAATATTGTAAAGTGCATATTTGTGTACAGAGTTGAGGCTAGTGTCCATGCGGGCCGCTTAGCGAGTAGCATACAAACAAAATTTATTTGAATAATAATTAATAGGGATGACGAATGCTAGTCATCTGATTTACTTTTTATCATCTGTCAAAAACGACATTTTGTTCTTAAAATGTTTGAAATGCCTAGGCGTGACGTCATAGTTTTGCAGCGTCATTTATGTACTCATTTTGTGATTTTGGTGAATCAAAAATCGAAGACTTGATGGAATACAAAACGAGTGAGGTTTTCCGAAGTTAAAGTAGGAGGGAAATTTAGTGATCAAGAGTTGATAATTTTTTTCTGATGCTGTCTTCATCCCATTAGTAGGTACTTTTGTTATGTTCACGATGGTAGTATTCGCCCACAATAACCAACAAATTGAACATTTTAATATTGTAAAGTGCATATTCGTGTACAGAGTTGAGGCCAGTGTCCATGCGGGCCGCCTAGCGAGTAGCATACAACAATATTTATTTGAATAATAATCAATTAAAGTTATTAAAATTTTGTAAAAGCGTTATCGTCATATCAGTCCCCACCGAGGGGCTCGAGCCTATCCTGAATTAGGGTGATCGGGCCTTAGTCGACCACGCGGGCCCAGTGCGGGTTGGTCAACTTCACACACAACCTTCGAGTTTCTTCGCAAGCGTGTGCAGGTTTCCTCACGATGTTTTCCTTCACCGTTAAAGCAATCGGTAAGTATATGTACTTAAGTTTTGAAAAACTCATTGGTACATTGGCCGTCCAGATTTGAACCCGGTACCTCTGGTTAGAAGGACCGAGTCGTTACCGGTTGAGCCACCGTAAGTAAACACCGATAATCTATTAGGGGAAGTCCAAATTTTTTTTGCGAATTGACCATGGGTTTCTTGGGGAAAGTTGTTCAGTTTCATGACAACAAGCTCCATTAGTAAATCCCTTATAAAACCAAATATTCTGTAAAAATTACAGCCGGCTACCTAGTACGGTTCCAAAGGTACACACTCTTTTCTCTGTCTCTCTTATCGTGTCGCACAATTAACCGTGCTATCCAAGGGATAGGCGGCGGTTGCCTGGTGTTGCGCTTAGCATCACCTGCGGTCACGTGTAGGGCATTTAGATTAACACCTACGGACGTGTGCAACGCGACTTCAAACACATCTGGAATCAGATGTACAGGTTTTCTAACCATGTTTTTCCTTCACCGTTAAAGAAATCGGTAGGTATATGTACGTAAGTTTCGAAAAACTCTTTAGTATATTGGCAGTCCGGATTTGAATCCGGGACCTTTGGTGAGGAGGACAGAGTCGTAACCGGTTGAGCCACCGACGCTTTTTCAAAGACGGACAGACAAACGGACAGAATGCATAGGCTTAGAATAGGTTATCGTTATAACACACTTATGGAACACTAAAAATGTGTTAGGGCCATTTTTGCCAAAGTCGACTGGTTTTAAGTATATATGTGTCGCCACCAAACAGTTAAACTAGTCATTGAATTAACGGGCTAGTTCGCTAACTGATTCTGTGTCCGGCTGTAATTTTTACAGACCGAGTCTGGTATTTTTCGAAGCCCCACACACGTTAAGGCGAGATATTTTAAAAAAAAATATATTTCACAATATTAGTCATAACTAGAGTTGAAAGTAACGGTGTAGACCTATCTATGTGATTTTTTTGTATCGAGCCAAAACTGCTCAATCGTGTTTCTAATAGCTTTTGACTTTAAGGAACATCATCAAAAAAAGGGTATTTTTTTCAACCTTGGATTTTCTATCGTTTAGGAGTACTTGACGTCAACAATCTGTAATACTAGCTGTTTGCCGCGGTTTCACCCGCATGGACAACGTTTGTATGAATTTTCGAGGATGCGCAGTGCGCGAGCCGCAAGCGGCTCGAAAGCGTGAAAAAAGCAGCCTATGTGTTAATCCAGGTTCTAATCTGTCTACCTATCCAATTTCAGAAAGATCCGTTCAGTAGCTTTTGCGTAAAGAAGTAACAAACATACACGCTCAAAAACTTTCGCCTTTATAATATTAGTGTGATTACAGGCTTACGCTGACTAGCACGTTAATTAAATGTGTAATTTAATCATTTAGCAACGAAATAACATAATAGTATGTACTTATATCGTACCCTAAACGCTCTGTTCGGCGAGACTACAGTTTGTGTCTTTGTGTTGTATGGTAAAGTTTTTTTTACTTACGGCTATTCTGTTTATTTTGACCTCCATCCTGCCCGTTAGTGGTTTTGCTTCCTCGTACAAAGAAGCCAATTTTATTAGTTCAGGGCTCTGTAGGGTCTGCGGGACAAATAAGGTTCTAAGAACAATAAAAGTAATTATACGGCAACCAGCCCAAGTAAATAGCGATAACACATTAGTACCCTTACCGGACATATGGCAACTGTAATGCTTATTTCAAGGGAATAGGGTGTAATGAGTCCACCTAGTGACTTGAACACCCGCCTGTACCCCGCAGGCGTCCCACCCAACAATAATTATAATAAATGCTTATTTCAAAAAACCTAAATCCTTTTAGACACAAACATTTATTTGAAAATAATTTATATATCATGGGGGTGCATAAAAAATAACTGGTCCGTCATCTTTCGGAGTCCGCCATATTGGATTTAGAATGACATCACTTAGCAAACCATGCATTGTGCTCCAAACTAAACGTGTATGAGCTGATATAGCTCAATAATAATTGAAAACGCTAAACACGTTAAAAAACCGACTTCCATCGCAACAAATTAGTACATTTTTGCATTATTATTTTTGGTTTTTGTTAATTTTCTACTAAAGTACAACACCGATTTTGATAAAATTTATATGGGACCACACGGGAAGCACTAGCTTTCAAATAAAAAAAGAATCGTAAAAATCGGTTCACCCAGTCAAAAGTTATGAGGTAACAAACATAAAAAAAAAACATACAGACGAATTGAGAACCTCCTCCTTTTTGGAAGTCGCTTGAAAAACCAAGAAGTGGGTAATATTTAACGTGCAAATTTTGGAGCAGACATCTAAGTTACTTACGTACTTGAATACGAACATTGCAAGTTAAATAACAGCTTGTGATAAGCAGATGGAAATATTGTTATGAGAACACACGAAAATTATAGATATATCCAAGCTCATCCATTTTTAGATGCTACTAGCCTTTGCCCGCGACGCGAGGATGAGTGGTGCGCGAGCTGCAAGCGGCTCGCTAACATGGAAATGAGTTTTCTCCAGATCCCTATCTCAGATCGGGCTCTTCTGATTAGCAGTCTATGTCACTTCCCACCCCCTCAACCAATTCTATACAAAAAAATCACTTCAATGCGTTGCTCCGTTGTGACGCTGACGTGCGCGAGTGTGGAAATGAGTTTTCCCCAGATCCCTCGGGAACTATGTCAGGATATGCTAATTAGTAAATCATTTCATTTTTCACCCCATCAACCATCTCTGTGCAAAAAAATCACAACAATCTATTGTTCCGTTGCGATGTTTAAGAAATAACCAAAAAAGAGTATTTTTCAGTTCCCTCAGGAACTGAATCGGAACATGCTATTTTCAAAAGATAAAAAGTAGCCTTTGTCCTTTCCCATGACACTGGCTACCTGCATACCAAATTTCAGCGAGATCGGTGAAGATGTTGAAGCGTGAAAACGTAACGAACAAACACATTTTCAAATCCTACTAATATTACAAATGTAAAAGTTTGTTGGACGTTTGTTACTCTTTCACGCTTCAACCACTGGACGGATCGGGATGAAACTTGGCAAATTTTATCCCGGGAAAAGTCTTATTCCCACGGGAAAATCAATAACAACGCGGGCGTAGCCACGGGCGGACGGCTAGTTAATAATATTATTAAGGATTCGAAAGGCTACAGACCTTAAAAATTGGATGGCTCATGTCGGGAAAGGTGCTCCACGACTGCACCAAAGCGCTGTACTCCAGGTATCTCAGCTTACAGTTTGTCGTCGTTATAACCGTGTATACCTGTGAAATAGTAGTAGCTATGTGCTTATCTAATATATAAAATTCTCGTGTCACAGTTTTCGTTCCCTTACTCCTCCGAAACGGCTTGACCGATTCTCATGAAATTTTGTGAGCATATTGAGTAGGTCTGAGAATAAGCCAACATCTATTTTATTTTAGGGTAGGGTAGTGTAGGGTAGGGTAGGGTAGGGTAGTGTAGGGTAGGGTAGGGTAGTGTAGGGTAGGGTAGGGTAGTGTAGGGTAGTGTAGGGTAGTGTAGGGTAGTGTAGTGTAGGGTAGTGTAGGGTAGTGTAGGGTAGGGTAGGGTAGTGTAGGGTAGGGTAGTGTAGGGTAGGTTAGTGTAGGGTAGGGTAGGGTAGGGTAGTGTAGTGTAGGGTAGTGTAGGGTAGGGTAGTGTAGTGTATGTAGGGTAGGGTAGTGTAGGTTAGGGTAGTGTAGGGTAGTGTAGTGTAGGGTAGGGTAGGGTAGGGTAGTGTAGTGTAGTGTAGGGTAGGGTAGGGTAGGGTATTGCAGTGTAATGTAATGTAAGGCGGTACGTAGTTCGCCGGGACAGCTAGTATATATGTATATTTATACGTGTATAAATATTGATGTATATATGTAAAGGTGTATATATTATGTATATGTAGAATACAATTATTATTATCTATCTACTCATATTTATATTTAAAACATATCTATTTATATATTAAGTTTAGACCGTGTATTACTCTTTCTTTGCCTTTTGAAAAAAACTTTGCTATCAGATTCTAGCACTATCGTTGCATTACTTATTATATTTGAATATATCTCATCATTCAAGGCTTGGTTTTTACACTTAATTCCGATAAAACCATGTTGTAATTATACGTTTTGTGCAATAAAGCAATTATACATACAAATAATTTTCGAAAAACCTACACACTTCTAGGTACCAGCTTTCTTTCGAAAATTGTTTTTATGCTCCAAAAGAGATGACCAGTGTGCCAAATGTGAATATAAGTACACGACGTTTCCAAATAAAAAAAGGCGAGCACAGTATTTCCTAAAATTCCTCTATTGTAATTAATAGACGATCTTGGGACCTTGAATTCACCTCCAAAGTTTATTATTAGATTAACTTTAAAATACCAGAAGGACCTATAGTCACGGCTATAGTACGGCTTCATATCAAATTTCAGCTGAATTGGATTTCTGGCATTAACTCTTAAATCGTTAAAAAAACTTACATACAACATACAGAGATTGCAAAATCAAAAATTTTTTTATTAAAATACTTCTAGGCATCCGTCTGATGCAGTTAGGCTAATACCTTAGGTAGACCGAACAGCATTTCGATGACTCCGAAGTGGCACCCTGGACCAATACTCCTTACTACTTTACCCATGTGGTTCAGAACGTTGCAGTGGCCCTGAAAATAGATAGACATAGAGAATAGACAGAACCGCCTCCGTGGCGTAATGGTTAGTCCATTAGCTGCACAACAAGAGGACCCGGGTTTGATTCCCGAAGGATTCTAACTTTGTTAGACTCGGTTTGATTGGTCGAAAGGCATTTTCTGAGCCCGCCCAGCTAGCTATTACCATCTAAGTTTTTCCGCAACACCAATGTCAACATCACTGATGTGTTCTGGCTTGAAGATAAGATAGCCGTACTCTATTGAGGAATCTTGCTAAGCCCGATTCCATCTTCAGCAAAAAACATCACTTATCCTCTGGTGAGATGATGCCAAGGGTTTACCAATTGTGGATAAAGAAAGTTAAAAGTTAAACAAAATAATAACTGTACATTTCATATTTCGACATCCATAGTTTGGTTAGTAGTAGGCTTACAATTAGGTTAGTTAAAAGAAGAAGACTTATTATTTATTTAACTAGTAATGCATCTTTGTTACCGGAGACTTACAAGCAAAGGATTGTCAAGGCTTGAGGTGGGTTTTGTTAGGGATTATGTGTTCCACCTTCGATATCAGTTGGCCTTGCTGCCAGGAGGTCGACAGTGTGACATACCATCTGCACGATGTACATATCGCGTCCAATGTCCGCCGAGTGCTGGACAATCTCGTTGTCAGGCAGCACCACCGTCCTGGTGTTGCCCGCTACAGTTTGCAGAAAGTCTCGACTGCAGTCCTGAAAGTGGCATTAGTTCAATTTTAAACCTGAATTTGGCTCAACCGGTAACGACTCGGTTCTCCTAACCAGAGGTGCCGGGTTCAAATCCGGACGGCCAATGTGTCAATGAGTTTTTCAAAACTTACGTACATACGAGTATACTCATCAATTGCTTTAACGGTGAAGGAAAATATCGTGAGGAAACCTGCACACAACTGCGAAGAAACTCGAAGGTTGTGTGTGAAATCGACTTACCCGCACTGGGCCCGCGTGGTCGACTAAGGCCCGATCGCCCTAATTCAGGACAGGCTCGAGCCCCTTGACGAAACCTGAATTGCTCTTTGTTCCGAAAATTCAATCCTACAGTCACAGCATATTAAATATTAGTACTAACGTACAGTTGCACGTGGTCAAAGTATATAATATATTAGTATACTGTGGTGGTCGGCGAGTATGATGGTGTGAATATGACTAACAAATCTTTTCTTATTCTTTATTCTGTTTTGTGATGTAGCTACTTGACTTGAAATAGAAAATTCCGCGGGTTTCGAATGTCGCCGCAGCAATGCGAGAAAAAAAAACGAGCAAACCTTACAAAAGTGCATATGGCGTGTAACATAACCTACTGGCTCTCCGGCCTAGTATTAGGCGGCATGGCCATGTTTCCTTAGCCTTCGTGACTAAAAAACCCCTCTTGTTGCACACTTCCGTCTCTTTTCACGAAAACACTCAAACAGATTGCAGGAAAGCGAGAGATAAGATGTTACACTTCAACAAAATTATCTATAACTGTATACTTTGTGGTAGTTTATTATTTCTATATTAACATACCGTAGAGGGTATGCAATACATAACTAAAATCTGCAGTAGAGTTAGTAACTAGTATCTCATCTGTGGTTCAGTCTACAGCAATTCAACCAGGTTCATCATATCAGCTCATATACGTCCCCACAGAGGGGCTCGAGTTTACCCTGAATTAGGGCGATCGGACCTTAGTCGACCACGCGGGCTCAGTGCGGGTTGGTCGACTTTACACACAACCTGCGAATTTCTTCGCACGCAGGCGTGTGCAGGTTTCCTCACGATGTTTTCCTTCACCGTAAGAGCGTCGGATAAACGTACATATGAAATCTAAATTCGAAATCACATTAGTAAATTCGAAATCACATCCTGCCAGATTTGAACCACGGCCTCCCGAAAAGAAGGTGGCGGCCCCAGCCGTTACGCCACCGACGCTCGTAATTTATAATATTAGCCAGGTTATAATATGGGAAATAAAATATCCATTAAAACTTCCACTTCGTCAAACCTGTTGCTTTTATCGTTTATAAAAACTATTTCTGTTACAAAAATATAACGTCACAAAATAACAAGTTTTGACGAACTAATTTTGTGATTTAATTAAATATAAAATATACTATTTGCTGAATTATATTTTATAATTTCTTTTTGATACTGGAAAATACCCAATTGGTAGTAAACTGGACAAAAATATTGCCCATGTTAGTACTTGTAAAGGGTGGCCCGCAGGAAATTTTCGTAAATTTTGAACGCGTAGAGGGGGAAGCGCGCTGATGGCATCAATCGGTAGCTTGGTTCTTGAAATTTTGTTCGCCATGAGTCAGTTCACGGGTAAGCATGGTGTTTTCGCTGTGCATAAACATTACGTAAACAATAATTTGTTTGTAATTCAGATTGATGCAGAGTGAATGCCAGAGAACATATAAAACGATAGTCTGGGCCAAGCGCGGAATTCTGTGTCTGTTCGTCGGGTTGTGAAGTTAATCGACAATAGGGGATCGGACTGCTTGTCATTTGAGTTACTTTTTATGATCTATCAAAAACGAAATTTTGTTCCAAAAATGTTTGAAATATCCACAAGTGACGTCATAGATTTTTAGCGTCATTGACGAACTTATTTTGTGAATTTGATCAATTAAAAATTGAAGACGTGATACAAAAACAAAACAAGTACGGTTTTTTGAAACTTCAAGAGGAGAGCAATTTAGGAAATCATATTTCAGATTTCATTTTTCGTGCAGTCCGATCCCCTATTGCGTGCCAAACTGACTTTTTCTCACACCAGGTGGCGCACGATCGACTGTACCTTCATTTGACATACAACTGTCAAATCGCATGGATTTTTTGTGTTTATTTACGAAATATTGTTGAGCTTTAAAAAATGCCTCAATGCAGTGCTTTAAATTGTAAAAATTTAAAAATTTGAAAAAATCCACGACGTCAAAAATGAAATTGGAAAGGATAAAATAATTAAAAACCCCGACTTAAAGAATTTATGAAACTAGTGATAATAAACGTAAAAAGCTTTTATAAGAAGATTTGATCTCTCGCAGAGTCGGACATATGAACAACAGAGTATCAGTTTTCATAGCGTTTCCCTACGTACCAATTTGGTTCCCGAAGATATAGATGTGGCAATCAAATATTCAGCTCCCTATGAACTTACTAAAAATCCAAGAAAATCCGTCCGGGGCTCATAGATATATATGTTGATTCTACAACAAATACCATTACCTGAGACTGTGATCTGAATCATGACATTATTTGTAATATACAATATTTTTTTTTGTTTTGACTATTTAAAAGTGTGTGTAAACACCTATTTGAAATAAATTGTTTTGAATTTTGATTTTTTTTTTGCTGCCATTAAATGAACTGGTTTTGTAGTTTTATAGAACGAGAATAATTTGGAGATATTTTATTGCTCTACTGTTGATATCGACAACCACTGTGCATACTCCACATTGGGCAATGTAGGAAAATACTTTCCCTACTACACAATACTAACTTGTTTACAAAACAAAAAAAAGGTTTCAAGAACCTTACTAATCAACCACAAAGCCTATACTGAATTTACTGCAGGGCCCTTTGGTGAGTTGTCACCGTAACACCTATCTAAGGATATGCACCAATCAAATCCAAACCCACCACTAGAAACCGCATCCAAATTGGACTACTAGTTTTGGAGATAAATAGCAACATTGGTTTGTACAAACAAATGTTTACTGCAGCGCCCCCTGGTGAGTTGTCACTGTAACACCTATCTAAGATCATGCACCAATCAAACCAGAACTCATCACTGAAAACCGCATCAAAATCGGACTACTGGTTTTTGAGATAAATAGTGTTTGGAGATAAATGGTGTCATTGGTTTTTATAAAAAAATGTTTACTGTAGCACCCTCTAGTGAGTTTTCATTATAACTCATATATAATATGCTTCCCGTGACTTTCACCAGGCCATCGGTTCAAGTTTCACATTAGCTCATATATACGTCCCCACCGAGGGGATCGATCCTACCCTGAGTTAGGGCGATCGGGCCTTATTCGACCACGCGGGCCCAGTACGGGTTGGTCAACTTCACACACAACCTTCGAGTTTCTTGTATTGACTAGTATTTTTAGAGATGAATGCCAACATTGGGTTGTACAATTTTTTTTTACTGCAGCGCCCCTTGGTGAGTTGTCACCGTAGCACCTATCTAAGAACATGCACCAATCAAATCCAAACCCATCACTGAAAACCGCATCAAAATTAGATTAGTAGTTTTGGAGATAAATGGCAACAATGGTTTTTTTTTTTATTAGTAAAAATTTGAGTGCGTTTGACTGCAACTCACCTGATGGTAAGTGATGATGCAGTCGAGGATGGTACACGCAAACTCAAATAATGCCTATTCACTCTTGCCTTGAAGATTCCCAAATTATAGGAATCGGGAAACACTGACGCAGACAAGGAGTTCCACTCCTGCGCTGTACGCATAATAAATGAAGAAGCGTAACGATGTAAAAAAATGTTTACTGCACCTCCCCCTAGCGAGTTGTCATCGTAACACCTATCTAAGGATATGCACCAATCAAATCCAAACCCACCACTAAAAACCGAATCCAAATTGGACTACTAGTTTTGGAGATAAATAGCAACATTGGTTTTTACAAACAAATGTTTACTGCAGCGCCCCCTGGTGAGTTGTCACTGTAACACCTATCTAAGATCATGCACCAATCAAACCAAAACACATCACTGAAAACCACATCAAAATCGGACTAGTAGTTTCGGAGATAAATGATGACATTAGTTTTTATAAAAAATGTTCACTGCAGCGCCCCCTGGTGAGCTGTCACCGTAACACCTATCTAAGATCATGCACCAATCAAACCAGAACTCATCACTGAAAACCGCATCAAAATCGGACTACTGGTTTTTGAGATAAATAGTGTTTGGAGATAAATGGTGTCATTGGTTTTTATAAAAAAATGTTTACTGTAGCACCCTCTAGTGAGTTTTCATTATAACTCATATATAATATGCTTCCCGTGACTTTCACCAGGCCATCGGTTCAAGTTTCACATTAGCTCATATATACGTCCCCACCGAGGGGATCGATCCTACCCTGAGTTAGGGCGATCGGGCCTTATTCGACCACGCGGGCCCAGTACGGGTTGGTCAACTTCACACACAACCTTCGAGTTTCTTGTATTGACTAGTATTTTTAGAGATGAATGCCAACATTGGGTTGTACAATTTTTTTTTACTGCAGCGCCCCTTGGTGAGTTGTCACCGTAGCACCTATCTAAGAACATGCACCAATCAAATCCAAACCCATCACTGAAAACCGCATCAAAATTAGATTAGTAGTTTTGGAGATAAATGGCAACAATGGTTTTTTTTTTTATTAGTAAAAATTTGAGTGCGTTTGACTGCAACTCACCTGATGGTAAGTGATGATGCAGTCGAGGATGGTACACGCAAACTCAAATAATGCCTATTCACTCTTGCCTTGAAGATTCCCAAATTATAGGAATCGGGAAACACTGACGCAGACAAGGAGTTCCACTCCTGCGCTGTACGCATAATAAATGAAGAAGCGTAACGATGTAAAAAAATGTTTACTGCACCTCCCCCTAGCGAGTTGTCATCGTAACACCTATCTAAGGATATGCACCAATCAAATCCAAACCCACCACTAAAAACCGAATCCAAATTGGACTACTAGTTTTGGAGATAAATAGCAACATTGGTTTTTACAAACAAATGTTTACTGCAGCGCCCCCTGGTGAGTTGTCACTGTAACACCTATCTAAGATCATGCACCAATCAAACCAAAACACATCACTGAAAACCACATCAAAATCGGACTAGTAGTTTCGGAGATAAATGATGACATTAGTTTTTATAAAAAATGTTCACTGCAGCGCCCCCTGGTGAGCTGTCACCGTAACACCTATCTAAGAACATGCACCAATCAAATCCGAACCCATCACTGAAAACCGCATCAAAATCGGACTAGCAGTTTAGGAGAAAATGGCAACATTCTTTTGTACAAACACCCTCTCACCCCAAAAGCAAAAATACCGTCTCCGTTCCGTCGCGAGTAAAAAACAACACTCACGAACCAAAAGGTTATAGGAACCGAAATAAAAAAAATCAAAACCATACAATTACCCGCGAAACGTTACAAGGTACACTCGATTATACACCTAATTGATACAGTGCCAAAGTCACCCACAAGTTTTATTGTCGAGGACAACAAGAGGACAACCCCTTCCAGTACTTATGGTTACCTGAAATAAGGGGCAGTAGAGCAACGTCTGCACCATTTCTATTGACAGAACCTCTTGCTGGATGTTCGAGGACATGTCTTTGAATATTTCCTCTGAGGACACGGCGTTGTTGTAATACCTGATTAACAAACAAATTCGGTTGTAAATACGTATAGTTTTCTTCGTTAGATTAAAAGAAAATAAATCTACATTTATAAAAATCTCGTGTCATGGTGTTTGTGCTCATACTCCTCCGAAACGGCTGGACCGAGTTGCATGAAATTTTTTCTGTGTATTTTGGTGGTATTTTGTTAGGTCGTAAAGTTTATTTCATTATGGCAAAACAACGTTTGCGGGGTTAGCTAGTAGTATATTTAAATATGTTTTTTATTCGGGTCACCAATAGTTTAAAAAATATTATAATAGTCAGGAATATATATTGGAATAAAAAAAAAAACTATTATCAAGTGTTCACTAATGAAAGTATAAAGCATTCTTAAAGTCAATAAGTAAGTAGGTACTTATCGTAACATTATTATATAACAATAGATTAATGATTACAAAGAAGTGAATCTTTAAAATGAATTCATCATCATCATATCAGCTGATAAACGTCCCCACCGAGGGGCTCGAGCCTACCCTGAATTAGGGTGATAGGGCCTTAGCCGACCACGCGGGTCTAGTGCGGCTTGCTCGACTTCACACACAACCTTCGAGTTTCTTCGCAGGAGTGTGCAGGGTTCCTCACGGTGTTTCCCTTCACCGTAAGAGCGTCGGATAAACGTACATATGAAATCGAAATTTGAAAACACATTGGTACGTAGTGGCAGGATTCGAAGCACGACCTCCCGGACAAGAGGTATAGCGGCCATAACCGTTATGCCACCGACGCCCTCAAAAAAAGAATTCATTCAGCGAATAATTAGTTTCAGCTAAAATAAAGCTGAGAAAACAGTTTTTTTTAATCGGTTAGATAAAATAGTAAAAATAGAGGTAAAATAACTAATAAAAAACTAAGTGCTTAATTTAATTGAGACAAAAATATATCTCTCATGCCGATCGAAACTGTTGATTGATTGAAAACACTTTATTGTACAACATAAGAGGAAAAAAAGATACAATGATTGAGGAAGTTGTACATATAGGCGGTCTTATCGCTAACAAGCGATCTCTTCCAAGACTTTTCTCTTTAGCGACTGTTCGTATAAAACAAAAAAAAACATTGAAAAGCAAAGCAGCAAAGTTGCCTACATACCACTGTTTCACTCACCATTGCACACAGAAAAACTTCTCGACCCTCGCCTTGATCTTGCCACTAACGCGATTTACCGTCAGGAAGTAAAACAGCTCCCTCATTGATTCCTGTTGAATAAGAAATAGAAATATCGTGAACTCTGTGCTGGAGACGTGATGAAACCACGTGATCTTGCTACTAATTCCTTTTTTTTTATTCGCAATTGGTAGGCTATTCGCATTTGGTAGGCCATTGGCATCATCACACCTGATGGTTAGTGACGATGTTGCCGAAGATGGAAGAGGGATTACCAAGATTCCCCAATGCAATGGAGAACTGGCTATCTTATCTTCAAGCCGGAACACATCAATGTTGTTAACACTGCTGTTTGGCAAGACATAGATAAGATGGTGGTAGCTAGCCAGGGGGGCTTAGAAAATGCCCTACCACCAACCAAACCAAAGTTTAACAAGCTGACCCCACCTGGAATCTAATCCGCGACCTCCTGGTGCGAAGCGAATGGACTAAACTGCGGTTAAAACTAATTCTTACCTCTTACCTGTCCCTGTTGATATCTAATTCTTAACAGACTTTAAAAAAAATCGATAAAGTGCGAGTCAGAAACGCGCACAAAGGGTTCCGTACCATCATACTAGATGGCGCTAGTTTCTTCACGTTTAAAAAAACACGTTTTTTGTTGGGAGACTTTCACTTTTTCTAATTTGTGGTATTTGTTGGTATAGCTGCAACATACTCGTGAAAACATCATCTGTGAAAATTTTTACTGTCTAGCTATCACGTTTCATGAAATACAGCCTGGTGACAGATGGACAGACAGACAGACAGACGGACGGACAGCAAAGTATTAGCAATAGGGTCCCGTTTTTTCCCTTTGGGTATGGAACCCTAAAAAGGAGGAGGTTCTATAATTATCTTTGGTTGGACTGTACATTTTGTTATGTATGTCCACAGATTGCTCCGAAAATTGTGGACCGATTATAAAGATTCTTATTTCAATCGAAAGAGTATATTAATATATTACAAGCTTTTATTTAACTTGCAATGTATGTATGTTTGTTCTGGTGAAATCTTGCGACTCAATTTTGAAGCAGATATCTTCAACCGATTGAGCTGAAATATTGTATACACGTTCAGTTTGGATGACAATGCATGGTTAACTAATGTAACGTCATTCTAAATCCAACATGGCGGCGCACCCAAGATGGCGGACTAGTTATTTTTAATGCACTCCTACAATTTGGGTATCAAATAAAAGGGTTTGCTGAGAAGAATACCAAATAATTGAAAATTTTCAAATAAAAGCTTGTACTTAAAAGTTTTTAGGTCTGTCGAAAATTATTTTTTAATCAAAATCGGTTGAGTACTTTAACGTTAACAAAAAAAATATGCAAAATTTTACTTGGTAGTTCTGATTGAAGTCGTTTTTTTAACTTGTTAAGGGTGGTTAATTATTCTTTTGTCGTACCGATCTCAAGTTAAATCTCTCCTGCCCTGTATGTGGCCACCTTTTGGTATGCTATTAAATATAATGACCAACAAAAAATACTTTGATACCCTAAGCTCTCTTACCCAAAAAATGTATTTAAACACCAAATTTAATAAATGAGCACCAAATCTCAGCAAGCAAATAATTGTGCTATTTCTGCTTAAATAAATTACACAACGAAAAAGGAGTTGGCAAGAATAAGATTAAAAAAAATATATATTTAAATGAGCGGGCAAAGCGAGCGATATTAGGTTCGGTCAGGTTTGATTGATTATACAGTCAAAGAGAAGATGAAACGCTACACGCTACAAATTAAAATGTGGTTAAAATTTTGGTGGTCATTAAATATTTTTGGTTAACAATGATTAATTTGCAGTCGTTTGCTTTAATAAGTTAGCAAGATGTAAAAAATTTGGTTAAAATTTCACAATAAAATGAAATATTTAATTTTGGTGCGCGTAAATGCTAAATATTAAAGTGTTTTTTGATGTTATTTAAATAACTGGTGTTCAGTTAAATATAAGCCTTTTGGTATCGGCGGAGTCCATTAGCTCCTCCCGAATGCAAGTGTCTGGGCACATTGGACGTGCAATCAGGTGGGCCTAGGTCTGACCTGTCCATTAATCCCCACCGGAACCTGTAGGTGAGCCTTTATCTTAAACGGCTTGATGGGTTTTGAAGTGGGAGGTGTCGTTAGATAAGAGTTGATAACATAATCACATAAGAAAATCACATAGAATACATTACCCGAATGGCCGAAAAAGAGGGGTACCTTATGTTTTTACGCACAGGGTTTTTAAATTTTATTTAAATTGGTTAGGCTATGAACTCTCAAAACGAGTTTTTGTTCTAAAATGTTTGAAATATTAAACTTGCGTATTAACATAGCGTCGGTGGTATAACGTCTAGGGCCGCTACCTCCTGTCCGGGAGGTCGTGGTTCGAGTCCTGCCATGTACTAATGTGTTTTTTTATTTCGATCTCATATGCACGTTTATCCAACGACGCTCTTACAGAGAATGAAAACATAGTGAGGAAACCGGTACACGCCTGCGAAGAAACTCGAAGGTTGTGTGTGAAGTCGACCAACCCGAACTGGGCCCGCGTGATCGACTAAGGCCTGATTGCCCTAACTCAGGGTAAGCTCGAGCCCCTCGGTGGAGACGTATTGAGCTGATATGAGATTGAACTATAGCGTCATAATTTTTTATCGCTTTTGACTAGTAATTATGTGTTTCAAACAAAATCGTAAAATGATATGGAAAACCAAATGAGTAAATTTTATAATATATAAAATTACAAAAGGAATTCAGTGAATTTTATTTCAAGTTTAGTTTTGATGAGTTCAACTACCTACCCAATTGGATAATAAAAATAACTGTACCATATTTTTACTAGTTACTAGTTGGTGGGATGATGCCAAGAGTGTACCAATTGTGAATAAAAATAAATAAAAAAGAAAACTTATAATTTGCATAAAGCATACGTGACCTTCACACGTACCTACCTACATGACAAATCTATGAAAATAAATAAATAAAAATAACTTTCGAAGAAACTTAAAACTTTTAGGTACAAGCTTTAATTATTGCATTGTCACGCTATATACATATGCATGCAAAATTTCAGCTCAATCGGAAACCGGGAAGTGGGTCAAATTTAACTTGCAAGATTTTATTACAGGCACTGGGACAGGCGAAACTAACTTTAAATTCTAAATTCAAAATTTTTGAAAAACCTTAAAACTTTTAAGGTACAAGCTGTTTAGAATCAAAGACTCGTCAATACGAATCAAACGAACCCAAACTCGATGAGGTTGTGTTGTTTTATTGCGAAGTTCCTATGGCGAACTTCAAGCTCCATCATCAGATATATTGCATTGTCACGCGATTTACACATGTATGCAAAATTTCAGCTCAATTGGTATTAACCGGGAAGTGTATCAAATTTAATTTGCAAGATTTGATGACAAACATCGGGACAGGTGAAACTAAATAAAAGCTTGTAATAAGTGCCTTCCTGCCTTCCAGTTTCATTGTTACCTATTAAAACGTACTGAAAACGTGAAGTTTTTTTTATACACAATTGGTAAGCCCTTGTCATCATCTCACCTAATGGTAAGTGACGATGATGCCAAAGATGGAAGCGGGCTTACGAAGATTCTCCAACGCAATGGAGAACTGGCTATTTTATCTTCAAGCCGGAACACATCATGTAAGTATTGTAGCAATTCTTGAATCAACTGACCTCAAATTTCAATCTCCTTTGAGTCGAGAGTAGGTACAAACTGCAGACTTTAGCCATGTATGAACAGTTCATGTAGCTTCCGATCACAAACATCATGACAATCTGAAAGTTAAAATTTCATTTTGAATTTCAAGTCAGGTAACGAGTGATTACACATTTAAAGGTAGGGGTAGACAGTTTCTCGAGTGGTGTCCGCGGGCCGGAAGGTGAGGTGTTGGACGGCTCCTCGTCAGGTGGGCTGATGATCTGTGGTGAAGCCTGCAGGAAACCGCTGGATGAATGCGGCAAACGTGCAGAGTGGAAGTATATATTCCTTCCAGCGGAATTCTATCCGTATCAGATAGAACTATACAACAGCAAAGCGAACTCAAGCGGGATTCTATCCGTTACGGATAGAAAATTTGTGACGGCCGACCGCCTGCAGTTTAAAAAAGGGACACTAAACTGTTCAGATCGCTGAAAAACTGTACCTTAATACAGATGAGGGGATAATGTTTAAACTATATTTTGAGTTTGTTTTTACCAACTCCATAGACTTTTTTCCAGTGTGATGGTTTCTAAACTCTTTTGAAAACTTTGATATCTGACACCGTTGTTTGAAAAAATAAAGGAAAAACACAAAAAATGGTATGTAAATTGGCATGGGTAGAATCACTTCATTAGCTAACTAGACCAGTAATCGGTTTTCATAGGTCTTATATTAACAACAACAAAAACAACGGTGCCATTTGATTGTAAGCGGAGCGCGCTTTCACCGCTTACTCCAATGCCCAGCTTGAGTGCAAGCGCTTGCATTAGATCTCCGCGCTGAAAGGGATATATACTAGGCCTGGTTCAAGACGGACGTCTTCCGGCTGAGGATGACACAATGAAAGCATCAAAAGAGGTATCTTCAGTAGGTCCCGATAGCGTGCCCACATTTGTCGTAAGAGATTGCATCGAAGTTTCGCATCTAGGTAACTAGATGCAGAACATTATCGAGTTCATCAACTAGGCAGCCACTCCCTTCTACTATTCAGTCTATTGGTTAATGTGTAATAAGGTATATACGCTCTGCAAGACCTGTATTCTCCTTCGTTTTCTTGAAAAATTAAATTTTTCAGAAACAGCAAATATAAAAACAAAAGAAGAAACTTGGAAAATTAATTAATAACTGGGTTCCGTATAGTGTTTTTTTATTTAAGAAAATTACTAATCGTATAAATGCAACATCGTCACTTACCATCCAGGTGAGATGTTGTCAATGGGTTTACCAATTGTAAAAAAAAAATGCCCCCAAAGTTCAATTTTTCAAGAAAACGAAAGAGAATATGTAATCGATAAACAACGACAGAATGGAGACATTTTGAATAAAGAAGTGATACCAATTATTTTTTAAAGTCCGACAGTACTCAGTAACACAAACAATATTTTTACTGGTCTTCGCGTGAGTAGGCGAGGCTTAGGAACACGGTGGGCATGATAACAAAAGAGTACGCCACATCCGCAGTTGTTGTTTGGTCTTCAGATTATCCTTACATCAGCCGATTGGATCCGGAGTCTAACAACTCATACTATGGCACTCGGAGTCTACTCTAACCACTCGGTTCCAAAGGTGTTTCCTCCTAAGAATGTCCTCTCCAATGACTTATATATTACTGGCGTAGTCCTCTCTAAGATTTGTAACGAGGATTCCAGTAGAATACTCATAAAAAAACATTTAATAAGTTTTGAAGGAACGACCACGGATTGATAATTGTTTGTTTGTTTCTATACTATTTATTGTACAAAATATAAAATTAACAAATATAAAAAAAAACTATTTACAAAGGCGGACTTGTCCCTTAGATAAAAAATCTTACTGAAAAAAAAAAGTGTTTTAAAAATAAACTTCTGTTGCGCGTCGGAGCTAACACGCACACTTTTCATTTATTTATTTACATGTCTTAAAAAACCGGCCACACTAGATGGCGCTAGTTTCTTTACGTTTAAAAAACACTTTTTGATGTGTAACATCTTTGCTCTCGCTTTCCTGCAATTTGTGGGAGTGATTTCGTGAAATGGGACGGAAAAGTGTCCCATGGGACGGAAATTTGTCCCAGGGAGTCGCGTTTTTTCAGGCTTTAAAAGCGCGGAAAAGGCAAAGGTATCTATGACTATACAGCCTAGTCTGCCGTATCTTTGCCGTCCTTTTTTCAGGCTTTAAAAGCGCGGAAAAGGCAAAGGTCTCTATGACCATACAGCCTAGTCTGCCGTATCTTTGCCGTCCTTTTATAAAGTATTTTGTCACATGTTACACATCATATGCGAGTACTGTAGGTCTCGCTCGAATTTTTTTTTGTATGGAGACCTCTTATTGTTTCACTTTTTCTAATTTTTAGTATTTGTTGTTATAGCGGCAACAGTAATACATCATCTATGAAAATATTAACTGTATAGCTGTCACGGTTCATGAAATGCAGCCTGGTGACAGACGGACAGCAGTGTCTTAGTAAAAGGGTTCCGTTTTCACCCTTTGGGTACGGAACCCTAAAAGTGGACAATGCTATTTGCCTAGGTGACGGTAAACACTTCATAAAATACTTCGATATATCTCAGCTATAAATGTCACACGATTAACCCTCGGTTGGTCGCGTGGGGTCTTTAAAAGCCCGACTTTTGCAAAAACTGCTATATTTTGTTCCATATTAAAGATTCAAATTTGTACCTCAGAGTAGCTTCCTAAAACATACTTAACTATCAATTAGTGCAAAAATAATATATAAAAGTAATACATATTATTATTTGTTAAAAATAATTTCCTATCATTAAAATTATTTAAAACCACACTATGGGTTTTATTTAAAATTTTATTATGCTACAAAAATATAAAAATAAATAAATAATAATAAGTAATGAAAGAATTTAAATATTTAAAATCTCCGGGCGTTTAAAGACCCCACGTGACCGACGGTGTCACAAAAAAAGCGCGACTACCCGAGGGAACAGAAGAATCCTACTTATATTATAATTGTGAAAGTTTGTATGTATGGATGGATGTTTGTAACTCTTTCACGCTTCAACCACTGGACTGATCGGGATGAAACTTGGCACACATATAGGTTAGGACTTGGATTAACGTATAGGCTACTTTTTATCCCGATTTCTTAAGTTGTTCCCGTGGGATAGCTATTAACTCTCTATTCTTTGTTAATTTATGTCACGTCGCAATGAAGCGAAGGATTGACGTGCTAATTTATACTGATTATCTAATTGCCTACTAATTAGCATAGCCCGACATAGTTCCTAAGGGATCTAAAGTTGACTCAGTTCGCACGCTCGACACCACGACAGACATTAAAACTATGTTCACGCGAAAACTAACTAACTACTGAACATATCTGGCTGAAATTTGGTAGTTAGACAACTTAGGACCTGGATTAACATATAGGCTACTTTTTTTGCGGCTCGCGCACCCTCATAGACAGTCATAGAAACTATGTTCAAGCGATCGAAGCCGCTGGCAAAATCTAGTATTTAATGTTTAAGCACAAACCAAGACGAGTTCTTCAATGCCAGGTGTGATCTCCGACATCCCGCTGCCTGTGAACACGGAGGTACCGAACGACAGTGCAGACGTCAGGGGCCTCTCATGTTTCGCGTCATGGGTGACGAACACCTTCGTCTCCCAGAATGTGAGCTGCTCCATCCAGCTGTTCTGAAAAATCATTACTAGCTTCAGCAAAAAGGAACTGGAGCACCACAAAGTATCGCTAAGTTCAAAGAAACTATCAAAGGAACAGATTAATTCTGTTGGCTTTTAATTTTTCATAAATTTTA
Organism: Coleophora flavipennella; assembly: GCA_947284805.1. Taxonomy (NCBI): domain Eukaryota; kingdom Metazoa; phylum Arthropoda; class Insecta; order Lepidoptera; family Coleophoridae; genus Coleophora; species Coleophora flavipennella. Next base: position 2,713,878 of record OX369306.1, on the reverse strand, counting down.
TTTACAATTTTATTTTCAAAACTTAGCGTAGGCAGGCCTTCCACTCGGTTAACCGATGACCTGGTGAAGGTCGCGGGAAGCCGCTGGATGCGGGCGGCGCAGAACCGTTCGTCGTAAAAATCCTTGGGAAAGGCCTTTGTCCAGCAGTGGACGTCCTTCGACTGAATGATATTTACCTCAGTCCAGAGTTTCTTTGGACACGCGTATATGTACAGGAAGCATCCAGACCAGTAACAGAATATAAGTAATACAAGGTAGTATTTACCTCAGTACACAGTTTCTTTGGTCACGCGTATATGTACAGGAAGCATCCAGACCAGTAGCAGAATATAAGTAATACAAGGCAGTATTTACCTCAGTACACAGTTTCTTTGGGCACGCGTATATGTACAGGAAGCATCCAGACCAGTAGCAGAATATAAGTAATACAAGGCAGTATTTAAACAGACAGAGGATCTGAAAAAAATATATAGAGATTAACAATTGATAAGCCCTTGACATCATCTTACCTGATGGTGAGTGACGATGATGCCAAAGATGGAAGCGGGCTTATCAACATTCCCCAAAGCAATGGGGAAATGGCTATCTTATCTTAATGCCGGAACACACCAATGCTGTCAACATTGATGCTTTGTGGCAAGACTTAGATAAGATGGTGGTAGCTAGCCAGGCGGGCTTAGAAAATGTCCTTCCACCAACGAAATCGAGTTTTACAAAGTTAAACTCCGCCGGGAATCGAACCCGTAACCTCCAAGTGTGAAGCGAATGGACTAACCTTTACGCCACGGAGGCGGTTCGCGTATTAGTTTTTTTGCTGGTGTAAAAGGTAAAAACTTGTCTGAAAGAGACGTAAGCACGACCCAGTACTTCATAATCCTATATTAATGGGACGACATGAGACCTAGCTAGATCGATTTTAAGCCCTCGAAAACCTCCATACAGCAGATTTCATCAAACTGGGTGGAGCCGTTTTCGAGATCTCGAAACGTATATACAGGGTGTAACAAAATTGGTGTAGGTTTCGTTAACTCATCATAATGAACAACTTTTGTTCTGTGACTTTGCTGGAATCGCATTTAATATTAATAATAATCGATCAGCTGATCAAACTACTTCGTGTTTTTTTTTCAAAGATTCAAAACGTAAAATGTTTATTAAAAATAGGTACAAATTACACTCTTTCTTATAGTCATAAAATATTAATTACATATACATAATGTCATTGTTTTTTATAAAAAATATAAAAATAAACAATTGCATTATATCATTAATGCCTCTGACAAGAGTAGGCCAGTTCACATGGACAGCACCCGGTCACGAATATAATGCGAGAGTCAGCCATCGTTCCCGTCAACCATATTAGAGGGAAAGGAACGACCCGGCTCCCGATGCGCCACCATCCGCACAAACATTTAAGCAATCACGTCAATGCTGAAATTAAAATTCAAAAAATATATATGTAAAATATTTTTATTGGGGGTCCAAATTATAAAAAAAATTGACTGTGGGTTCCTTGGGAAAAGTTGCTTAATATCGCCAGTAACACCATCGACCATCGCACCCGGAGACTCATTGGCGAAGATGAGCTTGTCAAAAATAAGCTCCAAAGCCTTGAACATTTCCGCAAAGTTTCGTGATACTAGTCTTTCGGTATACTATCGAATTCATTTCGGGGAGTGTGCGCAAGAACTACACCACCTCATTATCCCAGCTCCATTCCACCTTCTGTCAACGAGACGCAGGGAGAAGTTCCATCCCTTTGTTGTTGATTCATACACAAAACGTTACGCTTCCTCATTTATTATGCGGACAGCGATGGAGTGTTTCCGGATCTTCAAGGCGAGAGTGAATAGGCATTACTTGAGTTTGCGTGTACCGTTCTCAACTACATCTTCACTTACCATCAGGTGAGATGTAGTCAAACGCACATAAATTTTTAATAATAAAAAAAATGATGAGTAGAACCCCCATTTAACGGGCCCTAAACCAATTTTTGCACCCTGCATTTTATAAACATTATATGCTCGTCGCTGAAACTCAAAAACAAGTCCCGGAACGATCAAGGGTGTGGTAGCTCTCTATCCCTTTACCATGTAAAAGGTTTTTGTTTTTACCTAAAGGGCGTGCTTTTGAAGATATTAGGGTTGGAAGTTTCACCCTCCAAAATTTCTAGAACAATCGAGAACATTTGAGAGTATTCGAGAGTATTCCACAACAACTGTAGCGCGGTTCTTTCATTTGACCTTTTCTTAATTCCATCTATTAGTTCTTTTTCACATGCGCTGTCATCTATGTGACTTTTGAAAATTGTTTCTAAAATATTTATTAATAATTATTTAATACATTTATTCTCTCTTAAAAGACCCATTTTGGGTAAGTTTTAATTTATGGTTCTTGTGAAATGTATTTAAAATTTTTGTGTATAATGTTTTTCTAATTCTAATGTTCTTTTTAGGTCTTCTACTCCATCATTAAATTCTATTTATCTGTGAGCACGCATCTTTTAACCCACGCCCTTACTGTACCTACCTAACTGTCATGCTACACAACATCCCCCAGATCATTGTGGAACATTCCAGAACACTCTCGAATGTTGTAGAATATTCTTGAACATTGTGGACCATTCTAAGGTTTTTTTGTATGGGTGGGGCTACCCTTTAGTAGAGGTATATAAAGCAAGATCCGTAGTGGGTATACATACAACATATTAACCACACCGACAAAGTGGTAAAATAAAATATTTTAAAAAAAATTGGGGACCTCCCCTAAATGTAAAGAGGAGGTGATTTTTTACGTAGACGTACCCTATCGTGTGGGGTATCGTTAAACAGATCTTTCAAAACTACTGAGAGTTTACAAAAACTAGTTTTTAATTCAGGGATCCGTTTACGTTCCTTCTAATATGGTCAAGGGGAGCGATGGCTGACTCCCGCGTCATACTCGTGACCGGGTGCTGTCGTGTGAACCGGCCTATTCTTATCAAATACATGAATGATATGTTCAAAAATTGTAATATGTAATTTTAACTACTCGTGTCATATTGTTGTCACTATCTGTTTTATATCAATGATTTTATTTTGCCATTATTGAATATCTACTGATTATGTACATCAGCATATCAGCTCATATACGTCCCCACCGAGGGATTTGAGCCTACCCTGGATAAGGGCGATGGGGCCTTAGTCGACCACGCGGGCCCAGTGAGGGTTGGTCGACTTCACACACAACCTTCGAGTTTCTTCGCAGGCGTGTGCAAGTTTCCTCACGATGTTTTCCTTCACCGTAAGAGCGTCGGATAAACGTACTTAAGAAATCGAAATTCGTGAACAAATTGGTACTATGTACATAATATGTACATGTAGACTATGTACATAATATGTACATGTAGACTATGTACATAATATGTCCATGTAGACTATGTACATAATATGTGATTAAATTACTAATTTATGATCATTAGAAAAAGTGTAATATGCACCTATTTTGAATGAACATTTTGAAACAGAAAAAAAAATTGAATTTAAAAAACTCCAATTGTAACTTTTTACTGTAATAGTAGGTAATAAGGAACTTACCTTGACGTAGCAATTGAAGTTCTTCGCCCATTTATCAATGTAGTCCCACAGGTGCCACACTTGCAACACAGGGAACAGTTTCGTAATTTGTCCCCAAACGGTCTCAGAGTCAGGGTCCAATATCTCTGAGAATATGTGCACAGGGAAAACGGACAATATGTCGAAGTAGAATCCAAAACTCGCCATTTTCACTTCTGCTATCTCTCTCACAGTTTCTTTTCTGGTGTCCTATTTGAAAAGAAGTAATGTTTCACAAGGTTTTTTTTTTATTTTTTATTTTTTTATTCACCATTGGTAAACCCTTGACAACATCTCACCTGGTGGTAAGTGACGATGTTGCCGAAAATGGAAGCGGGCTTACCAAGATTCCCCAACGCAATGGGGAACTGGCTATCTTATCTTCATGCCGGAACACACCAATGATATCAACATTGATATTTGGCGGCATGACTTAGATAAGATGATGGTGTTTAACAATAATAAGTTAAGTTTACAATTCCAAAAACAGTGACAGGCATAATTTGAATTTAAGAAATATAAATAAAATATTATATAATATAATAGCCTTTTCGAGACTGAGTAAAGTTAAAAAGTTATTTGTGGGGCAGTGTATAAGATTCTACAATAAAATTCCAGAAAATGTAACTAGTTTGTCAGAGAATAATTCAAGACTCATATCAAAAAAGGCTTGTGCTCTAGAGGATTCTATAAAATAATAGATTATGTAAATGACAAAGATATATATGTTGATTCTATAACAAATACCATTACCTGAGATTGTAAACTATATCATGATATCCTATTAAGTATCTATCTATACTCATCCGTACTGCCCTATATCATACCTACACAGAAATTAGGTAAATTATCGTACTTACATATTTTAGTATTATGAATAAAATAAAATCGAGCTGGGCTGTTTTAATTTCTGCTACAGTATATAGTTATGTAAGGGGGCGTCCATTAATTACGTGAGGTGTTTAAGGAGGGGAGGGGGTCAAGCTAAATCTTTCCAAATCTCACATGGGGGTGAGGGGGGTTTTAGCAAATATCACGTAATTTGTTTTCTTGTAGAAAACGGTGTAAAATTGCGAAAAAATAAAGTTATATCAAAGTAAAAACAAATCTAGAATGAAAATATGGCGAAATTTCACACAACAGTGTTTGTCGTATTTGTCCGAACCCCGCAGAGCAGCACAGTAGCTCTTCGATTGCGTTTTTTTTTGTAAAAACTCCGAAATGTTTTATCAGATAAATTGATTGTTTTTATTCAAAAATTAAATGTTATTTATCAGATATATTTTTTTATTAAGCTTAAAAAACTACATCAATCGCCGCACACCGCGTGAAAATTGGTTGATTCATTTAAAAGTTATAGCAGTTTGAAGATTGAAAAAATCGTGTTTCATCAAACTTTTATTAGACTTTTTATAATCCAACGCGTTTCCAGCCAAAACACAAATTTAAAAAAATCTCACGTGAGATTTGGGGAGGGGGGAGGGAGTTGAGGAAAATCTCACGAAATCTCACCAGAGGGGGAGGGGGGGGGGGGGGGTCAAAAAATCCTGAAAAAAGCCTCACGTAATTTATGGACGCCCCCTAATAAACAATAACTATTTTTTTGTTTTTTTGACTATTTAAAAGTGTGTTTACCTTATTAAAATAAAGTATTTTGATTTTGATTTTGATACATCTTACATCTAGTTATTGTACACAACTATTGTGATACATCTTACATCTAGTTATTGTACACAACTATTGTGATACATCTTACATCTAGTTATTGTACACAACTATTGTGATACATCTTACATCTAGTTATTGTACACAACTATTGTGATACATCTTACATCTAGTTATTGTACACAACTATTGTGATACATCTTACATCTAGTTATTGTACACAACTATTGTGATACACCTTACATCTAGTTATTGTACACAACTATTGTGAGAGCATCTGTAACCGAGCTAGGTTTGTTTAAACTTGCATTTCAGTATACAGTGCCTTTCCCCGAGGACATAAGACTTAACTTGTAACCGCAGTACTACTTATTAATGTTTTAACTATAGTATTGATGTGTGTTTGCTTATGTGTAGGTGTGTGTAAGTGTGATGGTGTAAGGATGTCGACCTGCTCGCTCGGGAAGGCTGCACATGTGCCGTTATAATACCTACACCCGTAGACTCGGGAAGGCGGCACACGACCAAATACAAAAGTACCAAGGACATGTATTAGAGTTCATTCTCTCCTATGGTGTTTTATGTGAGAGAATAAGATAGATATGTACTCTGTAATTTTGCCAGATAATAATTCAACTCGTTCTTAGCCAAAAAATCAGAAATTTCAGTTTGTGCTCTTTGGTGTGCTTAGCAGCAGCGAAGTGCAGTTATTTGTGTAATTTTGTGAAGGAATTCGGACTTTATGGAAGTAAACTGACGGAAGTATTGATTATTACATGTATTCAGTGTATTGTTTCCCTTATTTTTATTGCAATTGAATACATATTCACTGAAAAAACACGTAATTTGTGAAATGCATATTTTTTTGTTCCTTTGTAGACTTCACATCAAAATATTGAACAAAGGGAATTGTATTGGTCTATCAGCTGTAATGAACCATAGACTAGAGATGTTCGACTGTATTTTACTTTTTATTTCATGACTCTGGACACAATACTTTTCGTAAAAACTATTTTTTGTAAAATCGGAAATTCGCAACACGCGCCGCCATTAAAATTCGCGAGCGAACGGTAGGCGGAAGTTCCGGTTCCGCGCGAGCTTAGAGATTTTAGTTGACATTTTATGACATCGTTAATTAAAAATTGTAATTTTTCAAAGTACCTTTTCAACTATAGAAGTAGTGAGTTGTATGTAGATGTTGAGGACGAGGTTGGCGACGACGATGATCCTGAGCACCTGCTCCAAGTCGGTCTGGGCGGCCTCGATGGCGTGGTACGGACACATGATACAAATATACAGCACTATCGCGAAGTGAAACAAGTCGAAAATATGGGTCTGGGGACAAATAAACACTATTTTAGTGGTTCTGTGGTAGTGGTGAGGTGGTATTTTATAAGGTTTTATAATATTACTAGCTGTCCCGGCGAACTTCGTTCCACCTTACACTACCCTACCCTACCCTACATACAATACACTACACTACCCTAACCGCCTGTCTGACCATCTATCTATTAACCGGCTGTTTTGCATGAACCGAAATAGGTTGACAGTTGAAACTTTCACTATAACAACAGATAAAAAAAAGAAAAGGTTAAAAGGTTAAATATCCCCATACAAAAATACGTATTTTTTTATGGTTATTTTGAATTTTGCTCTGTCATTAAAACGGTAATACATACAAGCGTGAAACTTAATGTGATTACTGATTACAGTAATAATTCTGAAGTAAAACAATAAATAACAAAACCAGATACGTGTAAGTCGTACTTGCGCAAAGGAGTCCGAACTAAATTAAAAAGAAATCTTATTGTAGCTCGCGTTGATGTCTTTTGTTCGTAATGTAATTAGGTATCATTGTCATAGTTGTGTGGAGAGGTGCGGTGGTGCGGAACCCTTGGTGTACGAATCTGACTCGCACTTCTCCGATTTTTATACTTTTAACTAGTATGAACTTCGTACCACCTTACACTACACTACATTACTCTACCCTACCCTACCCTACACTACCCTACACTACACTACACTACACCACACCACACTATCCTACCCAACCCTTCCCTACCCTACCCTTCACTACACTATCCTACACTACACTACACTACACTTTCGTGCGCATTGACCTCTAGCGTACGCCATCAAACTAGCTAAACATATAAAGTCGTGCGCATTGACCTCTAGCGTACGCCATCAAACAAGCTATACATACAAAGTCGTGCGCATTGACCTCTAGCGTACGCCATCAAACAAGCTATACATACAAAGTCGTGCGCATTGACCTGTAGCGTACGGCAGCAAACAAGTTTTACATACAAAGTTGTTGTCAAACAAGCTATAATACAAAGTCGGTGTCAAACAAGCTATACATACAATTTAGTGCGCATTGACCTCTAGCGTACGCCACCAAACAAGCTATACATATAAAGTCGTAAGCATTGACCTCTAGCGTACGCCATCAAACAAGCTATACATACAAAGTCGTGCGCATTGACTTCTAGCGTACGCCATCAAACAAGCTATACATACTAAGTCGTGCGCATTGACCTGTAGCGTACGCCATCAAACAAGCTATACATACAAAGACGTGCGCATTGACCTCTAGCGTACGGCATCAAACAAGCTATACATACAAAGACGTGCGCATTGACCTCTAGCGTACGCCATCAAACAAGCTATACATACAAAGACGTGCGCATTGACCTCTAGCGTACGCCATCAAACAAGCTATACATACAAAGACGTGCGCATTGACCTATAGCGTACGGCAGCAAACAAGCTATACATACAAAGTCGTTGTCAAACAAGCTATATTACAAAGTCGTTGTCAAACAAGCTATACATACAAAGTCGTGCGCATTGACCTCTAGCGAACGCCATCAAACAAACTATATACAAAGTCGTGCGCATTAAACTCTAGCATACGCCATCAAACAAACTATACGTACAAAGTCGTGCGCATTGACATCCAGCGTACGCCATCAAACAAACTATACGTACAAAGTCGTGCGCATTGACATCCAGCGTACGCCATCAAACAAACTATACATACAAAGTCGTGCGCATTGACATCCAGCGTACGCCATCAAACAAACTATACGTACAAAGTCGTGCGCATTGACATCCAGCGTACGCCATCAAACAAACTATACATACAAAGTCGTGCGCATTGACATCCAGCGTACGCCATCAAACAAACTATACGTACAAAGTCGTGCGCATTGACATCCAGCGTACGCCATCAAACAAACTATACATACAAAGTCGTGCGCATTGACATCCAGCGTACGCCATCAAACAAACTATACGTACAAAGTCGTGCGCATTGACATCCAGCGTACGCCATCAAACAAACTATACGTACAAAGTCGTGCGCATTGACATCCAGCGTACGCCATCAAACAAACTATACGTACAAAGTCGTGCGCATTGACATCCAGCGTACGCCATCAAACAAACTATACATACAAAGTCGGTGTTAGGCTCCAGAATCCAGGGGAAGTTGGCCTTGATGCAAATTCGTGGATCGTCCACCGTCGTCACGTTGGGGGACATCTTGTAGAGCTCCAGGTAATCGGTGGTGAACTTCGGCTGTCGGGCGTTGTCCTCGTCTGAACAGATTTAAAGTAAGTTTATTGCACGAAACACAGTACAGCATCAAATTCATCTAAACCTCCAAAGTGGCCAAAAATCTCTCATACAGAAGTTATCACATACAGTACCAACACAGAAAACCGAAACCGTATATATATAAAGAAAGAGGCGTAACGAAAGAGACTCAGATCTATTCACGACAAGGCTAAGGCTCCACGGCAATACCACCTAATCCTAGGATAGACGTTTCACGTAATATCAACGGCCGTGTGCTCCGAAACAGCCTCAGCCATTTTTTTCTTTCTTTATAAGCTTTTATTTAATTTCACCTGTCCCGGTGTCTGTAATGAAATCTTTCATGTTAAATTTGACCCACTTCCCGGTTTCCGATTGAGCTGAAATTTTGCATGCGTATGTATATCGCGTGACAATGTAATATTGAAAGCTTGTACCTTAAAGTTTTTTAAGTTTTCCGAAAATAATTAGGGTTTCGTAGTCAAACTAGGAACTGTTGTAGTTTCGCAATGTCTGTCTGTTTGTCAGTCGATATGTCACATCCGTTATACTCAAAGAATATAACAGTTATAAAGCTAAAAGGTACGATTATACAAATCTAACCCCAATCTACGGGTAAAGTGGGGGCGATTTTTATTGTTTACTTCCATTATCGTAGGGGGGGTATCGTTATCTTATAATTACTGAGGGTTCACTAAGATAATTTTTCCGTTAATGATTCGTTTACTAAACATAAAATTTTAAGTGGGGATTTTTGTTACAGTTGTCCCCACCCCTTACCAGCTAAACCACTATTTCAGGAAAACTGAAAAGTGTTGAAAATAGTAGGGCATAGAATAATATTAAAAGGAAAATTATCGCTATAAAGTAGGCTTTCTTAGTTTAGGAGTAATAGTCCACCAATCTAAGATGTGCAATTGGATTTGTATAAAGTTCGTAGGTTTCCCATAGAAAATGACAATACTAGCTGAAAAAAAAACTTTTTTTAGTATCCATTTATTTATTGAATAGACTACGGAATCCTACTTTGCGCATGACCCGACACGCACTTGGGAAAGTTTTTATCTACGAAATCAGAGTAACCATATTGATTTAAGCACGCAAAGTATTCTAAATGTCTTAGCAGCATTTTAAAAAAAAATCATTTTAACTCTCAGAGTAATCAAAATTATGTTAGCAAGTAAATAGCTCGACGGTATCTAAGTATTCATAGTGATTGTTTGGAGTTGGTAGGACTTTGAGAGTCATGAGAGTCTACTACTCAAAGTGGTACCGACTCAAAGGAAGTTTTAGTGATGTCGGTTACTATTTTTTTATTTAAAAACTATATAGCACAAACGATTTTGAGCTTAACTGTACATGATAACAAAAAGTTACTGGACATAGAAAGGTGTCCATTATGATATGTGCCGAACTCAAAAGTGTCAAATTAGGGAAATTAGTAAAAAAACTAAAGTGTAAAATTAGGGAAAGAACTTAAAAAAACTTAGGTGTCAAATTAAGGAAAGTAGTGAAAAAACTAAAGTGTCAAATTAGGGAAATTAGTGAAAAAACTAAAGTGTAAAATTAGGGAAAGAACTTAGGTGGTTAAGGAAAGTAGTGAAAAAACTAAAGTGTCAAATTAGGGAAATTAGTGAAAAAACTAAAGTGTAAAATTAGGGAAAGAACTTAAAAAAACTTAGGTGTCAAATTAGGGAAAGTAGTGAAAAAACTAAAGTGTCAAATTAGGGAAAGTAGTGAAAAAACTTAAGAGTAAAATTAGGGAAAGAACTAAAAATACTTAGGTGTCAAATTAGGGAAAGAACTAAAAAAACTTAGGTGTCAAATTAGGGAAAGTAGTGTAAAAACTAATGTGTCGAATTAGGGAAACTAGCGGATTAACTAAAGTATCGAATTCGGGAAAGTGTCGTGTTACTAGACCCGTCAAAGTGTCTATGCCTTTGGCAAACATAAACCTTACAGCTGCAGTATGTTTTAGATCATATCTTGATATTATAAATAATTTTATTTCTAAAGTAGTTGCACAGTTCTAATTTTCTATGTCTTATTTATTAATTTATCTCTTTACCCGAACGACCAAAAGGAGGGTAATGTTTTAATGGTGCATGTATGTGTGTAAGTATGTATGTAAGTATGTATGTCTGTTTCTTTGGCTAAGCATGTAGCCTAAAAGGCTTGATGGCTTTTGGAGTGCGAGGTGTCGTTAAATTCGTCTTAATTTCAAAAGTATTATTTTAACGAAGTAACATTTTAACCCGACTGCTTAAAAGAGAAGAGTAGTGTTTTATGCAGTCCAGTTATAGATTTTTAATTATTTATTTTGTACACAACAAAAACCCGACCATAGAAAGTGATCATCGAAAAATCCATTTACTTTCAAACGTAACGTTGCTTTTAAGGCTTTAATTGGAAACTGTAACAACGTTAAAAACCGACCACTTACAATTTCGAAACATTTTTTGGTTTTTGTTATTTCGTTGCCTTAAAAAGCACTAAACAATATTGATAAAACTTATAAAGGACTAACTTGGCAGTCTATCGAAAAAAAAAGAATCATGAAAATCGGTTCGGTAACATGATACTAGATGGCGCTAGTACATACTGTCCGTACCTTCATACTAGATGGCGCTAGTTTCTTCATGTTTAAAAAAAAACACGTTTTTTGTATGGACTTTCACTTTTTCATATTTTTAGTATTTGTTGTTATAGCGGCAACAGAAATACATCATCTGTGAAAATTTAAACTGTCTAGCTGTCACGGTTCATGAAATACTGCCTGGTGACAGACGGACAGACAGACAGATAGACGGGCGGACACCAAAGTCTTAGTAATAGGGTCTCGTTTTTATCCTATGGGTACGGAACTGTACAAAAAAAAAGTGTGTGTGTCAGCTCCAACGCACGACTGGAGTTTACTACTTAAGTACAATTGTCTAAACAGGCACAAAACAGGGCTTGACTTTGGTTTTAAGTTTACTCTGCACAGTTTTTATAACTAATCATTCCAATTTCCGGCCTCTTTTCATAGCTGATGTGTCAGGTGTTTTAGCTCCCATGGTCGCAGCTACTAATGATCCATTTGGTGTTTGGCAGCGACTAACCTCGTATAGGAAATGAAAACTGTCGAACATCACTGTGTTTAAAGTCGTTCTGATACTTTAAAAGTTCACAATTCATAATTTTCTTCTTTTTTGCTTCTTGAAGAAACCCGTGGAAAAGGTCTGTGCTGGTTTCATGATGTGGAGCTGTTTTTTTCTTTCAAATTTGATATACAGTGACGTATTTCATAGTAGTCCCTACTCTCGAGAGGACGGGTTTTTTCCAGTAACATTCACGCAAGGAAGGTTCTTCACTGCGACGATGGGTCCACATCAAAAATACCACTGCATGCTTACAACCACCAGCTAAAGCTGCACAGTCCAAGCACTGGCAACTGACGATTTCACCTCTAGTCTCGTCTATCACCATAGTGAATTTGTATGAACTAGCCCTCACTTTGTGCTCGGGGCAGATCTTGCAATTGAGTGTGCAAAGTCCTGATCCACGACGTAGTTGCACGTACCCAATAGCATCGTCACCATAAGATTCTCGTGCAGCCCTGAAAATGCAAACTAATTACTTACTGTAAACAAAATTTATTCTTTATAACCTAAAAAACTACTACTGAAAGAAAGACTATTATTTCGCCTTAGCAGAATTAAGGTTATTTACGTAGGTAGTGTTATATTATTTTATAGTACTTACATTGCTGTTTTTACATTTCTCAGCTCTGCAGAATAAAAATCGGGGTTATTTTTAAAGAACATGATTGCGTCCACTTTGGGCAAGTTTCTGCTATCTGCTTTCACAAAATTGACACTCATGATGGAGTGGAATACCAAATTATATAAAAATCACAAATATTAAAATCTTATCAGATCAAAAATTGTAAGACTGCAACAATAACAGATCTGATTTGATTACTGTGACAGAGGTTTTGTATCACGTGACAGAGGTGCGCACAATAGGTTGCGCGTAAAAAACGTAACGCGCAAAGAGAATATAACAAACTACGTTTTCGATCACTAGATTTTACTCCTCATATTTTTTTCATACCGGGCGCCTTTCTTAAGGAGTAAACTCCAAAAATCATGAAAATCGCTTTACAATCTGCAAAGATATCATGTAACATACATACAAAAACATAGAACCGAATTGAGAACCTCCCCCTTTTTTAAGGCGCGTGAAAAGGGGAATAAACTGATGAGAGTTGGGTTGAAATTATTTTCCTAACACGGGAACTGCTTCTTTACACAGTGAAACCCACGGATAAGATAATTATTTATCTTATCCGTGGTTAAACCCCTAACATTACCTTTGTAGTACATATGTGAATCATCAACAAAGGTTGGGTCTTCCTCCTCCACACCAGCCAGGTGGTCCTTCAGCACCTTCATGGGTCTGTACCGGGTCCTGATCAGCCGAGAGTCACCTTTGTCGTATTCTTCTATTGCGGTCTGCCCAGATAAACATACATGTTTTGGACCTCCGTCACAGTAGCTTCTACTCACGATACTAAACATTAAAATAAGGTTGGCTGGAAGAGATCCCTGTTTAGTTTACTTATATTTTAGCGAAAATACCTAGAATGTTGATCAGTTTTCTGTAAAGTTTTCGACATGAACATGGACTAGAATATCTACTGACAATTTTGAACCTATATTCAACAGATTCCAGTTTAGATACTAGATCGTTAATGATATAAATATTAAGAAAACTTTTTTCATCAAAAAATTCTAACAATAAATATAAATAAAATTTATATTTAAACATATTATGTTCAGCCACATACCCCAATCGGTGAATAATATAACTATTGGAGCTTTAAACTACATATCTGCTTTTTTTTGGCATCATCTAACCTGATTAACTATATAACTATTAAACTGGGCTTCCCACTGACCGGCAACGGTGACGGCATCGGCTCAATGAAAAAACTAAGCCCCGGTGTCGTGCCGTTGCCGTGCCGGCTAGTGGAAATACAAGCCTACTGACCATCCCAACTTTAAGCTGGACCACTTATATGCTCTTAAGACTTCAATAAGATGGCAAGCTTAGAAAATTCCATTCCACCAAACGAACCGAATCTTGCAAAGTTAGACTCGGCCGGGAATCGAACCTTCAACTTCCTGATTTGAAGTTAATGTACTAACCAATACGCTACGGAAGTGGTTTTTGCTATAAGGTTGTTTCAACAAAATATTGTTCTACAATGAGCTGCTGACCTGGCGTGTCCTGGCACTGTAGAGCCTCCTCTCGATGTCCATACGGATCTGCTGCAGCGTGTTGGGGTTCTCCGACATCGCCCGCATAAAGTCCGTTCTGCGCAACACCTGCAAAGATAGAGTAATAATGTTTTTCATCACACCTGTGCGAAAAACGACAATTGGCTATAGAGGAAGCAGGATCAAAATTCAAGTTTGTTTCCTAGGGAGTTTGAGCTTTGTCTCTTCTGATTGGTTCGCGTTTGTTCTTGGAGATTATGATTTCTTTTCTGATTGGTCCGTTGAATGTCTATACAGGGTGTAACAAAATTGGTGTACGTGCCGTTAACTGGGGCTTCTACTGATCATACCAAACAAATTTTGATATACGACTTTGCTGAAATCACAAAAAAATATGTTTAGCTGACCAATTTTGTGCACTTTTGTATGGAGGGTCCAATTTTTTTTCCAGAATTGACTATAGGTTCCTTGGGTAAAGTTGTTCATTATGATGAGTAGAAGCCCCAGTTAACGGGTCCCACACCAATTTTGTTACACCGTGTATATACGAGCTTCCTAGGTTTCTCATAAGTTCTAATGAAAAATTATGTATATCAATCGGGGCTAAAATATTTTATTACTCGCGAAGCTCTGGATTCAAATCAACGCCCTCGAGGAACAAAATTTCACTTTGGTTCCTTGCAACACAAATAACTATTTTTTTCAGGGTGTCGACTTTTAAGAGACCTAATTCCCCCAGCGCCATTCCCTCCCAGCACCTTCGGTCAACGAGACGCAGGGTGAGGTTCCATCCGTTTGTTGTTGATATTCAGCCTATACACACGAAGCGTTACGCTTCCTCATTTATTATGCGGACAGCGATGGAGTGGAACTCCTTGCCGGCGTCTGTGTTTCCCGACTCCTACAATTTGGAGATCTTTAAGGCGAGAGTGAATAGGCATTATTTGAGTTAGCGTGTACCATCCTCGACTACATCGTCACTTACCATCAGGTGAGATACAGTTATTCGCACTTAAATAAAAAAAAGACGTTTCATTGGTCAGTTTTGACTACAGGATCATTCATGAGAAAAACGTCATTTTCATAGTCACTTTAAATTAACTTAGTAAATTAATAAATTTAAAATTGAATGAAAGCGCACCCACTCGGTGGACCGATGACCTAGTGAAGTTCGCGGGAAGCCGCTGGATGCGGGCAGCTGAGTACCGGTCGTCGTGGAAACCCTTGGGGGAGTCCTATGTCCAGCAGTGGACGTCCTTCGGCTGGTATGATGATGATGATGAGTGAAATTGAGAGCAGATGCTGAACAACTAACATTAATTCCCTAAGGTACTTAAATATGCTTAATTTAAAATAACAACAACAAGTTTTGTAGAAGTAATTACCTGCAATTCCACGTAAGTAGCAGCAGTTACTGTCACCTTCGATGGTATTGAGTAGAACAGACTCAACTCTCCAAGAACCTTTAAAGAAAAAAAATGACTATATGGCATTTAAATAAGATATAAGTTTAAAAACTTAAACTGAAATCGGTAACAGAAACGCTAAAAAAATATTGAAAACAGTTGTTTGTTTGTCCTTCGAGTTGACAGTTGAGTTGAGTGGAATTCAATAATTATTAAATGATGTCCAAGAAGTTCAGCAATTTTTTACGTCATGCTAAAATCTCATGGCTCATTTTAATACCCTGTGACCAGATCTGCTGCCCGGCCAGAAAGTATTCATGCCTGTCACAATGCATCTTCACATTAACTCATATATACGTCCCCACCAAGGGGCTCGAGCCTACCCTGAATTAGGGCGATCGGGCCTTTTTCGACCACGCGGGCCCAGTGTAACTGTCACAATGCATATAGGCGTCTCAAAACGAAATAGATAGTACTCTAATAAATACCGTCCCTTCCTTAAAAGCGATGACGGGGCTTTCATCATCCTCGTCAGACAGCATCTCGATGACCCCCCGTCGGATACAAATCATGCCGCTCTTCACCACGCCCTGGGACCAGATCTGCTGCCCGGCCAGGAAGAGCTCATGCCTCATAACCAGAGATACATGACGCATGAACGCCTCTCCTATAAGAAAATTATTCAGTTCAGTATATTTCATTGAATAAACATAAGATAACATTTTGCCGGAATAAACCCTAATTTGATCTACAGAGATCCCATATCTTTTCTAGACCAAAACCACCTCCGTGGCGTAATAGTTAGTGTATTCGCTTCACACCAGGAGTTCGTGGGTTCGATTCCCGGCGGGGTCAACTTTGGGAGACTCGGTTTGGTTGGTGGTATTTTAATAGCCCGCCTGGCTAGATACCACCATCTTATCTAAGTCTTGCCGCCAAACATCAGTGTTAACATCATTGATGTGTTCCGGTTTAAAGATAAGATAACCAGCTCTCAATTGCGTTGGGGAATCTTGGTAAGCCCGCTTCCATCTTCGGCATCATCGTCACTTACCATCAGGGGAGTTGCGGAGTCTGATGAGGGACTTCCATATTGACCATTGCTAGTCGTTCTCAGGCGGGAGTTTTCCAAAAGAGGAAGGAAGTCGGAAGGCGGAAGGACTCTTTCCAAAGACTGTACCGCAAGACTTCTGGATCAAAGTTGGTGGTCTCTGTGCATCTCAGGAAGCTCCTCCTACTTCTAAAGCGTGATTGGGCGGTATGATAGCCATGTAAAGGGCGGCGGAGGTCATGTTCTTGTTTTTCTTTTTCTAAACAGCAGCTAAGAGCGTCGGTGGCGTAACGGCTAGGGCCGCCGCCTCCTGTCCGGGAGATCGTAGTTCTAATCCTGCCACGTACCAATCTAATTTCGAATTAAGATTTCGTATGTATATTTATCCGACGCTCTTACGGTGAAACAACACATCGTGAGGAAACCAAACCTGCACACGCCTGCAAAGGAACTCGAAGGTTGTGTGTGAAATCAACCAACACGCACTGGGCCCGCGTGGTCGACTAAGGCCCAATCGCCCTAATTCAGGGTAGGCTCGAGCCCCTCGGTGGGGACGTATATGAGCTGATATGATGATGATGAAACAGCACGCCACATCCCACCGTACGCTCGGAGGTTGGGGTCTATCCCAGCCAGAGGGTATTAGTTCATTAGGTCATTCTAAATCCAATATGGCGAACCCCCAAAAATGGTAGACCAGTTATTTGTTATACACCCCTATGCTATTGGTATCAAATGAAAGTGTTTGCTGAAAAAATACGAAATAATAAAAATAAAAAATAAATCTTGTACCTAAGTTAAAGTTGGTAGTACCTAAGTTTATAGGTTTTTCGAAAAAAAAAAGCTTTCTAATAACTATAATATAGTTAGTTTGGGAAAAACCTTGGAAGCTAAATGAGAACCACTTTCGGTTTCTGATTGAGCAGAAATTTTGCACACACGTTAAGTTTGTTGCAAAACACATGGTAAGCTAAGTGATTCCAATTCAAAGATGGCGAACCACTTACTTTCTTATAAACCCACACCACAAATACAAAATAAATAAAATTATTTTCAAATTAAAACTTGAACCTAAATTTTGTTAGGTTTTTCGGAAATTATTATTGCATTTACACATGCAATATCCGTACTTGCGTAAATGTCTATTGAAACAAAGTACGTTTCAGATATTTATATGTCATGATATGTATGTATGTTATGTAGATTATGTTTTTTCTTAAGTGATCTTAAATACAGACATCTGGCACAAAATACAAATCCCATGGAAGGGAGACGGTAGGTATTGAAACCAAGCATTACATTATATATAAAACTAGCTGTTTCCCGCGGCTTAACCCGGCGTGGACAACGTTTCTACGACTTTTCGAGGATGCGCAGTGCGCGAGCCGCAGCGTGGAAAAAAATAGCTTATGTGTTAATCCAGGTCCTCATCTGTAGGTATATAAAATTTCAGCCAGATCCGTTCATTAGTTTTTGCATGAAAGAGGTACAAACATACATCCATACATTCTTACAAACTTTCGCGTTTATATAATACTAGCTGTTTCCGGCGGCTTCACCCGCGTGGACAACGTTTCTATGACTTTTTGAGGGTACGCAGTGCGCGAGCCACAAGCGTGAAAGAAATTAGCCTATGTGTTAATCCAGGTCCTATAATCTCTCTACCTACCAAATTTCAGCCAGATCCGTTCAGTAGTTTTTGCGTGAAGAAGTAACAAACATACACACTCACAAACTTTCGCCTATAAAATACTTGTGATAAGTAGGATAGGATGGATCCCATCAAGCTCACCAGTGTCCCTGAAAAGCATTGAATTATGAAAATGTCCGACGTTGATGTCGAAGATGAGCTGCATCTGGAGCGCCGGCGGCAAATTCTTCAGGTGTTCGGAGGTCAGCACGCCATCCTTCATGTTCCACAGCTGCAACTTGTAGTTCTGCGCCTGCTCCACCAGGGAGGCGGGTGCGCCACTGAACTTGAGATACATCAACATGTGGTGGTACTGCAAGAAAATACTTATGTATCCTTATATCAGCTCATATATATGTCCCCACGGAGGGGCTCGAGCCTAAGCTGAATTACGCCGATCGGGCCTTAGTCGACCACGCGGACCCAGAGCGGGTTGGTCAACTTCACACACAACAGCCGAGTTTCTTCGCAGGTATGTGCAAGTTTCCTCGCAATGTTTTCCTTCACCGTAAGAGCGTCGGATAAACTTATGTATGTATTGATTTATTTGGCTACTAGCTTTTGCCCGCAGCTTCGCCGCGTGGACATGGTTTCTACGACTATCTCTGAGGGTAAGTGGTGCAGCGGCTCGCGAGCGTGGACGTGATTTTTCTTCAGATCCGTAAGGAACTATTTCAGGCTATTCTCATTAGCAGTCTATGCAACTTCCCACCCTCTCAACCAATTATGAACAAAAAAACAATCTGTTCCGTCCGAATTTTCCACAGATCCCTCGGGAACTATGTCAGGATATGCTAATTAGTAAATTACGTCATTTCCCACCTCCTCAACCATCTTTGTACAAAAAATCACAACAATCCATTGTTCCATTGCTCCGGGACCTACCTGGACAGTAGGTAGTGGTTCTCTTCCACGCGCACGAGAACTCCTCGAGAACTTTACTACCCCAACGGCCATCCGTTCTACGAACTATGTGCCCCGCCCACTGCCACTTAAGTTTAGCAATTCTGAGAGCTATGTCGGTTACTTTGGTTCCCCTACGGATCTCCTCGTTTCTGATTCGATCACGTAGAGAAACTCCGAGCATAGCACGCTCCATGAACTTACAACTGATAAGAAAACTTGCTAAACTTACCACATCAACAAAGTTGGACCAACTGCGGTTCTCGAGGACCAGCTCCCACGTCAAGTAGCCACCGAAGCATTTCTGAGAGCTACGTCAGTTACTTTGGTTCCCCTACGGATATCCTCGTTTCTGATTCGTTCACGCAGAGAAAATTCGAGCATAGCACGCACCATGAACTTACAACAGATAAGCAAACTCGCTAAACTTACCACATCAACAAAGTTGAACCACCGGCGGTTATCGAGGACCAGCTCCCACGTCAAGTAGCCAACGAAGCATTTCTGAGAGCTATGTCGGTTACTTTGGTTCCCCTACGGATCTCCTCGTTTCTGATTCGATCACGCAGAGAAACTCCGAGCATAGCACGCTCCATGAACTTACAACTGATAAGGAAACTTGCTAAACTTACCACATCAACAAAGTTGGACCACCGGCGGTTCTCGAGGACCAGCTCCCACGTCAAGTAGCCAACGAAGCGGTACCGGCAGATTACGAAGCCGATCAGAGTAAGAGACACCGTCAACCATTTCTGACTGTTGGTCTGAAAGTGAAAGAAAAATATTAAGGAGAGTCATAACAGCGGTTAGCGAGCGTTCAGCAGTGGGCGAGTGACGAAAGACGTATTGATAAAGCCTAAGTGGCCCAGTGGTACTTTAAAATCTGTCTTTGTCTTTTTCTTTACGTGTAAAGAGGGAAGAAAATAACCACACTTTTGCACTTTTTCGATGTTTTCGTTTTTATTTTCATCATATTTATCTTAAATAAAAATCCATTCGATGTTTTCTCTTCAGTCACCTATGAAATTTATTTTAGTAAATAAATCATATTACTTATTTTAAGAATAAAACCGAAAATAGACGATAAAATGGCTAGACTAAAACTTTATTAAATCGTGTTTCCATTCTATATAATCGTAACTATTCTCAGTAATACCAGTATGTTTTCCTAGATTTTAAATTTACTGTTAACTACTTCAAAAATGAATTCTAAAAACCTGTTTAAGTGGATTTTTAGGTACCACTGCACCTTAACGTATACATATAGATTATCATCTGTGGTATTAGATAGATAGATAGATATATAAAACTTTATTTTACTAAAAAGGCACAATACATTTTAACAATACTCAAACAAATGAATTAAACTTAGTGACAAATATTCCTAGTTTATTCAAAACAATATGAAACAGTGTCAGTGGTGCCAAGTTAGCGAAACTGGTCCAGGCTCAGCATAAATGTTGTGGGTCGCAGAGTACTCACAACGCTGTTTTTCAGCCAAATCCAAGAAAAACGTACACCTACCTCAGTGGTCAACTATACCTACCTAATAATAGTATAGATATGAAAAAAAGTGCATTTATACCTGTGATGGTGTTTGAGGGAAGACGACGATAGTGCTCGCATAGACATGGATAAGAACAAATATCCGATACAGAGTCTACCTGCCTGATAAAAACTGCTGGTAAAAACAGCAGTTTAAACCCAGACTTTAACTGTATATATAAAAGAAAACAGTGACGGAATGACTGATCCATCAACGCACAAGCTTAAACCACTCAACGGATCAGGCTGAAATTGGGCGTATATATAGCAATTATGACGTAGGCATCCGCTTAGAAAGGATTTTGGGAAGTATTGAAACTGATGAACGCGTTCGGTACTAGTAACGCTTCGGCCACCACCGCAACCATGTTTCGTAACCAGTTGCAAAGGAAGAATTTTCCTTCTTTGTTGGCAACTAGTTGCGTTAGAAGAATATTTTGTCCTAATACGCAACCATTTGCGAAGTTCTAATCCATTTTCCAGCATGGCAACTAAGTTTAGGTACTAAAGGAGTTAAGAGCAGGTCGATCCGTCATAAAATGATGTCGAACGTAACACTATGAATGTTAAGTTCAAATTAATGCGGGCTTCAACGCGTCTGTTGTGACTGAAAGCCTGATTCTCAATTTTTACATGTTTCATTAACCGCCATGTTAACCGTTTCCGTGGCGTAATGGTTAGCTCATTTGCTTCTATTTATATATTCAATTCAAGACGAGAGTGAATAGGCACTATTTGAGCTTGCGTGTTACATCCTAGGCTGCATCGGCACTTACCATCAGGTGAGGTGCAGCCAAACGCACCCAAATTTTTAATAAAAAAAAAATATATTGAAAGAGTACGTAAAGCTACCACTGTGGAAAAAAAATACAACGATCTTGAAGTAAATATTACCACTTTTGATGTATAAATATCGGGTTACTCGCATAACGACTGATTTCTTTCACGCATATTGACTTACACGCATATTGACTTATACGCATATTGACTGATACGCATATTGACTTATACGCAGATTGAAAGGGTTACTCGCATAACGACTGATTTCTTTCACGCATAATGACTTATACGCTTATTGAGTTATACGCATATTGACTTATACGCATATTGACTGATACGCATATTGACTTATACGCATATTGACTTATACGCATATTGTACATAGTTTCCCGTCCAGCGGCTTCGTCTGTTGATTTCCCACCGTAAAAAGTTTTTTTTTTTTTTTTTTTTAGTCACAATTGGTAAGCCCTTGGCATCATCTCACCTGATGGTAAGTGACGATGATGCCGAAGATGGAAGCGGGCTTACCAAGATTCTCCAACGCAATGGAGAACTGGCTATCTTATCTTCAAGCCGGAACACATCAATGTTGTTAACACTTTAATTACAAAACACACCGGTAGCACTCCGGGAGTGCCGGCAGAAGTGAAAACAACAACTACAACTGTGCACTGTGATTTTCGTCAGGTGCCCATGTATCGAGACTCGCATTATTGGTGTGTTTTCGCATTTTTAAGAAGAAAAGGATGAAGTGTTGTGTTTTATCGTGTCGAAGTTATTCAGACAGACGTTCTGATGCTAAGAATGGTATCACATTTCATTTGTAAGTAATTTTATACGTAATTATTAAAATAGTTCTAGAAAATTCTCGGCTTTCAAGTATAAATTATACTTCTCGACACTAGGTGGCGTAACTTTTGTGAATAAAAAATACGAGTACGTAAAGTTCCGCATTGGTATATAGTTATAATCATACGTGGATACTGAAAATTAAAGTATACAATTAAACCTGAATACTTTTTAGTCGCCAAAACAGTACTTTAGTGATTTTTATAATTATATTGTAAACAGGCCGCCATCTATCGTCAACAAGAACAACTATTTTCAACGTACCAAATGTCCAGGGCCGTAATTAGATTCAAATAATTTTACCGAATAACACACGGCTATGGTCAGTAATGAAATAACATTTTCATAGCAAATATTTTCAAGTAACAAAGATCTGAGTTGTATACATACTCGTACTATTCTCCGTGACTGTTCATGAATTGAAAGAACTTCGAATGTTAAATAATCATTTTATTCATATTAAGATAATTTACCACCTAGTTAATTTTATTTCTTTTTGTTTGTTTTAGATTTCCATCCGATGATAATTTAAAACAACAATGGATCACAAAAGTGAATAGACCGGATTGGACTCCGACAAAATATACAAAGATTTGTTCTTGCCATTTTAATGATGCAGACTTCATAGTGACAAAAAAAGGCCATAAAAAATTAAAGATGGGCACTTTACCTAGTTTAAAACTGGATTTGTCGGTTGGTTTCGGTATTGTTTGTATAACCGAGTTTCAATTATTTTAGGAGAATAAGTATGTATTTCATTTTATTTTTTAAATTACAGCTTTGACCAATCACCGACTGTAAATCATATTATACTGCTGATTAAATCTTTATCAGAAAAATATATAGATATTCGTTTTAAGCATTTCGCAACCATTCAAAACGATAGGGCAACGAACCGACAACAACTAACCAAAACTGTTATTTTCGCAGGTAATTGAATTTTGTAAATAAAATTATGTTCGTAATAATAATTTGTCTATTATTTTGTGCTAGAAATTTTAAGTACGTCAGTACACATACAAAACAGTAAAAATGTTAACATTCATTTATTACACAAACTTTTTAAAGCTCATAGTTCTGAGTACGTCCCATTACTTTCTACACTTATTGACATCTAGTGTGAAATAGCTGAACTACGTAGTGACATCAATATGTCGATGTTAGGTCGCTAGGCGAGTAGTTTTGCTACTAACCGGCAGATGGAAAATTGAGAAAAGCACACTCAGGCACGGTAGAAAGAGTGGGAGATACTTGTTCCTCTCCCTTCCCCTCGATCTTACGCTTTTTCGATCAGCATCACGTGACCCTGACGCGAGTTTGGAAGTTTTTACCCATCCAACAAAAAGTGCTCAGCGCCGCTAAAGAAGTTTTCACCTTGAAGTTGAAGCCTTGTTGACTCTGTTTTTTAGCATTTATTTGCATAATGTCTCAATACCAAACAGTTTATGTTGCATGAAACTAACACACGGAAACCGGCCACTTCAACACCTTCTATTTCAATTGAACATATTTTTAAAACTTATTAGAAAGTAAAGAAAAGTTTTTTTTATTTTTTTTATTCACAATTGGTAAGCCCGTCACATCATCTCACCTGATGGTAAGTGACGATGATGCCGAAGATGGAAGCGGGCTTACCAAGATTCCCCAATGCAATGGAGAACTGGCTATCTTTTCTTCAAGCCGGAACACATCAATGATGTTAACACTGTGACTGAATTAACGTTTTATTTTAATATTTTGTTTTGATGACTTGATTTGATTTTATTGAATTTAATTTATTTTATTGTGAACTGAATTTTCTGTTTGTGGGTCCGTGGTTGCCTGAATAAAGAATTATTTTATTTTATTTATTGCTGATGTTTGGCGGCAAGACTTAAATAAGATGGTGGTAGCTAGTCATATTTCGATAAAATAAAATGATAGACAGCTACTTACGATGGGAAAAGAGTCAGAAAATATCACGTTGAAGACTCGGCACGAACAGTAATACCAGCATTGTACATAGCTGCAAAATTAAAACTGCATGAATTAAACGGTATACTTACAGATGTAACAAAATTGGTGTAGAACCCGTTAACTGTGGCTTCCACTCATCATTCTGAACAACATTCCTCAAAGAACCCATACACAATTCTCAAAATATAATTTCAATACAGTTGCTCAAAGAGTGTGTAATGGTGGTCAAGTGTGCGAAAATTTTGTTTTACCGCGCACGTGCTTTTTACTTTACCAGTTTTTTTTTAATTTCTAGACTACATTCTAAACTCTGGCTGTTGATATTTTCAGTCTTTCATCATCTTTGCCTCTTGGTTGTGAATTTCACTTAACAACAAATGAACTAAATGGAATGTGATGTTGAAATTAAACAAATGTAGTCAGACGTATATCCGAGTGAGAGGGACTGTTGATATAGTGAGAGGGAGTGTTGATATAGTTATCCTTCTCACACTAGAAAACTTACGCATGCGCACTGCGTGGTACGCAAGTAGTTTATGGGTTATCGTTGGGGCAACCATATTCGCGACATTTACAGTGTCAGTGGTACGTGTTTGTTTGTGAAAAGTGATTTGCAATGCAATTTATGATTTTACCTGTTTTCTCACAACTGTATTGAAGAACGTCCTATGATACACGGGTGTAAAAGGTAAATGACAAACTTATGACGATGGAAAACCCTCGCCTACGGCTCGGGCTTACAAAGTCATTCGTTTTTAATTTACCTATTTACCACCCTTGTATCATAAATAACTATTTCTAGTCTCCATACAAAAATGCACAAAATCGACTTGGGAAAAGTTGTTCAGTATGACGAGTAGAAGCCCCAGTTAACGGTTCCTACACCAGTTTTGTTATACCTTGTATAGTTAATATAAATAAACAAGTTATTAGTGGTATCGTGAATCACCTAATTTAAAAATTGTGTAATATATTAATTAATAGCTTTTGCCCGTGGATTCGCCCGCGTGGACATCGTTTTTATTATTGTCTTTGAGGGTGAGTGGTGCGCGAGCCGCAAACGGCTCGCGAGCGTGGACATGGGTTTTCTCCGGATCCCTATCCCATATCAGAATATTCATATTAGCAGCAGTCCATACGAATTGAATTTGAGGTTCCCTGCGTTGATGTGCTCCGGATAGCTGAGGTTGTGCCAGGGCTTCTCTAGTGGAGGCGGCAGGAACATGTGGTACCAGAGGCAGGAGGCCGCGTGGAGGAACAGAGCCACTATCATGATGTGCTCCGCGATCAACATCAAGCGCCGCCGTATACGCATCTGAAACATTCTCCTGTAGTAGTCGCTGGGTGCGGAGTGCTAGGTGGAGGTAATATAATCGATCGCAGCGCTCATAGTGGCCAAAAGTAAAAATAATGTTGGCTCTGTCATCCGTCATATCTCATAGTAAACTGTTCAGACTTGTTTACATAATTAATAAAATCCGGCCCTAAAATAATATTAATTTCGATCTGAAAACGATATTTAATTTATCACTAAGGATACAGGAATAATTATATATATTTATTATTATTGAATGAAACCATTAAAGTAGCTTTATCTTCTTGTTTTACAGTAAAACTACAGCTAAAAATTAAGTAAACAAATCCTATGATATAAAACAGATTTTCACAAAAATTGGAAAAACTTTTTTTTCAGGATTAGAATACTTTCTTAGACAAATTGAAATCGGGACTTGACGTGATTTTATATAATGTATGAGCAGGTATTGAAAAGGAAAAAAGAAATAAATATATAAAGAAACACAGAAATTTTAATCGTGATCAAGGATACAAGCTTTTACTCGTCATCGTAGACAAGTAAACTGCGAACAAACACCCGTGCGGCCTGTGGACTGTGTCAGTGTAGTGTGTCGTGACCCTAACTTATTAAGTGAAATGAGTGGTGACCCTAACCCTTTAAAAATGAAGTGAGGGTAGATGGAGGTGTTTCTGCGACGCGCCGGCGGCGATGACACCGTGGCTTCAGTCTGCTCGCGACCACGGCTATCGAAGCATAGTCGAAACGTTGAGGTAAAAACAACATCAATACCTGCTCATATATTATATAAAATGACGTCAAGTCGCGCTTTCAATTTGTCTTTATGAATAATCTTTTTTTTTATTCACAATTGGTAAACCCTTGTCAGCATCTCACCTGGTGGTAAGTGACGATGTTGCCGAAGGTGGAAGCTGGATTACCAAGATTCCCCAACGCAATGGGGAACTGGCTATCTTATCTTATCTTCATGCCGGAACACACCAATGATATGAACATTGATATTTAGCGGTAAGACTTAGATAAGATGGTGTTAGCTAGCCAGGCGAGATTAGAAAATGCCCTACCACCAACCACACCGAGTCTTACACAATTGACCCCGCCGGGAATCGAACCCGCGACCTCCTGTGTAAAGCATGTGAACTTTGCCTCTGAGCTACGGAGGCGGTTGGGTTCGTAAAAGTTTAAAGTGTTGTATTACTTCTTCTACCTTACGTACGCATGTACCGTACTACGGGGTCGAGAAAGTAAAAATAGGAATTTATTGGGATTTTTGTGGGAATAACAGTCCCCACCCCACCGCCTACCAGCTAAACCGCTATTTCAATAAATTTGGAGAGTATGAATTTAGAGTGAAAATTATCACAGCTAATTAAGTAGGTAGATAAATATATAAACATAGGACTAACAGTTTCATTTAATTCTTTGCAGAAAAGCATCAGCCTGTAAATGCGTAGTATACTCAGCCAGTGACCAAGTGCCTCAAGAAAAGAGTAGTCGACGGAATTTTTAACTGAAAATATCATAAATAAATAAGGTTGAGATTGCATAGATTTTAGTGTAACAATAAGTTTTTTATCTTATTTTAGAACACCACGCGGGAAGAACGAGTAATATCAGTATTTTTTAAGAATTAAACTATTAATGCCATCTAGTGGCAGTTTGGTAACACTTTTTAAACTGATATTTCATTTGAAGCAGGGTCACGACTAGTTAATGACAAGTCGCATTTTTTAATTTAATTCGCGTTTTTAAGTCATACGTTGACAAAATAAAATGTATCCGTTGAGCATTGAATTACTACTATACGTAGTAGTAGTAATTCAATGCCGTTGAGTGCCTGCTGTTGACCCCTCTGGGTGCTGTTTTACCGACGGAGCTTTTAACTAATATTTTTGTACACTAACATTATGATGTTGTGACCTGTTTTATAACCACTTTTTATCGTTCAGCCAATCGCAATCCATTCGAAAATAACAATTTCACGAAGGAACCGCCGCGGGCGGCCATTTTTCTGCTGTTTCGATTGTGTCGAGGAGAAGGTTCCGAACGTAGCATAATCGACAAAAAACGGAATGTCAGTGCACGTTATTTGCAATTATATAATAATAACTTTCGATACGATAGAGCGTCGGTGGCGTAACGGCTAGGGCCGCCGTCTCCTGTCCGGGAGGTCGTGGTTCGAATCCTGCCACGTACCAATGTGATTTGGAATTTGATTTCATATGTCTACGTTTATCCGACGCTCTTACGGTTAAAGAAAACATCGTGAGGAAACCTGCACACGCCTGCGGAGAAACTCGCAGGTTGTGTGTGAAGTCGCCCAACCCGCATTGAGCCCGCGTGGTCGACTAAGACCCGATCGCCCTAATTCAGGATAGGCTCGAGCCCCTCGGTGAGGACGTATATGAGCTGATATGGATGGATGGAACATTTGATGGTGAATTGTAATTTTATTAATAAATGCAGAACATAATAAGTTTAGATATGAATATACCGAATTAAATGTTTTCTGGACTTTTGATCGAAAACATACACTATATACACTGTATAGTATACAGGGTGTAACAAAATGGTTGTAAGCCCCGTTAACTGCGGCCTTTACTCATCATACTGAACAACTTTTGTTCTATGACTTTGCTGACATCGCAATAAACAATTTTTGCTCTTTATACAAATTCAGTTGATCGACCAATTTATTTGCATTTTAGTATGGAGGGTCCCATTTTTTTTTTTGAGAATTGACAATGTATTCTTTGGGGAAAGTTGTTCAGTATGATGTACACGTCTGCCATCTCAGTCAAAACTTTCTTCTTACCCGGGTCTGCAGGAAGAATTTTTTTTTAAATTCCTTTCTTTTTTTATTTCTTTCTTTTTTCTTTTTTTTACCCTTTGAATGACCTTAATATTTAAAATCTGTATTTTATGTATCCCGTGTACAATAAACTATTAAATAAATTGAGTAGGACCCCCAGTTAACGGGTTCTACACCAATTTTTTTACACCCTGTATACAATTGCAAACTTTGTAAATCGATTTTCTCGTAAAAACTTCAGACATTTCTTGTTCTTCCCACGTGATCTCCGTATAAAATAGAGATCAAATTAACTAACATATAACTGACAAGGGTACCATACTGATAACATCATAGGCCAAAAGTGCGTAGTTCCGTCTCTTGACCCTCATGTGCTGTCGCACCACAGGCCAGAAAGCGTGCAGTAAGTCAATGACCAAGTCGATGAAGAAAAAAAGTTCAGCAATATGCACTGACCACTGCACAAAGGTCCAGTCGTAGTCCGTAAGATAGGTGCACAATAAGCGTAGAACGTATATGTAAACGATTATTACTAGAATGAAAACCTGCAAATTAAGACGAACGACCCAGTTATATTTCTTTAGCCAGTTAAATTTTTTAAGTTTTTAAAATATTTCTTGTGGAAATCAAACACACTATGAATGTAAAGCTCGTAAAATGTAATGCTCGTAGAACAGATAACCGATGGGGCAGTAAAGTTCTCGAGTGGCGACCGCACACCGGAAAACGTAGCGTAGGCAGGCCGCCCACGCGGTGGACCGATGACCTGGTGAAAATCGCGGGAAGCCGTAGGATGCGGGCAGCGCAGGAACGGTCGTCGTGGAAATCCTTGGGGGAGGCCTTTGTCCAGCAGTGGACGATTTCCGGCTGATATGATGATGATGATGAATGTTAAGAATTTTGTCATTAGAACTCGATGCTAAAAAAAAGTTTTTTCGTAGTTTTGTTTCTTGGTATAAATTTGTAATCAAATCTCTTTGCGTGTATTATTTGTACCTGGCTGGTAACATAAAGGTGAACATTCGATATTTTAATAAATATGTAAAAAAAGTCCCGCCATTTTTACCCGTTTTCCAAAAAGGAGAAGTTTTACAATTTGACTATATGTTTTTATGTGTGTGTTTCACGTGATAATATCTTCGCAAATTGTGAACCGATTTTCAATGTTTTTTTTCATTGTATACACTATGCTCCTGAGTTGATTTCATATCAATTTTATCAAAATCGGAGCAGTACTTTATTAGAAAATTAACAAAAACCAAAAACAATAATGCAAAATTTTTGCGATGGAAGTCACTTTTTTACGTGTTTACCGTTTTCAATGAATTGATTGCTTTTTTGTCTACGAAAATGAGTAAAAGCAACGAAGAAAATAGCTAAATTTTTCAAATTTTATTTGAAAAAAGGTAAAACTTACAACACAGGCCGCGAATAAAATTTATAGACCTAATGCAGCATCAGTCAGTAGCACAAACTTGGTTCAAGCATTTTTAGTCTCGAAGCTTAAACGTTCAAGATGCAGCACGCTTTGGTCGCCCTATTCGAAAAATACGAAGAAACTTTTTCCTCGACCCAATAAAAAATACAAAAAGATTCGAACAGACCGGGAATCGAACCCATGATCTAAGAGGATAAAACCAACGCTATGACCACTGAACTATCGCATAAATATGTGGTACAGTTAAATAACCAATCTTATTGCGCTGGAAAGACAATGTGCGTGAAAACTCGGAAAAACGCGTTTTCCTAGAGATGAGACTGTTTAGCTAGAGCTAGGTCGAATTTTACCTTCCAAAAACTCCTATACAAGATGTAATAAAATTGGTGTAGGTCCCGTAAACTGGGGCTTCTACTCATAATATTGAACAACTTTTGTTCTATGGTTTTGCAGAAATTGCAAAAAAAATAATTATAACTCTTCATACAAATCGATCAGCTGATTGACCAATTTTGTATGGAGGGCCCACATTTTTTTTAAGAATTGACTATGGGTTCCTTGGAAAAAGTTATTTAGTATGATAAGTAGAAGCCCCAGTTAACGGGTCCTACACCAATGTTGTTACACTCTGTACAGCAAATTTCATCGAAAAGTTTTGGGGAAATTTATTGAGTTATTTTCCGTGCCCCCCCCCCCCCGATTTTTTTTCCGGCCACCGGCTGAAAATCAGCGAATATGATGACCCGTGTATAAAACTAGAATTATGTAGGGTTTTTAATTGTACCGTAGTTTTAAGTATTTGATGTTTTGTTAAATAAATATTTCTCTATTCTGTTCTATCGCATTCCATTCCAGTCTAGTTTAATTCATTTCAGAAAGACTGCTTAGTGCTTAGCTATGGTCCACCTATTCTGTTCACCTGGATGGCCCACGGGAATCACACCTGGAACATGGTGCACTATAGTGGAGCATAGGAAGTAAAATAAAGATTTATGATTCACTGATAGAAGAATATCTAGACGTGGGTAAAATTTTATTTTCAATACAGTTGCTCGAAAAGTGGTACTTTATATGCCAGTCAATTGATTTTACCGCACACGTGCTTTTACTTCACCACATTTTTAAAATTTCTAGCTCGGAGGAACAAGACATTTCTAGCAAATAAAAAAATGTATAACCAAAGATACAGAATCTTCTTTAAGATTTTTGAAAGGATAATTTTAAAAGAGATTGGTTGTAACTCCGTGAGGTTAGTACATAAAGCTAGCTGATTAGATTCTTTTTGGATTAGAAAGGAGAATAAATAAGAATGAAGTGCATAGGTTACAGGAAGAAATAGGTAATTTTTTCCAATGAGGTTATAATGCTTACATTAATATTTTTTAAGCCTTATTGTATGTAGTCTTTTTATGGTAATATTAAAAAAAAACTTACGCATGCGTACGTGTGCCTAGCTAAATTAAATATGACGCAATTTTCGTCAACTGAATTATGTTGTTTTGAATACATACAAAATTATGAGTATACGTGTAATCCCTACTAATATTATAAATGCGAAAGTAACTCTGTCTGTCTGTTACGCTTTCCCGCAAAAACTACTGAACGGATTTGGCTGAAATTTGGTAGGTAGACAGATTAGGACCTGGGTTAAGACATAGGCTACTTTTTACCACGCTCGCGAGCCGCTTGCGGCTCGCGCACTGCGCACCCTCGAAAAGTCATAGAAATGTGGTCCACGCGGGTGAAGCCGCGGGAATCAGCTAGTAAAAAATATACTTAAGTGTATGTATAAGAAAAAACAAAGTGAGATTGCTCTACGGAATTCAAAAGGAGCCAAAAGTCTCAAAACTAACTTTGGTTGCCGAAACCTTGATAGGTATGTATTTATTTTTCTGTCACGGTCGTTTTTTGTTTTAACAGTTTTCTCACAACCGTATTGAAAAATGTTGTATGATACATGGGTGTAAAAAAAAAAACAAACTCGTGACGATGGTGAACCCTCGCCTGCGGCTCGGGCTCACAAATGTCACTAGTTTGTTATTGACCTTTTTACTACCCTTGTACCATAAATAACTATTGTCAGAGTAACATCAGCACTCACCTGCCACCAATGATTAGTAGCCAATTGCATAAAAGCAGCCGTGACTCTCCCAATGGTGCCTTTCCAGAGGAACTCGCCTCGCAGGGGGTGTTGTCCTCCCATCTTCACTTGCTGTATCATGTGACTTCCGCGCTGAGACGTGGCATTGGTTCGAATGCTGTTGGAGAGGTTCAAGATGAGATGATGACTGTGTTTACACGCTCCGAAAAAGAACAGAAATTAATTGTAAATCTAAGTTGGGCATACTTAATCGCATTCACAGGAATAGCATTGACTAGCATAATATAGTACACTGTGACGAAGTCATTCTTTTTTGTTTGTTATCGATCTCTTTTGTATTATTTTATTTTTAATTTGTTTTTTTATGTTTTCTCAATTTTCAAGTTAATTAACGTTTTACAAAGTATTGTGAAAAATCAAACTTATGTAAAATAAAAAATAGTCTGGGTTTGTATCGGACTGTATCTTGTTTTAACCGCCTCCGTGGCGTAGTGGTTAGTCCATTCGCTTCACACCTGGAGGTCGCGAGTTCGATTCCCGGCGGGGTCAACTTTGTAAGACTCGGTATGGTTGGATGTAGGGCATTTTCATAGCCAGCCTGGCTAGCTACCACCATCTTATTTAAGTCTTGCCGCCAAACATCAGATTTAACAGTATTGATATGTTCTGGCTTGAAGATAAGATAGCCAGATCCCAATTGCTTTGGGGAATCTTGGTAAGCCCGCTTCCATCTTCGTCATCATCGTCACTTACCATTAGGTAAGGGGATTATAGATTGGGGGATGCCAAGGGCTTATCAAGTGTGGTTTTTAATAAAAACAAAATAAAGTGACTATACCTTTTCAACCGCCTCCGTGCCGCAATGGTTAGTCAATTCCTTGGTGAATTCGCTTCACTCTTGGAAGTCGCGGGTTTGACTCGACATTGGAACATAGGTCAAAGTTGCGCCTCGACAACCCGGCGGGTCATAGCTTTGTAAGACTCGGTTTGGTCGGTGGTAGGGCATTTGTAAGACTCGGTTTGGTCGGTGGTAGGGCATTTGTAAGACTCGGTTTGGTCGGTGGTAGGGCATTTGTAAGACTCGGTTTGGTCGGTGGTAGGGCATTTGTAAGACTCGGTTTGGTCGGTGGTAGGGCATTTGTAAGACTCGGTTTGGTCGGTGGTAGGGCATTTGTAAGACTCGGTTTGGTCGGTGGTAGGGCATTTGTAAGACTCGGTTTGGTCGGTGGTATGGCATTTGTAAGGCTCGGTTTGGTCGGTGGTAGGGCATTTGTAAGACTCGGTTTGGTCGGTGGTAGGGCATTTGCAAGACTCAGTTTGGTCGTTGGTAGGGCAATTGTAAGACTCGGTTTGGTCGGTAGTAGGGCATTTGTAAGACTCGGTTTGGTCGGTGGTAGGGCATTTGTAAGACTCGGTTTGGTCGGTGGTATGGCATTTGCAAGACTCGGTTTGGTCGTTGGTAGGGCAATTGTAAGACTCGGTTTGGTCGGTGGTAGGGCATTTGTAAGACTCGGTTTGGTCGTTGGTAGGGCAATTGTAAGACTCGGTTTGGTCGGTGGTAGGGCATTTGTAAGACTCGGTTTGGTCAGTGGTAGGGCATTTGTAAGACTCGGTTTGGTCGGTGGTATGGCATTTGTAAGACTTGGTTTGGTCGGTGGTAGGGCATTTGTAAGACTCGGTTTGGTCGGTGGTAGGGCATTTGTAAGACTCGGTTTGGTCGGTGGTAGGGCATTTGTAGGGCTCGGTTTGGTCGGTGGTAGGGCATTTGTAGGGCTCGGTTTGGTCGGTGGTAGGGCATTTGTAGGGCTCGGTTTGGTCGGTGGTAGGGCATTTGTAAGACTCGGTTTGGTCGTTAGTAGGGCATTTTCTAAGCCCGCTTGGCTATAACTAGTACTATTTTAAATAAATCTGTGATCAATGAGCGTCAGTGGCGTAACGGTTAGGGCCGCTACCTCCTTGCCGGAAGGTCGTGGTTCAAATCTTGCCACGCATGTTTTCGAATTTAGATTTCATATGTACGTAAATTCTACGCTTTTACGGCGAAGGAAAACATCATAGGGAAATCTGCACACTCCTGCGAAAAAACTCGAAGGTTGTGAGTGAAGTCGACCAACCCGCACTGGGCTCGTGTGGTCAACTAAAGCTCCTAATCTACTTCAGGATTAGGGTTGAGCCCCTCGGATATGAGCTGATATGATGATACCCGTTTATCCGACGCTCTGGTGTAGGAAAAAATCGCGAAGAAACCTGCACACGCCTGCGCAAAAATCGAAGGTTATGTGTGAAGTTGACCAACCCGCACTGGGCCCTCGGTGGGGAACGTATACGACCTGATATGATGAATGGGAAACTGGTTATATTCAAGCCGGAACACATCAATGCTGTTTGGCGGCAAGACTTAGATAAGATAGCTAGTCTTGCCGCCAAACAGCATTGATGTGATAGCTAGCCAGGCGAGTTAAAAAAATGCCCTACCACCAATTAAACCGAGTCCTACAAAGTCGACCCTGCCGGGAATCGAACCCGTTACCTCCTTGTGTGAACGAATGGACTAACCATTACGCCACTGAGACGGTCAAAATACACTTATTGTAGTACACTTATTGCAAAAGGCACAGTAATGTAAGATGATCATCATCATATCAGCCTTAAAACGTCCACGGCTGGATAAAGGCCTCCCTCAAGAATTTCCACGACGACCGATCCTGCGCTGCCCGAATCCATCGGCTTCCCGCGATCTTTACCAGGTCGTCGGTACACCGCGTGGGAGGCCTGCCTACGCTACTTTTTCCGGTGCGCGGTCGCCGCTCGAGAACTTTACTACCCCACCGCCATCGGTTCTACGAGCAATGTGCCCTGCCCACTGCCACTTCAGTTTACCCATTCTGTGAGCTATGTCGGTTACTTTGATACTCTTGCGGATTTTCTGATTCGATCACGCAGAGAAACTCCGAGCACAGCACGTTCCATTGCCCTATGGGTGACCTTGAACCTTTTTATGAGGCCCATAGTAAGCGACCATGTCTCAGTTCCGTTGTCACTGGCAAACACATGATGCTAAGGGCTTATCAATTGTGGATTATAAATAAACTAGTATTCCCGGCGAACTTTGTACCACCTAACACTACACTACACTACCCTACCCTACCCTACTCTACACTACACTACACTACACTACACTGCACTGCACTACACTACACTACCCTACCCTACCCTTCCGTACCTTACCCTACCCTAGCCTACACTACACTACCCTACACTACCCTTCCCTACCCTACCCTAGACTACACTACCTTACACTACACTACCCTACCCTACCCTACCCTACATAAGAACTTTCTCCTGACAATAACGAACTCGACAAAAAAAAAGAATTAGCGAAATCGGTCCAGCCGTTCACGCCTGATGACGTGACCCAGGGAAATAGGGCTTCATTTTTATATAAATAAATAAAAAAAATGCGACAAAGTGACTGACCTGGCTCCAGCAGTACCCAATGAGGGCTCACTCACACTCCTGGTCATGATGATTGAGGACATTATTTTATGAACCATCTTATAATTTTTTCAACTTGTTAATTAATATTGCAATCGATTTTTTTTTGTTTCGATGTCATTGTCAAGTGAAATTAAATAAAGCCATCCTGAAACCAACTCCATGTCAACGCTGTAAAAAGTACAATTTACGTAAGGAGGTAAGTAAGTATGGTATTAAGTAAGTAACTAAACATGCTAATGACACGCCAAATAAGTTGACTTTTGAAATTAATTTAAAATTTAAAAACCCGAAAAAAGTTCACCCCTATTTTTGGCCAGTCGAGTAAAAATGTATCCTGTGTTACTCATGGGATCAATCAATCAATCAATCAATCAAATATGCTTTATTGTGCAATTACAAAAATATATACAGATAATAAGTAGAACAGAAAGATGAAAAGATGACAAGATGAATCTAACGTTACCATCCCTTACGACAAGATACCTAAATCCTTCAAGCCGTTCAGTCTGTAGCATGGAACATAAAAATCTACATACATACATGCATACACTCCAAAAACATGACCCTCCTTCTGAGGCAGTCGGGTAAAAAACAATACAGGACCCATGATTCATCATCATCATCATATCAGCCGAAAATCGTCCACTGCTGGACAAAGGCCTAACCCAAGGATTTCCACGACGACCGTTCCTGCGCTGCCCGCATCCATCGGCTTCCCGCGATCTTCACCAGGTCGTCGGACCACCGCGTGGGAGGCCTGCCTACGCTACGTTTTCCGGTGCACGGTCGCCACTCGAGAACTTTACTGCCCCATCGGTCATCTGTTCTCATCATGCATGATTAATAGTGTAAAACCATTTTGAACCAACTATGACGTCACGCCTAGGTATTTCAAACATTTTTAGAACATAATGTCGTTTTTGACAGATGATAAAAAGTAAAAAAAAATAAAAAAATCGGTGATGGTATCGTGTAACATACAAAAACACACACACACACAAGTATAGTTGAATTGAGAACTTTCTCTTTTTTTGAAGCTGGTTAATAATAGGTTCACACACACACACCCACTATTCTGACGTCACATCGACTGTTGCGCTAAAATCTTTTTGCTTCTTCCATTACGACCACAGATAAAATCACTCTTACCGCCTTCCCGAGGTTCATGCCTACATATGCTTCTAAAAAAACTTACAGAGGAACTTTTAGGTAAATCAGATGATTAGCATTCGTCATCCCTATTCAGCAAAGAGGCGCGATAAAACGCCATATTTTGCGGAAATTGAAATTTTACTGCTATCCACCCCGCGGCAGGCGAGACTCGTAAATCCTGATTCCTGCGTAAACCTAAAGTCGGTGTTGCATATTATAAAAATAAATAGATTTTTTTTACGTTCGTACCTGTTGCTAAGAAAAGGTTTCTAAATGGATATAAAGGACATCGAATAAGTAATATTGGGAATCGACCTCACACGATAAAGTGTACAAGAATCATCATTACAGCTCATATACGTCCCCACCGAGGGGCTCGAGCCTACCCCGAATCAGGGCGATTAGGCCTTAGTTGACCACGCGGGCCCACTGCGGGTTGGTCGACTTCACACAAAACCTTCGAGTTTCTTCGCAGGCGTGTGTAGGTTTCCTCACGATGTTTTCCTTCACCGTTAAAGCAATCGGTAAGTATGTACGTAAGTTTTTGAAAAACTCATTGGTACATTGGCCGTCCAGATTTGAACCCGGTACCTCTGGTTAGATGGACCGAGTCGTTACCGGTTGAGCCACCGACGCTACACGTACAAGAATATCATTTTCATAAAAGACCGCCTCCGTGGCTTAGTGGTTAATTCCATTAGCTTCACATCCAGAAGTCGCGGGTTCTTACCTTTTACACCAGCAAAAAAACTAATACGCGAACCGCCTCCGTGGCGTAAAGGTTAGTCCATTCGCTTCACACTTGGATGTTGCGGGTTCGATTCCCGGCGGAGTCTAACTTTGTAAAACTCGGTTTGGTTGGTGGAAGGACATTTTCTACGCCCGCCTGGCTAGCTACCACCGTCTTATCTAAGCCTTGCCGCCAAACATCAATGTTAACAGTATTGATGTGTTCCGGCTTGAAGATAAGATAGCCAGTTCCCCATTGCGTTGGGGAATCTTGGTAAGCCTGCTTCCATCTTCGGCATCATCGTAATTTACCATCCGGTGAGATGATGCCAAGGGAAAAAATAGACCTACAATACTAACTTTAGTTTTCACAATGACTTCTATATTACTGGCGTAAGGACCCGGCCAATGCGCGCGACTAATGCTCCCAGCGAACTGGTGCGAAAATCGAAAGTTTCGCACACTCGCGACTCAGTCGTCTGCGGGAAATTGCAGAGTGCGGTGGAAAGATATTCCATATAAAACTGCCTTTTTGTGTTGTTAGAGGCTGTAAAAATAATAAAAGAAATGCTAAAAAGAAACATGGTATATCGTATCATCGTTAAATAACCTTACATTGTATTTTTTCTCGTAAACAAAATAATTAAATGCATTTTTAAAGCGACAAGGTCCTTTTAGCGTGGCACTGACGTTAACTCTCGCCCATGCTAGTTCGTACGAGTTATGTTAGATGGCGCTACTTTTTCCATGTATGTAGAAAATCCGAGTTAAATATGAGACGGGCGGATCCTTCTGTACAAATCTGTGAGTTTTCATTAAAAGTTCCGTGTTTTCCTTTCAAACCAGGTCCCGAGATTCCCATAAAAGATGGTAAACTAGCAATACTGCGCGGTGAAGTCCCATAAAAGTGGATATCACCATAACTGCGCTCGTAACTTGGGGCAAACTGAGCAGCCTCGGAATACTGAGTGAGGTTCCTCAGAGATACCGTAAAACTCGCTATCATACAAGTCCTATTTCAACACCATTAGCCGTAAAACATTTTATATATCAGTGCTTTATTAAAAGTATTTCTGTCGAAACCGTTGATCTCTAAACTCCTCGTCAAAACGGAAACTAACTACAGCACGGCGTCAGCATTTTTGCGAAAAAGTACGTAGTATAAACATGATAAAAACCATCGCATTCACTATTTATACAAAAATAGCTTCCATTCCCCTGCCGTAAGCGCGAATGTTTTGAATAATTATGGAGTAAAAACGTAGTGTGGAGAAAAAACGAGGCCACTGGCACTGGGTAAACGAGATTGCCACGGTTTCATACAAGGCTCGTCTCAATTTGCGTCACGACGAAACCTATAACATTGGGTAGGGGACAATTTACATATTTGTTAAGTGAAAAACTTAATCTCATTTAAACCGGCGTAGCAGAGATTTGTCAGTTTCAATGTACGTTTTTGAGGTTACTTTAGGCAAAGAGGATTTGATCACTACGTACTTTAGATACCGACTGAATAGAACGCAAAATAATTAAAAAGATGTGAATCCTAGTCTAGTTTTAGATAAAATTTGGCTATGTCTAGGTCATAGAGACCTAGATTACAGCCATTCGTATTGCGTGATTCATTCTAACAAAAATCTTTGAAATCTGCCGAACATGGAATCTTATTTATGTATTTTTATTTAATGTAACATAGCGAATTTAAGTTTGATAGAAATCTCTATCTCGTTGTCGGGGATCAACATTTTCCAAGATATATCGTTTTTAAGTTCAACAGCTTACATCTTGAAAAGATCTAATAATTTTCTATAGAAACTAGTAGTCCAAGATCTATAGTTTCCGAGTTGTAGTGTTTTGAGTTTGTTAGCTGTTATCGGAAATTAAGATCTCGCGAAGATCTATTATTTCTCTTCAAAAACTTATAGTTTAGGATAAAAAGATTCAGATTAATAGTGGTATTAAGTTTGACAACTGTTGTCCGAAATAAAAATCTTTAGAAGATCTAAATCATTTATCTGTAGAAACAAGTTGTTTACGATCAACAGTTTAGAAGATGTAGCGGTTTTAAGTTTAACAGCTGTCATCGAAACTATCATTTCTTATACATAACTAGTAGTTCAGGATCAACAGTTTCCGAATAATAGTGGAGAACTGTTTTGAAAAAATCTTTTTATAATAAAGTGTAACAACTGCCACCTGGAATCAAGATCTCGAGGAGATCTAGCATTTCTCTTTGGTAACTAGTAGTCTAGGATAAACAGTTTGTAAGATTTATCATCCGAATAACGATACCGAAAAGATCTATGTATCATTTCTTATAAGAAACTAGTAGACCAGGATCAATAGTTTCCAAGTTAAGGTACTTAAAATTTGACAGCTGTTATCTGAAATAAGGATCTGAAGGAGATCTATCATTCCTCTTTAGAAACTAATATTTTACATTTTTGATGTGTAACATCTTTGCTCTCGCTTTCCTGCAATTTGTGGGAGTGATTTCGTGAAATGGGACGGAAATGTGTCCCATTGTAACAGAAAGTCGCGTTTTTTCAGGCTTTAAAAGCGCGGAAAAGGCAAAGGTATCTATGACCATACAGCCTAGTCTGCCGTATCTTTGCCGTCCTTTTTATAGGCTTTAAAAGCGCGGAAAAGGCAAAGGTACCTATGACCATACAGCCTAGTCTGCCGTATCTTTGCCGTCCTTTTATAAAGTATTTTGTCACATGTTACACATCATATGCGAGTACTGTAGGTCTCGCTCGATTTTTTTTTCTCGGTTTGGTTGGTGCAAGGGCATTTTCTAAGCCCGCCTGGCTAGTTACTACCATCTTATCTAAGTCTTTCCGCCAAATATCAATGTTGATATCATTGGTGTGTTCCGGCATGAAGATAAGATAGCCAGTTCCCCATTGCGTTAGGAAATCTTGGTAAGCCCGCTTCCATCTTTGGCAACATCGTTACTTTCCACCAGGTGAGATGTTGTCAAGGGTTTACTAATTGGAAAGAAAAAAAAATAGGATGTTACGTTTCTACGATAGACCACATACATACGCTGCGGCAGGTTATAGAGCACACCGGTTCGATTCGGTCAAAACTTGGGCTGTGCTACAGTCTCTCCAGGCAGCGGTGACAAACTGAATATAGGCATATCAAGCTGCTGAAGTGTTTGTTTGAAAACGCCACCATGTCGATTCGCCGCCAGGACCAAAATCGGAACCTACCCGGCTGCAGAGAGGGGTGAGACAGGGAGACGTCATATGACCGAATTCCTGTTCACTGCCGCCCTGGAAGATGTTTTTAAACTTTTGGACTGGGGTGGACTTGTCATCAATATCAACGGCGAATATATCACCCACCTTCGATTCGCTGACGATATCGTGGTCATGGCTGAGACTATGGACGACTTAGGCACAATGCTCGATGGCCTCAGTAGAGTCTCTCAACATGTAGGTCTTAAAGAACATGGACAAGACGTAAATTATGTCAAACGTCCGTGTCGCACCTACTCCTCTAAAGGTTGGAAGCTCTACACTCGAAGTTTGATGACATACGGAACTGAGACATGTTCGCTTACTATGGGCCTCATAAGAAGGCTCAAGGTTACCCAAAGGCGTGCTATGCTCGGAGTTTCTCTGCGTGATCGAATCAGAAACGAGGAGATTCGTAGGAGAACCAAAGTAATCGAAATAGCTCTAAGAATTGCTAAACTTAAATGGCAGAAGGCGGGGCACATAGCTCATAGATCAGATGACCGTTGGGGTAGTAAAGTTCTCGAGTATCGACCGCGCACCGGAAAACATAGAGTAGACAGGTCTCCCACTCGGTGGACTGATGACCTTGTGAAGGTCGCGATAAGCCGCTGGATGCGGGCAGCGCAGAACCGGTCGTCGTGGAAATCATTGGGGGAGGCCTTTGTCCAGTAGATAGAGTACGTCCTTCGGCTGATATGACGATGATGATGACAGTTGGCTTGGCCGAGAGTAGAACCACTACTTACTCACTAACACATGTTTAAAAAGAACCCTTTTAGTTAAAATTTTATCCAATCCAAAATTCCAAACAGCACACCTCGTCAAACTCTACAGTATGATTCCACGCCAAAATGAGGCGCTACAGAAACGGGCTTACCCGTTGAAACGGCCACCCAGATAGTAGACGCTCTCATTTAAAATGTAAAAATGCGCCCATCCAAGCTGTAACGAAAGAATAATTCATATAGGCACGGCATCCGGGGCAGGGATAGGGTTGGCATTTTGTTTAAATAATTGAAAACGCTAAACACGTTAAAAAACCGACTTCCATCGGAACAACTTAGTACATTTTTGCATCATTATTTTTGGTTTTTGTTAATTTTCTAAAAAAGTACTACACCGATTTTGATAAAATTTAAAAGGGACCACACGGGAAGCACTAGCTTTCTAATAAAAAAGGAATCATAAAAATCGGTTCACCCAGCCTAAAGTTATGAGGTAACAAAAAATAAAAAATACAGACGAATTGAGAACCTCCTCCTTTTTGGAAGTCGCTTGATAAAAGAAACGTAGTCGAAGTTTTCACTATGATCCTTAACTACCCTTAACGTCCCCACTGCTGGGAGTGGGGGTCTCTTCCCGAGCTCGGGAACGTTAGGCCATACTCCACACACGGGGGCCGAGTCCGGATCGGTGGAGGATCTAAGCGCCTCCATAGCGTAATGGTTAGTCCATTCGCTTCACACCAGGAGGTCGCGGGTTCGATTCCCGGTGGGGTCAACTTGTAAGACTCGGTTTGGTTGGTGGTAGGGCATTTTCTAAACCCGCCTGGCTAGTTACCACCATCTTATCTAAGTCTTGCCGCCAAAACATCAGTGTTTAATAACATTGATGTGTTCCGGCTTGAAGCCCGCTTCCATCTTCGACATCATTGTCACAGCATACTTTGCTTACGTAGAATCGGTCCTCAGATACGGTCTCATAATATGGGGGAACAGTACTAATGTCAAAAAGGTTTTTATTGCTCAAAAAAAGTGTGTCCGTGCCATATTCGGTGTTTCACAAGATATTTCATGTAGGCCCCTATTTAGAAACCTAAAAATACTGCCACTACCTTGTCTTTATATACAAGAAATGGCAAAAGTAGTTCAACAAAATCAACATGTGTTCTACAAAAAAGTTAGTGACGTATCAGTTCGAAATAAGAGGAATCCTGACAGGTTAGTAACGGATGAGATTCCCAAAACAACGCGGTTTCAGAAAAATTGTTACTGGATGGGCCACATAATATATAATAAAATACCGCAATCGATTCGGGAATTGCCCTTTAACAAGTTTAAGGCAACATTGCATGATTGGCTTCTTCAGAACATGTTTTATTCCGTTGAGGATTTTCTAAAACATAAGCAATGTTAATCTGTAGTATTAATCTGTAGTATCATTATTTTATTTGAATTATGAATTTGGAAAATGTTGAATAATTACTTGGACCTACTTTATTTTATTTTATTATTTTTGTACTTATAAATAATATTTGCATGCTAATAACATTTAAATAGCTAAATAAGTGATTCTATAACTATTGTAAGATCTTTTATACTTACCTTATTTAAAAGCAAATAAAGCATTCTATTCTATTCTATTCTATTCTTACCATCAGCTGAGATGATGCCAAGGGTTTACCAATTGTGAATAAAAAAAAAAGGTTGGGTTTTAGGGCTAGTGGCGAACCGCACTGTCAGAAGTTTTTAAAGCCGCCTATAAGGCGAATATACAGGGTGTAACCAGAGATATGCTATATATAAGGGGAGGTAGATAGGTTACATGCGTCTAAAAAGTGAAGCAAAAAAAAGATGCCAATTGGCATCTCTTTTCTTAGTAACATTTAGTGCAATCGAAGGGAACTACCTATAACATTGTGTGTGTAAATGGCTTCGATTTTAAAATGTTGTTTGTTATTGCATAACCCATCTATGGTAACAAATCTCTGGGTGTAACAAAATTAGTGCAAGTCCCGTTAACTGGGAGTTCTACTCGTCATACTAAACAACTTTCTCCAAGAAATCCATAGTCAATTCTCAAAAAAAATGTAGACCCTCTATACTAAAATGCACATAATCGGTCGATCAGCTGATCGATTTGTATGAAGAGTAGAAAAAAATATTTATGTTTTCAGCAAACTTGTAGAACAAAAGTTGTTGACTATGACGACGAAGTATGAGAAGCCCCAGTTAACGGGACCTACACCAATTTTGTTACACCCTGTGTATACATCTGACAGAGCATAACGACTGCCATCTAGTGATAGTAACCGGCTCCAAAGGCTTAGTGTGTTTGCGAGCACGGAAACGGTCGAGAAAATGCCACTAACATTAAAAACCCATCTAAGTAATGACCGTACGTCTGGTCAGTTAACCCACGTGATCAATCAAACCACGCAAATCATACTGAGCCATTACAGATTCACTATGATTATTTTCACTTATTCATAGAGTATAATACTCTTAAGGCCTATCATATATCAAACAACTCTGTATATTTTGAAAAT
Organism: Coleophora flavipennella; assembly: GCA_947284805.1. Lineage (NCBI taxonomy): Eukaryota > Metazoa > Arthropoda > Insecta > Lepidoptera > Coleophoridae > Coleophora > Coleophora flavipennella. Next base: position 2,670,012 of record OX369306.1, on the reverse strand, counting down.
TGTTACAATCTTTGGTTTTTATCCAAACCCGTGATAACTGGCCTACTCTTGTCAAAGGCATTAATGACATTTAATGATTTTTATAAATAACTTTTCGTGTCATATTGTTTTCATGTTCTAATGACACAATCTGGTTTATTTCAAGGATTGAATTTTGATGATAGTTTATTTCTTGATTTTTCACAAATGACATTATGTTATTCAAGGCGAATAAATGTAATTTCCACCTACTTTACCTTGAATCTTGAAAAAACCAAGAACTCATAAAGGTAGGTGCATAAATCACTTTGATGTGGTTCTTCTATTTAAGTGAGTGCATAAAATAGGAAACAAGTACAAGGCGAGCCTAGGGCCACAGATAAGATAAAAAAAATTTTGATTGCCTATTTTGAACAGGGTTTAACTTAAATAATGAACAAAATTTCGACTTTAGACAGGAACTAAGGTTCCCCTCGATTTCTCTGGGATGCCATCATCAGATCCTGGTTTTCTTATCATGGTACCACCCTTGGGATATCTCCTTTCCAACAAAAAAAGAATCATCAAAATCGGTTCATAAACGACGAAGTTATCCGCTACCACACATAAAAAAAATATATTTACGGTCGAATTGAGATACCTCCTCCTTTTTTTGAAGTCGGTTAATAAAAACATGTATTTTTCCGTAATTATGTAAGGAAACGTACTAAGCTTTAATTTCATTCTGTAAATATTGTCGGCAAGGCATACCGTTTTTGAGCTACAAGTGAAAAAAAAGACGTGTGGCACTCGGGGACTGCCGCGGTAAAGCTATTGCATAGCATTTTTTATCAACTTATACAATTATTTATTTATTTTTTATTTATGCAGTATTTACCAGTACCATATAGTCCTTGGGGCGCGGGATGTATAAGTAATAATATGTATTATAATTAAGTTGCTTATTTCTCTGCCCTTATTATAAAATTAAGTATTTCGTGCTTTCCTATAATGAAAGGTTGTCTGGAAGAGATTGCTTTTAGCAATAAGGCCGCCTACTGTACACTTTATTATAGTATCTCTACGTATTAACATTACAAAATTGTTTTGGTGTACTATAAGTGTAAATAAATAAATAATAAATTAACACTAAGAAAGTTAAGAAAGTTAAATCATCATCGTCATCGTCATCGACCACCATCGCGACCACAATCAAGACCACAATCACGACCACCATCGCAACCACCATCGCGACCACCATCGCGACCACCATCGCGACCACCATCGCGACCACCACCGCGACCATCACCGCGACCACCATCGCGACCACCATCGCGACCACCATCACGACCACCATCACCATCATCATGGTGGATAGATAAATGGCACTGTAAGTTTTTTAGAACTCAATATATTATATTTATTTTTTTGGGGTGTCAGGTTTTTTTCGTTACGAAATTTCTTGATTCAGTCCCTTCAAAGCCCGCGATAAAAGCTATACAATAGCTTAAAAACTGAAAAAGGGACATTTAACGCTTTCTTCCGCCCCCCGCGGCGCCTCTAATCGGTACTTCTGTTGACGTTTTAGGGTTTTCCCCAACAGAATCATGAAAATATTGGAACTAAATAAGGTAATTCCACTGGTTGCTCTATTTTCTTTCAATCTTCTTGGACTAAGTAGCATTAGATAGGTTTTTTTTGGGAAATTTTGCATAAAAATTAGTGTAAGAACTTTTCGAAAAAGATCATCGTGTTTATTCCAACCCTGAGGTGGGGGACGGCTATCCACTCTGCATGCTTATTTCGGCGGGAGGGAGCCACGTATTCGCTCTCATGTAATTAAGAGATTAAAAGATCAGCCGCCCCGGAGCCGCCTACCTCCGAGCGAAATCACTGAGCTTTTATCGTTACGAGTTGTGTTTTTGCAAAAAAAAACAACAAGTTTTTCTATGTAGGTAAGTGAGCAAGTAAGTAAATATACTTTATTGCACGCCAAAAAACAATACAGGACTTATAAATTTGTAATATACGTAGAGTGCAAAGGCGGCCTTATCGCTTTAAGGGATTTCTACCAGGAATCCTTAAGTTAGGGATTGAAAGACAGGTAAACTTGTACAGGATGGCAGTAAATTCAACTTTTAAATGATCTTACTTATTATTATAACTAATAGAAGTGATATAACTAAAATTAAAAAAAAAAGGTTTATGAGTTTAGGTAGGTAAGTACTTAAATTAATTATGCAAATTTTAAATCATCATTCGGGTTATTGCTTCGAACCAACGTATCTGGTGTTTCTACTAACAAACATTTATTTCACAAAATTGCTGAAACAAAAAATTTCGGCTTCCCGCGATATTTACCAGGTCGTTGGTCCACCGCCAGGTCTGCCTGCGCTACGTTTTCCGGAGCGCGGTCGCCACTCGAGAACTTTACTGCCCCAACGGATGCGGGCATCGCAGTACCGGTCGTCGTGGAAATCCTTGGGGGAGGCCTTTGTCTAGCAGTGGACGTTTTTCGGCTGATATGATGATGCTGATGAAAAAATTTCATACAAACTTATTGGGTTATCAGCTGATCGATTTTAGCAGAATTGTAGAGCCAACGTTTTTTCATTTAAAAAGAAGAATCATCGGCTAAGAGATTTTCAGTGATGTACTAGTGCCCACTCACCGATTGCTTTAACGTTGAAGGAAACATCGTGAGAAACCTGCACACACCTGCGAAGAAACTGGAAGGTTGTGTGTGAAGTCCACCAACCCGCACTGGGCCCGCGTGGTAGACTAAGGCCCGATCGCCCTAATTCAGGGTAGGCTCGAGCCCTTTGGTGGGGACGTATATGAGCTGATATGATGACTAGTGCCGCTGTATGTTTTATGGATCGAATGTGATGGCTCAAGCTTACATTGAGTTAACATTCATACTAAGTACTTTGTATTTTTGCTCTGTTTTCGGTGTAGGCTAATACTCACTTTTGTTTACAAGGAAAAGCGTTTCGCTTGCGATATAAACCAGCAAACGTAGACTCGCGCAATAAAGATTCCTTACGACCACGGAGCGGCTTGGACACCGCGCACCTATTTTAAGGCCTTAGGCATATTCTGTAAAAAACGCTGTCTCAATGACTTCTAAATTACTGGCGTAAGGACCCGGCCAACGCGCGCGACTAATGCTCCCAGCGAATTGGTGCGAAATACATTGTATTGTTACTTGTAAACAAATTAAATAAACGCATTTTTAAAGCGACAATTCTACCAAGGTCCTTTTAGCGCGGCACTGACGTCAACTCTCGCCCACGCTAGTTCGTACGAGTTATGTCAGATGGCGCTACTTTTTGCTTGTATGAAGAAAATCTGAGTAAAATATGGAGACGTGCGGATCCTTCTGTCCAAATCTGTGCGCTGTCTAATTAACTATGTTTAAAAAGCGACAGGCCTGTGACAGGCAACCAGACGGACAGACGGACGGAGGGCATAGCGTAGGCTCTTTAACCGACTGCTTCAGAAGGAGGGTTACGTTTTTCTAGTGTATGTATGTAAATTTCTATGTTCCCTACTGCAGCCTGAACGGCTTGAAGGATTTTGACGTATGAGGTATCGTTAGATTCGTCTTGATCCCGTGAGTGAGATAGGATACATTTTTACTCAACCAGACAAAAAAGGGGTTAAATTTTTACGCAGTCAGGTTTTTAATTTTTTATGAACTCCTAAAGTTATGTTACTACGTAAAGAAACGAAATAGTAATAGTCTTTATTGTATGGAGAAACTCAGCTGGCCAATATACGTATATCGTCGACTGTTACGCAGCAGAACTGGCAAGCTGGTGGCGGCGAGTGCGACACAATAAAGGGAGTCACTTACCATCAGGTGAGATATCGTCAAACGCACTAAAATTTTTAATAAAAAAAAAAGAGTTCTACACTTAGCGCGCGGATCACGCGCGAAGGCCGCGACATGGCGCGAACGCTAAGTGTGGAGCCGTTTAGCATATTTTTCGCGTTTTCGCGCTCTGTCCTCGATTTTTGCTAATTTTTTATACCTCATCAAAGGGAACGTTCTCGAGTGGCGACCGCGCACCGGAAAACGTAGCGTAGGAAGGCCTCCTACGCGGTGGACCGACGACCAGGTGAAGATCGCGGGAAGCCGATGGATGCGGGCCGCGCAGGACCGGTCGTCGTGGAAATTCTTGGGGGAGGCCTTTGTTCAGCAGTGGACGTCGTTTAGCTGATTTGATGAAAGGGAGCGCCGAGCACGAACGCGACGCTAACGTGCATAACTCCACACTCGCAGTCTGCGACGCTCAGTGAAGTCATGGGAACACTTTTGGGTATTGGTACTAAAATTGACCCAAACAGAATTTCGTAGTCCCCTATTTCTTCTTTCAAAACTTGAGAAATGATAATAGTTTTTCAAAAATAATTAAAATAACGACTTACTTATGCCTGTATGTTCTTGATTTGTTGTTATTATGACATTTCAATTAGCAAATTTCTTAGTTTTTGAAGGCTCCTACTTCCTATTATAATAAGAATATGGGAAAAAACAAAACATATTAGGGGCATGACCATAGAAGATATAGGTTTTATGGAAAAAAAATACTTTTTTGCTCTATTATCCAGGGAGGAAACATGGGACTATAATTGCATGGAAAAATGGCGTCCGCGTTTCCTCCTATTCAAACTATTACAACCATTTTAAAACAAAAATTTGCGAAATAGCTACAGTACCAGCTTTGTATATATTTAAAACTGCAGTTTTTGTTCGATCACATCAGGAGTATTTTCAGTATGGAACACCAGCGCGACTTCGTGATCGTCTGTACCTCGTAAAATGCAAAACTTCACTTTTTCACAGCAGTAAAAATGGCTATGGCTCCTAAGATATACAATAAAATTCCTAAAGTTATACGTGACTCCAATACCGTGATAGTTTTCACAGGACAACTTAAAACTTTCTTGACAATTAAAGCGTACTCCTCTATTACCTAATGATATTTTTAATGATAAATCTACTTGACATATTTGTTTATAATAGAATTCGATATCATTAATTATTATTAATTCATCAGTATGTATAAGGTATTGGACATGTTTTGCTTATTATAAAAATCAGTATGTATAAGGTATTGGACATGTTTTGCTTATTATAATAAATAATTACGTCTTATCTTTTATATTGACATTAAGTTGAATGACACGTAGTTTTTAGTTAAGTATATAATATTGTGACAAGTTAAGTATATAATATTGTGACAATTTAGTTATGTAATTTTATTTTTATTTTGAGGACTGTATTGATATATGTTTTTATTAATGAATTATTGTTATTTTAAATTTGTACTTCAAATGACAGATTATATTATGACTTTACATCTTTTGTAACATATAATCACAAATAAATGAAATTTGATTTTTGAAATTTGAAATACATAGTTTCAGTCGTTCTCAAGTTAAGCGCTTTCCAATGAAAATCATTTTATTCTTATGACCCAACTACCCAAAATTTTTTTGGGTGTACGTATGTATGTATGTCTGTTTCCTTGAATGAGCCTGTATCCTAAAGTGTCGGGAGTATCAGCGTATTCCTAATACCAAAATTCTAACTAACGCCTAGCGCTGTTTAATCTTCTATTATGGCTCCTCCGTTCCTAAAATTAGCAAATCGATTTACGATATTTCAAATATCAAACGAAATAGCTGGGAAATAAAGTTCTTATCAGCTCGCACTGCAGCGTGAATCTGATAGTGTGAAAATTGTGTTTTTTAATTGATTATAAATAAAATAAAAAAAAAACCAAAAAGTAAGAAAACAAAATCATTTTATATTATTTTGTTAAGAACTTCATAATATTTCGATTAAATATGCAGCAGTTCTATGGTTACAACTAGAAAAAAGGGTGCATTAGGATATTTTTTTTCTTTAGGTCTCTATATTAAAATAGATAATCGCCTCCGTGGCGTAATGGTTAGTCCATTCGCTTCACACCAGGAGGTCGGGGGTTCGATTCCCGGTGGGGTCAACTTGTAAGACTCGGTTTGGTTGTGGGAAGGCATTTTCTAAGCCCGCCTGGCTAGCTTCCACCATCTTATCTAAGTCTTGCCGCCAAACGTCAGTGTTAACAGCATTGATGTGTTCCGGCTTAAATATAAGACAGCCAGTTTCCCTATTGTATTGGGGAATCTTGGTAAGCCCGCTTCCATCTTCGGCATCATCGTCACTTACCATCAGGCGGGATGATGCCAAGGGCTTACCAGTTGTGAATAAAAAAAAATAGAATTCGAGGAAATCAAAATCACTCTTCATATTATCTTGAAAATTGCAAATCTTTTTTTTTTCGATAAAAAAATCCTTAATTTGAAGTTGGTCGTTGGCGGCGGTATGAGCCTTAACTTGCGCAGTCGTGCTTGTGAAGTAGCTCTTAAAACGCTTGCTAATTAGAAGCACAGCAGCAAACGGACGCGGATATAAAGGGTGGAATGCATAGAGTTCCACCAGCACTCCACCCCACTGCATTCCCAGTAACATTTCAAAAGGAGCGATGCCGTTTTTTTTCTTTGCTGCTACACTGCGCTCCGTGTAATACACGTTGTGAAAGTTTTAGCCACGAATACACGATGAGGAGTTACCTATTGAGAATAAATTACTACCCTCCAACAACCCCGTTGGCACCTCCGAAGACTTGCCACACATACCTCCATCACCCAACACTTGAATTGACATCCACGAGCCTCTCCGACCTTCCAAACACTTCAATCAAACTTAACGTTAAGTTTAACGATACTTAACTTCAAGATTTAAGATATTTATTTAAAATAGGTGAAAATTACACTCTTTCTGAAAATAGTGATTACATAATCCCTATCCCTACTAATAATATAAATGCGAAAGTAACTCTGTCTGTCTGTTACGCTTTCCCGCAAAAACTACTGAACGGATTTGGCTGAAATTTGGTAGGTAGACAGATTAGGACCTGGATTAAGACATAGGCTACTTTTTATCACGCTCGCGAGCCGCTTGCGGCTCGCGCACTGCGCACCCTCGGAAAGTCATAGAAACGTGGTCCACGCGGGTGAAGCCGCGGGAAACAGCTAGTCAATAAATAAACAATCATTATAGTTAATAACGTCAAAATCCAATCCATGATATAAAAAAAACAAATAATGTCATTAGAACATGAAAATAACATGACACGAGAAGTTATACATTAAAATCATTGAATATCATGAACGCCTTTGACAAGTGTAGGCCAGTTCACACGGACAGCACCCGGTCACGAGTATAACGCGAGAGTCCAGCCATCGCTCCTCTCAACCATATTAGAGGGAAAGGAACTTTATATTTATAAACTTATGGAAGCCAATGTAAAGACGCTCTTACTGTAGATTTATCCATACAATAAAAAACCGGCCAAGTGTGAGTCGGACTAGCACTCCGAGGGTTCCATACCACAACACCTCTCCACACAACTACATAATAAAATTACAATGATACCTATTGGCTATTCACATTAAAAACAAAAGACATTCGGACGGACGGACTCCTTAGCGCGAGTACGACTCACACTTGGCTGATTTTTATTATTGGTTGTTTTATTTCAGTATTAATAGTTAATACTACATTCACATCAACAGCTAAATCAAAAATACTTCCAAAGACCTTTAAAAAACACGTTTTTTTGTATGTAGACCCCTTTATATTATCACTTAATCAAATTTTCTTTATTCATTGTTAAAGCGGCAACAAAAATATACATTCTGTGAAAAGCCAGGAGACAGGTAGTACGCGAGCTAGTAAGACCTAATCGGACTATAAAATAAATAATTATATACACGCATATATATTATGCATATATAAATAAATAATAATAAAATGACTACATAAATACAATAAAAACAATCTTATAATGATATAGTGATAAATCACAAATAATGTTAGCCTCATTATTTCATTTATAAATAATTCGACCACTGTGTTACCAATGCAAGGCTTTTCGAAAATAACCTAAATAATGATAATTTATACTCAAGGTTCTTGTTATGGATTCAAATATGTTAAATAATTGATATCATAATAATTAAACAGTTTTTTGTTCAATCTTAATTAGCTACTAAGGTTCTCAATGTTATCTCCAAAACGGGGGAACTGTTTCAATTTTTGACTGTAAATATATTTTTTTAGCCGGTGCTAAAACCATTAATTTCAAAGTATGACACTATAAAAAAATAATACCACTTGTGTCATAAAATGTATAATAAATGTTTAAAAAGTGTACGAAAATCAAGTGCGTTACTAAAGCTACAACTTCGATACTAAGTGCATTCTTACTGACAGAAATGCAGTGTAATAGTAACGCAGTTGTAAAAATAAAACTCATTTCAAATTAATAGTTAAACAGAGGTAAATTCTAAATAAATTATGATACCATCAAAACATGAACTAATAAATAGTCAAATGATCAAATATCTAGAAAATTCACCTTCTGCCACAGTTAACTCAGTGGTCTCACAATAAACATACGGGCCTCTCCCGGCAACTCACGTACGACCGATTTAGTCAGTTTTACCGCCCCGCACATTCTACCGCATCAAAATATTAATTTATAACAGATGAAATGTGCTTAGAGGAAAAGATGTACAAACAATTTGATTTAAGGTTACCTTTCCTATGGTAACATAGGGCATGTACGATTTTGCTTAGTAACGGGGACGCAACGAAAAAATTTTAGTAAATAAAAGTTGTTGTGATAAACTCATACTTAATTGCATCCAAGTAAAGTTCAAACAATGACTTATTACTTAAAATTAATATTCAAGTATTTTGATGTTGTGACGAATTTTTATACAGTTCAAGTTTATTTCAAGTGTTTCGAACAGAAGGAAAGCCAAATTTTTAAATGAAAAACAACTGCGTTTCTTAGAATAGCAACTGAGTTACTGCAATTATAACTAACGTCATTGTCCCGTTACGCCCATTGTCACGTTACGCCAGAGTGACGTCATTGTCACGTTCCGCCTGAGCCAAACGTGCAAGCGAGAGTTGTACTTGTTCTTGCCAGGGGTCTGGGGCTTGGGGCCTGGGACTTGCGCCCTGTTAAGTTCAAGGTCAAGGTTATATTCAAGTGAAGGTCAAGGTCAGTTAAGTTACGATAAGTTTTAACAAGTTAAAAGGATTAAAAGTACTAGGCTTCCAGGATCTTACAAGAGGTGTTCCAATGCGGTCGATACTCTGTGAGGAAAAAACGTATCTGTGTGTGTCAATGGATCAAAAGTACTAGGCTTTCAGGATCTTACAAGAGGTGTTTCAATTCGGTCGATTCTCTGTGAGGAAATGCCAAAGAGTTAACTCACCCGACTATGGGCGGTATTTTACATCTCGTTAAAGATGAAGCTAAAGAAGTTTAACTTCATTCGTGTGATCTAAAGCACACAAGCGTTCGGCTTGTGACACGTTATCACGTAATTATCGTCCGTAAACCGACTTTACAGACATCGTTTTTTAAAAAAAAAAGTCAGGAGATTGATAACTAAGCGCATGCAAATATATAAAAAAACCGGCCAAGTGCGAGTTGAACTCGCGTGAAGAGGGTTCCGTACACTGCCAAAGTCAAATACAAAATATCACATTTGAAATCCTCACAGTAAGACGCGATTTAACTACTACTAGCGCTATCTAGTGGTGTTTTAGTGAACTATTTTCCGTAGGTGTACGTATTTTACTGAGTTCACCACTTTATTTTCAATTCATAGAATTCTTATAGGTTTTCCTGTAATCTAAAAGCAAAAAACTATATTTTGTACTAGTGGATGCCCGCAGCTTCGCCCGCGCAGATCCCGATTTTTGCGGTTCCCGTGGGAATTTCCCAAAATCCTTTCTTAGCGGATGCCTACGTCATAACATCTACCTGCTTGCCAAATTTCAGCCCGATCTGTCCAGTGGTTTGGGCTGTGCGTGATCATCACGCACCATCACACTACATCACCGCAGATCACTATGTCAGTCAGTCACCTTTGAGTTATAAATCATCATCATCATCATATCAGCCACAAATCGTCCACTGCTGGACAAAGGCCTCCCCCAAGGATTTATATATTTAGATTTATTTCCAGCTCAGTAGTTTCGGAGATTAGGGGGGGGGGGGGAAGGAATGGTCAATTTTCGTCTTCTTTCATGAATAAAATGAAAACTATTTAAATAAATAGTAAAATTACTACAATGACAAAAATATATTTGACATCCTCATAATTTCCTTTAATATATGACACAGTAATGGCTAGTGCCGCCGCCTCCTGTCCTGGAGGTCGTGGTTCGAACCTGCCACGAACCAATGTGATTTAGAATTTAGATTTCATATGTACGTTTATTCGACGCTCTTACGGTGAAGGAAAACATCGTGAGGAAACCTGCACTCGCCTGCGTGGAAACTCGCAGGTTGTGTGTGAAGTCGACCAACCCGCACTGGGCCCGCGTGGTTGACTAAGGCCCGATCGCCCTAATTCAGGGTAAGATCGAGCCCCTCGGTGGGGACGTATATGAGCTGATATGAATGAATATGACACAGTAAGGTTTGCAAATCTTTTTTTTTAATATCCTAATTTGTCCCGCGAAAATTACCGTTATTTAAAAAAAAAACTGCACATCTTTGTTTGGATCATATGACTACACCATCCTACCAAATTTTATCTGATTTGGTCGTGTAGATTTGGAGCAAATTGGCTGTGACAGGCGGACGGAAAGACAGACATACGCACGAGTGATCCTATAAGGGCTCCGTTTTTTTTTGTACGGAACCCTAATATAAGTTTTAAAATACAAAATATAATAAGTTCTGAAAGGTAGTCTTTTTAACGATAATAAAATCTAGATAAAGTAGATTCACATATTAATAATTTGCGTCGGTGGCGTAAAAGCGTCGGTGACGTAACGGCTAGGGCCGCCGCCTCTTGTCTGGGAGGTCGTGGTTCAAATCCTGCCTCGTACCAATGTGATTTCAAATTAAGATATGTACGTTTATCCGACGTGGTCATCCGCGTATAAGGATGTTTGCGTTTCTGCCACTATCCGTCTGAACCGACGCTCTTAAGGTGAAGGAAAACATCGTGAGGAAACCTGCACACGCCTGCGAAGAAACTCGCAGGTTGTGTGTGAAGTCGACCAACCCGCACTGGGCCGGCGTGGTGAACTAAGGCTCTATCGCCCTAATTCAGGGTAGGCTCGAGCCCCTCGGTGGGGACGTATATGAGCTGATATAAATAATATTCATAAAAGAAAAGGACGACTTGAATTTCAGCTTTTATGTCCAATAAAAGGAAAAGTAATAGAAGATGCAATATCGCTTTTATTAGATTTCGCAAAACGGAATGCGGAAAAGATTAATTTTGTGCACCTGCGACTGTAGCCTTACAGTAAAATACACAGTTAGTTTTATTTTACCCAACTGCCATTAAAGGAGAGTATTTTTTTTTCGGTATCTGTGTCTGTAGCTCTCAGAATTGCTAAACTTAAGTGGAAGTGGGCGGGCCACATAGCTCGTAGAACGGATGGCCGTTGGGGTAGTAAAGTTCTCGAGTGGCAAGCCTCCCACTCGGTGGCCGATGACCTGGTGGAGGTCGCGGGAAGCCGCTGGCAGCGGGCAGCGCAGACCCGGTCGTCGTGGAAATCCTCGGGGGAGGCTTATGTCCAGCAGTGGACGTCCTTCGGCTGATATGATGATGATGATGATGATCTGTGTCTGTTTGTTTGGCTGACCTGAGCTGAACTAAACGGCTTGTTGGCTTTTGGAGTGCGAGGTGTCGACGTTTTAACTGCCTCCGTAGCTCAGAGGCAAAGTTCACTGGCTTTACACAGGAGGTCGCGGGTTCGATTCCCGGCGGGGTCAGTTGTAACACTCGGTTTGGTTGGTGGTAGGGCATTTTCTAAGCCCGCCTGGCTAGCTACCACCATCTTTTCTAAGTCTTGCCGCCAAATATCAATGTTGATATCATTGGTGTGTTCCGGCATGAAGATAAGATAGCCAGTTCCCCATTGCGTTGGGGAATCTTGGTAAGCCCGCTTCCATCTTCGGCAACATCGTCACTTACCACCAGGTGAGATGTTGTCAAGGGTTTACCAATTGTGAATAAAAAATAAAAAAAACTAGCCAAAAAAAAGTTCACATAATTATTTTTTGTTTGCTCTGTGGCCTATACGGCTTGTTGAAATTTGGAGTGCGAGGTGTCGTTAGTTTCGCCTAGATCTTCTGACTGCCATAGGATATATTTTTTAACTGTCTGCCCAAAAATAAAAGTTATAAAAACTAAAACCCGTCTACGGAAAAGTATATGAAAATAAGAGTTTCCCGCCTGAAATCATAGCCTTTATTTTTCCTTTCATCTGGGGTTATAGCCGTGGTTGCAAGCCATAATTATAGGTACCTATGATAAAAAAAAACGAGACCTACAGTACTCGCATATGATGTGTAACATGTGACAAAATACTTATGAAATTAATTAATTATCGGGTCGTACATTCACGGGCCGACCCTCCGAATAGTAGTATGTCATCTTTGCCTTTGCCATCACACTAGGCTGCATGGCTATGACAACCTTAGTTTTCGAGAATTAAAAAACGTTCGCATTTCCTGTTACACATTTCCGTCCCATTTCACGAAATCACTCCCACAAATTGCAGGAAAGCGAGAGCAAAGATGTTACACATCAAAAATTTGATAGCTAAAGGGCTTGCAACGCCATCCTACCTCGCCATATGAACAACACTCCTTTTTTCGTAGTCGGGTAAAACTGGAAGGATATGTTTTATTCAGTCGGATTATTAATGTTTAATTAAATTGTTAAGATTTTTGAACTATATTAATAAGTAGCTGTTCCCCGCGGCTTTACCCGCGTAGATGTTTCTACAACTTTTTGAGGGTGCGCACTGCGCGAGCCGTTGCGGCTCGCGAGCTTGGAAAAAAAGTAGCGTATTTGTTAATCCAGGGCCTAATCTGTCTACCTACTAAATTTCAGCCAAATCCGTTAAGTAGTTTTTGCGTGAAAGAGTAACGAACATACATCCATACATTCTTACAAACTTTCGCGTTTATAATATTATAGATGCTGACTTTCGCACTAAGCGCGTACGCTGCGCATCGCGAGATTCCGTTAAGAGCGAAAAGTGGCTAAGTGTGTGTCCGACCACGCGCAAAGTAGGATTTCATAATTTTTTTTTAAATCACCTCTATGGCGTGATGGTCAGTCAATTCACTTCACCTCAGGAGGTCACGGGTTAAAGCAAAATAATTTTCATGTTTTTTAATTCAAAGATTTGTTATGTTTTTTTTTCGCATTTCAGCCATCTGTGACACTCTAGCACTTACTAGACTTAGTTTAATTCACAGGCTCATTCAAAAAATTTGAACTTGATTTTGATTCCATAAAAAATTGTTAAAAAATTACTATGGGATTCGAGGCACCTTTTTGCCAACAATCATTGGTTTTTGCTGGAACTTATTTGTGTTTTTTAACTATTTTTCTTTGTTGAAAAGCAGATAAAATAAGGAAGTTTTTACCCTATTGGACGCTCCAACTGTATTATAACTTTTGTCTGGAAAATCACAAAGCGTTTAAATAAAAATGCGTCGTTCATACAAAATTAGAAAAAAACAAATGTTAATATCTCGAAAATGTTGAGATTTTTACATATAACTTAAATTGAAGCATAGCTATGGTATTACCTATCCGCAGTTAGAGGATTATCCTTAATTTTTTGGACATGTATGTATTTTTTTAATATCAAATTGTGAATAAAAAAATCTCCGGCCGTTGACTTTAGATTTTGATGAATTTATGAACGTTACTGTACCTCCTATTTAAACACAGGTCGTTTTTTAGGTTTTCGTACCCAAAGGGTAAAAACGGGACTCTATTACAAAGACTCCGCTGTCCGTCTGTCTGTCTGTCTGTCACCAGGCTGTATTACATGAACCGATAGCTATACAGTTGAAATTTTCACAGATAATGTATTTCTGATGCTGCTATAACAACAAATACAAAAAATTAGAAAAAGTAAAAGTCTCCATACAAATACGTGTTTTTTTTTAATCTTGAAGAAACTAGCGCCATCTAGTATGATGATACGGAACCCTTTGTGCGCGGTTCTGACTCGCACTTTAACGGATTTTACTTTTCTTCAAAAATGACGATTTTAACGAAATTTTGTGAACGACTAGGACTTAATAAAGTCCACTAAACTGGATAGTTTGATATTACCTAAAAATCTGAATAAGGTACCTACCTCCCATAAAAATCAATTTTAATGATTTGTCATCAATTCTGAATTTATCTTTTTCATTACTACTAAGTATAAATATAAAATAAAATATAAATATTATGGGACAAATCAAACATGGTCATCTGGCCCCAAAGTAGGATTCCCTGTGTTATGGAAACCAGAGACTGATATACATACTTATATACGTTTAAATACATACATATATAGATATTTGACACCCACACACAGAGCAAACAAATCTGCTCATCATAAAAATGTTTGCCCTGGGTTGGGATCGAACCCACAACCCTCGGATCAGTAGCCAAGAGCACTAACCACTGAGTCACCGAGTCAGTCAAGTAAGAGTGATGTTTATTGTTGATTTGTGTATCCCTAATGACGTCAGTGAAAAATTGAAGAGTGTAAATAAATTATAATTGATTAATAATACAATTGATAATTCTTTGCAATTTTTTTTGTATGATGTCTTTCACTTTATGAATCCTTGGGGAAGGCCTTTGTCCAGCATTTTCGGCTGATAGATGATGATGATGAATGACGTCAGACGATAAAGACTTAGCGGGAAAGTATGCACAGCATGGCTATACAATTTATTTTAAACGTGCAACTCACGGGACCTCATAACTTAAATTAAAATTAATTGTAAATTACTGAAAACTGTAACGCTAAGTACACGATAAGTCAGCAAATTGTGGCAGTAAGTCGATAAATGGCCTATTAGGGAGTTGGAATTGCTCATTTAATTGGATCTCTTTGAACTTCGCGAGAGGGGGTGCAAGCGGGAGTTGGGTCAACTCTTGTAAATAATAATTTTATTAATCAATTTTTAAATCAACTTCCGACATTTTATTGTAAAAATACATAATATTACCTTCGCATTATACGTCGCTCTTCGTTAAGATTTGTTGGAATTCCCATGTTTGTAGGTAAGTACAATGTACATGCCACAATACGTAGATTTGTAGGTAAGTAAAATGTACATGCCAAAATACGTAGGTTTTAGATAAGTACAATGTACATGCCACAATACGTAGGTTTGTAGATAAGTACAACGTACATGCCACAATACGTAGGTTTGTAGATAAGTACAACGTACATGCCACAATACGTAGGTTTTAGATAAGTACAACGTACATGCCACAATATGTAGGTTTTAGATAAGTACAATGTACATGCCACAATACGTAGGTTTTAGATAAGTACAATGTACAAGCCACAATACGTAGGTTTTAGATAAGTACAATGTACATGCCACAGTACGTAGGTTTGTAGATAAGTACAACGTACATGCCACAATACGTAGGTTTTAGATAAGTACAACGTACATGCCACGATACGTAGGTTTTAGATAAGTACAATGTACATGCCACACTAATTAGGTTTTAGATAAGTACAAAGTACATGCCACAGTACGTAGGTTTGTAGATAAGTACAACGTACATGCCACAATACGTAGGTTTTAGATAAGTACAACGTACATGCCACAATACATAGGTTTTAGATAAGTACAACGTACATGCCACAATACGTAGGTTTTAGATAAGTACAATGTACATGCCACGATACGTAGGTATTAGATAAGTACAATGTACATGCCACAATACGTAGGTTTTAGATAAGTACAATGTACATGCCACAATACGTAGGTTTTAGATAAGTACAATGTACATGCCACAATACGTAGGTTTTAGATAAGTACAATGTACATGCCACAATACGTAGGTTTGTAGATAAGTACAACGTACATGCCACAATACGTAGGTTTGTAGATAAGTACAACGTACATGCCACAATACGTAGGTTTGTAGATAAGTACAACGTACATGCCACAATACGTAGGTTTGTAGATAAGTACAATGTACATGCCACAGTACGTAGGTTTTAGATAAGTACAATGTACATGCCACAATACGTAGGTTTTAAATAAGTACAATGTACATGCCACAATACGTAGGTTTTAGATAAGTACAATGTACATGCCACAGTACGTAGGTTTGTAGATAAGTACAACGTACATGCCCCAATACGTAGGTTTAAGATAAGTACAACGTACATGTCACAATACGTAGGTTTTAGATAAGTACAACGTACATGCCACAATACGTAGGTTTTAGATAAGTACAATGTACATGCCACAATACGTAGGTATTAGATAAGTACAATGTACATGCCACAATACGTAGGTTTTAGATAAGTACAATGTACATGCCACAATACGTAGGTTTTAGATAAGTACAATGTACATGCCACAATACGTAGGTTTTAGATAAGTACAATGTACATGCCACAATACGTAGGTTTGTAGATAAGTACAACGTACATGCCACAATACGTAGGTTTGTAGATAAGTACAACGTACATGCCACAATACGTAGGTTTGTAGATAAGTACAACGTAAATGCCACAATACGTAGGTTTGTAGATAAGTACAATGTACATGCCACAGTACGTAGGTTTTAGATAAGTACAATGTACATGCCACAGTACGTAGGTTTTAGATAAGTACAATGTACATGCCACAGTACGTAGGTTTGTAGATAAGTACAATGTACATGCCACAGTACGTAGGTTTTTAGATAAGTACAATGTACATGCCACAGTACGTAGGTTTTAGATAAGTACAATGTACATGCCACAATACGTAGGTTTTAGATAAGTACAATGTACATGCCACAGTACGTAGGCTTAACTTTATGCATTAGACATATAAGCCAAAATTTTTAACCGCCTCCGTGGCGTTAATGGTTAGTCCATTCTCTTCACAACAGGAGGTCGCGGATTCGATTCCCGGTGGGGTCAACTTGTAAGACTCGGTTTGGTTGGTGGTAGGGCATTTTCTAAGCCCGCCTGGCTAGTTACCAACATCTTGTTATTAACATTGGTGTTATTAACATTGCCGCCAAACATCAGTGTTATTAACATTGGTGTGTTCCGGCATGAAGGTAAGATCCAGTTCTCCATTGGGTTGAGGAATCTTGGTAAGCCCGCTTCCATCTTCGGCATCATCATCACTTATCAGGTGAGATGATGAGGGCTTACCAATTGTAAATAAAGAAAAGGAGGTTATTAGTTCGCCCTGTATGTATCTTCAATTAGATAATTATATTAAATTCGTCTAAAGGCGTTAAGCTAATGAAAATTTTCTAATCCCAATTGTGATTTAAATAGTTCACTTTGCACACTTTGCATAAAACCATCGAAGCCGCTTAAAAAGTAGTTTGATGACAAATTTCCCTTACCGTTTTTGGCGCTCAATCTTGCGTTTCCATTCTGCTTCACTGCGAGGTTTCTTTCTTGCCTCCTTAGGGTTACATTTTTGCACAAACTGTGATAAATCCTCCATTATTTTTAATGAAAAACAATAAAAAACAGCAACAACTTTTCGTCCGTTATGAGAAAATCGCCATACTGTTTTGGCAGTCACGTGGTCAGAATACCGTGCTATCATTGGTCAATTAATTTTAGCGGGGTTTGAAATAAACTGAAGGCGTTTTGGCGGTGTTTGTAACACAAATCGGATTTTAAGAGCTAGTTTAGTAGTGTTTTAGGGTATTTTGATGGGAAATGATTGAACGGTCTGATAAGAAAAATGCTGTAGTGTCATTTTGAGATATAAACAGAAATTCTATGTAGGAACGTTTTAGCGGGTTTTGAAATTAGACGCCTCATATATTTTTTAAATTGCACACAAGGAATAATCACACCATGGTTTTATTAAATTTAAGTGTACAAAGGCCATGTATGTTTGTATGTGTGTATGTCTGTCCACGTATTTCTCAGGTCTGAGATCAAATTCCCATCATTATTATTTTTTATTGCATTAAGTATCTTTTAACACAGTTTCATCAAAATTGGTTTAGTAGTTTTCAAGATATTGACTGTAATGTGTGTACCAATCACCAGAAAATCACGTCGTCGATTTTAAGCCGCAAATTAGTGATTGAAGAAGGTTTTTCTTAACGTTTTTAGCGTTGCTAATTATGTAAATACTTATGTATAATATGATTTATAGTAAACAAAAAACAACATACATATTTGTACTGAAATACTCATACAGTATGAACAGTCCCTGCCGCTCTCTGGATTCCGACCTCACCCCCTCAGCGCCCAGATTGATACAGATTGGTTACAGTTTGGTTCTCGAACGTATAGGATTTCGCTGTGATTTTGTTTGCTTCGTAATTTTTTTTTAGAAATATCTTTTCACGACTATTTGTATGCAGTGTCCGGGGTGTGATACGATTAAGGTCAATATAGTTTTAAAAATAGAGAGGTTTTACTACAGAGAAGTGACAATTTTGGGATACCTCAATCTGAAATATCAGCCGAAAAACGTCCACTGCTGGACAAAGGCCTCCCCCAAGGAATTCCACCACGACTGGTCCTGCGCTGCTCGCATCCAGCGGCTTCCCGTGATCTTCACCAGGTCGTCGATCCACCGCGTAGGTACCTGCCCACGCTATGTTTTCCGGTGCGTGGTCGCCACTCGAGAACTTTAGTACCTCACGACCATATGTTCTATAAGCTATGTAGGTACCCTGCATCACTTCAGTTTAGCGATTATGTGAGCTCGTAAGGTTACCTTGGTACTCCTGCGGATCTCCTCATTTCTGATTCGATTACGTAGGGAAATATCGAGCATTTGTGTGACTTTGAGCCTAAAAAGTCTAAGCACAAGAATGAGGCCCATAGTGAGCGACCATGTCTCAGTTCCTTATGTCATCACTGGCAACACACACTGGTCAAAAACCTTAGTCTTGAGACACTGCGGTATTTGGGACGTGAATATGTTGCGAAGCTTCCGGAACGCTGCCCAGCCGAGTTAGATTCGTTGATTGATCTCTATCTTGAAGTTGGACCTACCTAGCTGGACTGTTTGTCCCAGGTATACACATTCGTCAACAACTTCCAGTGTAGACTCTCCAACCTTTAGCGGGGTCGGTGCGACACGGATGTTTAACATAATTTTCGTCTTGTCCATGATCATTCTAAGATGTACTTGTTGAAAGTCTCTACTAAGGCCATCGAGCATTGTGCCTAAGTCGTCCATAGTCTCGGTCATGACCACGATATCGTCAGCAAATCGAAGGTGGGTGATATTCTCGTCATTGACATTAATGCCGTGTCCACCTCAGTCCAATAGCTTAAAAACACCTTCCAGGGCGGCGGTGAACAGTTTCGGAGATATAACGTCTCTCTGTGTCACCCCTCACTGCATCCGAATAGGTTCTTAGTTAAGATCCTGGAGGCGAACCGACATGGTTGCGTTTTCATACAAACCTTTGGGTGCGACACGGACATTTAACATTATTATCGTTTTGTCCATGTCCATTTTAAGACCCGCGCGTACCTAATTCGACAAAACAATAACACTGTACCTAAAACATTTTTAATTTCCTAACAAATCACAGAAATAAGCAATCGCTGCGGAACGCGAGTGGCAAGGCAATGAAAAATTACATTTGTCATTCATATTGAGTCGAGGGCTGAGGTGGTACCCAAATGGAGGCAATATCGGAGTGGTGATTTGTCGCCTCACCGAATATTGGTTGGCGTTGATTCAAACCGGAGAATTGACGGGATTCCCGATATTGGGGACCGAGGATCGGAGCAGGTACGGAATTTTGCCTATCTTTCATTAGATTAAATTCTGCGATTTAAAAACAAGGCATTAACACTTTACTGCCTACAAGTAAGTAAGCAGCTTTATTTGCATTTAATGTTGTAACAAGGATTCAAGATTTATTCACAATAGGGGAACTCTTTCTGATAGTAATAAAATAGTAATTGTATAATGTCATTTGTGAAAAATCAAAAAATAAACAATTATTAACATCCTAACATATATATACTAACATCAAAATCTAATCCTTGATATAAAACAAATTTATGTCATTAGAATATGAAAACATGAATATGACTGAATCATTGAATTGGTTTTCTGTAATAATGTAAATTAAAAAACGTCGGTGGCTCAACCGGTAATGACTCGGTCCTCCTAACCAAAGGTGCCGGGTTCAAATCCGGACGGCCAATGTACCAATGAGTTTTTCGAAACTAACCCGATTGCTTTAGGAAAACATCGTGAGGAAACCTGCACACACCTGCGAAGAAACTCGAAGGTTGTGTGTGAAGTCGACCAATCCGCACTGGGCACGCGTGGTCAACTAAGGCCCGATCGCCCTAATTCAGGGTAGGCTCGAGCCCCTCGGTGGGGACGTATGTGAGCTAATATGATGAATGATGTAAATCAGTTTCACCAACATGCAAATGTAACAACAATATTGTCTACAAAATACCTAATACAAATCTTATTCTTATTCGTGTCAAAAATTTTAAGAACTAGCCAGAAGTTTAGTTTTATAATTTAAATAATCGTTTACTAAGTGAAAACAAGTAACAGTTACCCAAACCTTCAATTAAAAAAAAATACTTGCTTGGCAGTGTGAAAATGTTTAACTTTTAGAGTAGTGGCTTGCAGATAACAATTTGTGGTACGTCATCATCATCACATCAGCTCATATACGTCCCCACCGAGGGGCTCGAGCCTACCCTGAATTAGGGCGATCAGGCCATAGTCGACCACGCGGGCCCAGTGCGGCTTGGTCGACTTCACACACAACCTTCGAGTTTCTTCGCAGACGTGTGCAGGTTTCCTCACGATGTTTTTCCTTCACCGTTAAAGCAATCGGTAAATATATGTACGTAAGTTTTGAAAAACTCATTGGTACATTGGCCGTCCAGATTTGAACCCGGTACCTCTGGTTAGAAGGACCGAGTCGTTACCGGTTGAGCCACCGACGCTTACTGGTACGTCATAGATCACGCAAAAATATTGCTTTTGGAATATGAATGCAGTGTTAATTTCGACAGCGTTTCCCCATAACAAAACACCATTCATCAAATCTGAAGCAAGTGTAACGAGGCAACGCGTTGCTTATATTCGTTCTTCTTTCGTTCGACCTATTTCATTTCATCTATTTGTTCTTTTACGCATGCGCTGGCACAAAACAATCCATGTGTCACAATTTGAATAAACTGTGACACATGAAATTCAAAATTCTTGTCATCCTTCAATATTTCCACACAAAACTTTAAAATTGTTAAATAAAATAAATTACCTTGTATATTATATATTTACCGGATGCTGTCTTTAAAAGACCCATTTCCAGTAAGACATAATTATACATATAAATGTAATTCCTTGGTGTATATAATGTAAATTTAATGTGCAAAATGTTTTCTAATCCTTGTATACTTCTTTTTAGGTCTTATTTTTATCATTAAACTATGTATGTGTGCACGTACGGTTTCAACCACGCCCTACCCACCCTACACCGTAACCGTCATGTCACACAACATATGCATTATACGCTTCAAAGGCTGTTTTTTTGTTGTTTAGTTTTGTGAGTCGCCAGATTAGCAAAATGCAAAAATGTACTAAGTTGTTGCGATGGAAGTCGGTTTTTTAACGTGTTTAGCGTTTTCTATTATTAAGTGTCCTCATTACAGTACACTGTGCAATAGTCATTTCTGTAGCGATATTGTCTCAACGAAATATCCGGAAAACTCTCGACAAAAGACAAAACATTTATTTAGACATCTCGAAGACTCGTCTGATGATATAGAAATGTCTTTTGTGAGGCTTCGTGAAGCTTCTGAACCTCAGTTAATTATTCAACATTTTGGTCAAAGTATGGCGACTTGGTGTTTCTCTCAGGGGGAATTCATTACGATACCAGTCAATTGCCAATGTTTGGTTCCCGTTACTTAAATGATACCCTCTCAATAAATCCATTTTACTTATTTAGTTCACCGTTGAATTCACAACACAACTAATTAATTGACTAAATTATGCATTTAATGAACGACAGAAACACACAACTTGTTTCTTTAAGTCTGAATGTTTATTCTTTTTTCCTTTTTCATTTGAAAATCGGCCAGTAAGTTTAGTTTCCACTTAACTATTAAAGAAAACTAAATCTTTAATTTTAACAACTTCTAGCAACTTCAGACCTATGAACTCTATACAATTTTTGGTTTGTATATATACAATCAAAATAGCACAATTTGTTTTATTAAAAAGAAATATCACCGAACATACTTTTTTGCTTTTTAAAACGCTAATTTTATTTTCTCTTAACTTGAGATCACGGTTCATAAGAGCGGTTTTATCTATCTCTTATACTGACCCTTAAAAAAACTCATCCTATATATCTATTTTACACTGTTTATACAGTTTACAATTTAAGTAGGACAACGGCTTAGTAACCTTGTCGCTCGTAGTAGTCATCTTGTAGCTTGTAGTAGTCACCTTATAGCTCGTAGTAGCCACCGTGTAGCTCGAAGTAGTCACCTTGTAGCTTGTAGTAGCCAACACGTAGCTCGTAGTAGTCACCTTCTAGCTCGTGGTAGCCACCGTGTAGCTCGTAGTAGTCACCTTGTAGCTAGTAGTAGCAGCCACCATGTAGGTCGTAATAGCCACCGTGTAGCTCGTAGTAGCCACCGTGGAGCTGGTAGTAGCCTCCGTGTAGCTCGTAGTAGCCACCGTGTAGCTCGTAGTAGCCACCGTGTAGCTCGTAGTAGATTTTTTACCCGACTGCGCCAGAAGGAGGGTTATGTTTTTCGAGAGTATGTATGTATGTATGTTTGTATGTATGTATAATTGTTTGGCACGCTCTGCAGCCTGAACGGCTGGATGGATTTTGCCTTGAGAGGTGTCGTTAGATTCGTATTTACTGTGAGAGTGACACTGGGTATATCAAAATAAAAAAAAAATACAAAATGGCGGGTTTTTCGCGCCAAATTCAAATGTTCGACATGCTCTGCAGCCAGAACGGCTGCAGAATATAATAATATTATTATATCAACTGATAAGTTAATAATCTGCGTAATCTTAATATGTGTCATGTGTATATAGGTTACTACACAAACTCATTCAATAATAAAACTAAAAAATGAATAAAATAAAATACGGTAATTTAAAAAACTAAAAAACCCGACTGCGTTTCTGTGTAATATGTAAATGAAAAACCCTAAAACAAGAAAGTCGTCATACCCGATTGCACTTAACTTAAGAAAAATTGTAGCAGTCGGGACCCATTAAAGAAAGTCAGCCGTGTAGTCAGTATATTGGAGTAATCTGCAATGTAATATAGGTATGTGCTCTCAATTCACTAAGCCTCCATTTCTAGAATGGGTCCCGACTGCTACAATTTATCTTAAGTTAAGTGCAATCGGGTATGACGACTTTCTTGTTTTAGGGTTTTTCATTTACATATTACACAGAAACGCAGTCGGGTTTTTTAGTTTTTTAAATTACCGTATTTTATTTCTCTAATAAGTTTAGTTGCTTTTTCCGCGTAGTCTGCAAGTAATCTTCGCTGTATGTACTTAGCACTATATTCCCGTATGTTTGCAATAACCCGCTATCGAAATTCTGCGAATGCTTCAAGTATGATGGACAGCAGCAGGACTCATGTGGACTCCACGCTACGAAGACGCAAATATTTCATTACCTAGTATCTTACCTTTTCTCCACTTCTTCACGCGTATTTTTCATTAAATTGTTTCATACGTAGTAGCTGTGTGTAGATTAATATGTGTCAGTGGCTAGGTCTTCTCGTGTATCTAATTGTAACAAAAGCAGGTTATAAGGGTTCAAATATATTCATAGTTACAGCTGTATTTATAAAAGAGTTTGATTTAATTTAATTTTAGAATTTTAACCTTTCATATTTGTATACTTATCCAGCTAAAAAATCTTCACTTGACCAATAACATATATTTTTAAAAACAAATAAAGGAAACCTACACCAATGAAAACGTAATAACAAAAACATGAAACTAACAATTAAGTTTCACAAACATATATAAAACTAGCTGTCCCGGCGAACTACGTACCGCCTTACATTACATTACACTGCCCTACCCTACCCTACCCTACACTACCCTACCCTACATACACTACACTACACTACCCTACCCTACCCTACCCTACACTACCCTACCCTACATACACTACACTACACTACCCTACCCTACACTACCCTACACTACACTACCCTACCCTACACTACCCTACCCTACACTACCCTACCCTACCCTACATACACTACACTACACTACCCTACCCTACACTACCCTAAACTACACTACCCTACACTACACTACCCTACCCTACACTACCCTACCCTAAAATAAAATAGATGTTGGCCGATTCTCAGACCTACTCAATATGCTCACAAAATTTCATGAGAATCGGTCAAGCCGTTTCGGAGGAGTACGGGAACGAACATTGTGACACGAGAATTTTATATCTTTAATATATATAAATCTCGTGTCACAATGTTTGTCCTCAATGGACTCCTAAACCACTTAACCGATTATAATAAAATTCGCACACCATGTGCAGTTCGATCCAACTTGAGAGATAGGATAGTGCAGTGTAGGGTAGTGTAGTGTAGGGTAGTGTAGTGTAGGGTAGTGTAGTGTAGTGTATGTAGGGTAGGGTAGGGTAGTGTAGGGTAGGGTAGGGTAGGGTAGGGTAGTGTAGTCTAGTGTAGGGTAGTGTAGAGTAGTGTAGGGTAGTGTAGTGTAGGGTAGTGTAGTGTATGTAGGGTAGTGTAGGGTAGGGTAGTGTAGGGTAGGGTAGTGTAGGGTAGGGTAGTGTAGGGTAGGGTAGTGTAGGGTAGTGTAGGGTAGTGTAGTGTAGTGTAGTGTAGGGTAGGGTAGGGTAGGGCAGTGTAATGTAATGTAAGGCGGTACGAAGTTCGCCGGGACAGCTAGTATAAGATATAAAACAAACAACAAATATAAACTATATGTAGCGTCATCAGATTGGTTTTTTTTTGGTCAAAAATCTTCAAGGCAAGAGTGAATAGGCATTATTTGAGTTTGCATGTACCATCCTCGACTGCATAATTACTTCCCATCAGGTGAGTTGCATTAAAACGCAATAAACTTAAAAAAAAAGAGCAAAGAGGATATTAGCACTCTAATCAATACTCGTCTTAAATCATTTTAAAACAAAACACGACACAGCGGGCTTTGCGTTAAAAATGACAACTCGCCTGTATTTATCATAATTTTTTTGCGTCATTTTCAACAGCAGATGACATTGAGGCATGTGGAAGATTAATCTGGGAGGGAGTGGGGGGGTATAGTACTGACGGAGAGGTAGGAGAGGGGAGGGTTCGTGTTATTTAGTTGAGCATTATTTTAAGCGGCGACGGCGATGTCACCTCGAATACCTATTTGGAAACTGTCGGCTTTAAAAGTCGGATGGAAAGTGGTGAAAGCCGGATGAGGGAAGTGTCGTAAAAGATGGCTAATGGCACACTCCGGACACTGCATACAGCGGTCGTGAAATGACATTTTTCTAAAAACAAATGAAGGTGCAAACAATATCACGGCGAAATCCTGTACGTTCGAGAACCAATCTACAACCAATCTGTATCAATCTGGTTGACGAGGGGGTGAGGTCGCGATCTAGGGAGCGGCAGGGAGTGTCTATACTACTCAGTACTAATATGTATACTTTGCTAATGGTTCATGTGTCCACGTTTCATGAGTACCTAAACTAGTTGAAATAACAGAGAGTTCACAATTAATAATGTATTAATCATAAAAAAAGGATTCAAAACCCTACGGCCCATGTACCAATGAGTTTTTAGAAATTTACGTATTGTTATAAAGGTTAAGGAAAACATCGTGAGGAAACCTGCACATCTGATTCCAGATGTGTATGAAGGTCGCGTTGCACACGTCCGTAGGTGTAAATCTAAATGCCCTACACGTGACCGCGGGTGATGCTAAGTACAACTTAAGGCAACCGCCGTCTATCCCTTGGATACCACGGTTAATTGTGCCACACGATAACAGAGAGAGAGCGATCGGCTGCCATTGATCTATGCATTATAACTATGTCTTATACCTTTTAGAGAAAGTCTTTTGGGGAGAGTTTTATTTAAATCTGAAAAAACCTTTATTAAACAAAATGTGCTTTTAATCATCATATCAGCTCATATACGTACCCACCGAGGGGCACGAGCCTACCCTGAATTAGGGTGATCGGGCCTTAGTCGACCAGGCGGGCCCAGTGTGGGTTGGTCGACTTTACACGCAACCTTCGAAAGTCTGTGTTTTCGAATTCCGATCTCATATGTACGTTTATCCGACGCTCTTGCGGTGAAGGAAAACATCGCGAGGAAACCTGCACACGCCTGCGAAGAAACTCGAAGGTTGTGTGTGAAGTCGACCAACCCGCACTGGGCCCGCGTGGACGACTAAGGCCCGATCGCCCTAATTCAGGGTAGGTTCGAGCCCCTCGGTGGGGACGTATGTGAGCTAATTTGAGTAAAATAACAAAGTCTAGAATTTACGTAGAACTCAACCAATTTAAGTTAGTAAACGATAGGCGGCCGTCCAGATTTGAACCCGGTACCTCTGGTTAGAAGGACCGAGTCGTTACCGGTTAAGCCACCGACGCCCATGGCCTATGGGCCCATGTTGTCTGGTAAATAAATAATAATAATGTTAATAAAAATAAAATAGTGATTTAATAATTTCTTTTGTAAAAAATCAAGAAATAGACAATCATTAGTTAATAACGTCAAAATCCAATCCTGGATATTAAAAAAAAACATACTACACGTATAAATTGTCGTTGTAAAAGTAATGGTAAAAATAATAAATTGCGATGACGTCTACATCTCTATGAAATTGAATCGTCTCAGTTGAAGTGGCTCTGCGAATCTCGGCCATTAGATCATTTCTCACTGCTCGTCTGGCGGCGGGAATTATATAAATTGAGGAACTAATATAATTTACAGAGCGGTGACACTGATATTACCACAAAATAGTTAGGTCGCCAGCAATTTTGGAGACAGGCTCAATATTGCTATCTGAAATATTATCTTTTACAACGAAAACCAATACATCTAATCGCATATTTTTACAACGACAACCAATACGTATAATCGCATAGCTTTTACAACGACAACCAATACGTAAATCGCATAGCTTTGACAACGACAATCAATACGTATAATCGCATAGCTTAAACAACGACAACCATTACGTATAATCGCATAGCTTTTACAACGACAATCAATACATATAATCGCATAGCTTTTACAACGACAATCAATACATATAATCGCATAGCTTTTACAACGACAACCAATACGTATAATCACATAGCTTTTACAACGACAACCAATACGTATAATCGCATAGCTTTTACAACGACAATCAATACGTATAATCGCATAGCTTTAACAACGACAACCATTACGTATAATCGCATAGCTTTTACAACGACAATCAATACATATAATCGCATATCTTTTACAATGACAACTAATACGTATAATCGAATAGCTTTTACAACGACAACCATTAAGTATAATAGCATAGCTTCTTCCAGCTTGAATCTTCGTAATACGGCAGTTTTTAATAAACATTAAGAAAGTAATAAATTATAAATAGAGCATCGGTGGCGTAACGGCTAGGGCATTTGTAAGACTCGGTTTAGTCACTGGTAGGGCATTTGTAAGACTCGGTTTGGTCGGTGGTAGGGCATTTTCTAAGCCCGCTAATTTTAGATTAATCTGTGATCAATGAGCGTCAGTGGCGTTACGGTTAGGGCCGCATCCTCCTTGCCAGGAGGTCGTGGTTCGAATCCTGCCACGTTCCAGTGTGATTAAGAATTTAAATTTAATATGTACGTTTATCCGACGCTCTAGCGGTGAAGGAAAACATTGTGAGAAAACCTGCACACGCCTATGAAGAAACTCGCAGGTTGTGTGTGAAGTCGACCAACCCGCATTGGGCTCGCGTGGTTGACTAAGGTCCGATCGCCCTAATTAAGGCCAGGCTCGAGCCCCTCGGTGGGGAAATAAATGAGCTGATATGATGAATAAAATATGAAAGATATTTTTTTTACATAACGATACAAAGGCAGACTGGTGTGTATTACGTTATGTCTAGCAAATAAGCCAAACTAGGGTTGAGCACGGAACTGCACATTACGTCATAGATAGAGCTACATTTTATCATAATCAGTTGAATACTTTTTTTTAGAAAATAAATAAAATATACAGGCTGTAACATAGAGGTGTGGTGATACTTTAAGGTGGGCTTGTACTCATTAAACTGAACCACTTTTGTTCTGCAACTTTACTTACATCCCCAAATTTTTTATTGGATTTTCAGCTGACCGATTTGTACGAAAAAAAATGCGATTTCAGCAAAGTAGCAGAACAAAAGTGGTTCAGTTTGATGAGTACAAGCCCACCTTAAAGTATCACCACACCTTTATGTTACACCCTGTATAATAATGAAAAAATGTACTTGGTGGTGGCGACTGAAGCCAGATTTTTAATGTGTTTCATAATCATCATCATATCAGCCGGAAGACATCCACCGCTGGACATAGGCCTCCCTCAAGGATTTCCACGGCGACCGGATCTGCGCTGCCTGCATCCAGCGGTTTCCCGTGACCTTCACCAGGTCATCGGTCCACCGAGTGGGAGGCCTGTGTACGCTACGTTTTCTGGTATGCGGTCGCCATCCGAGAACTTCACTGCCCCAACGGCCATTTGTTCTACGAGCCATGTGCCTTGCCCACTTCCACTTTTTCTGGTATGCGGTCACCACCCGAGAACTTCACTGCCCCAACGGCCATTTGTTTCACGAGCCATGTGCCCCGCCTACTACCACTTAAGGCTTGTGAAGCTGCGACTTTTCATACAAACGGCGTTAACGATTTTCCACTCTTAAATGTTAACCGATTTAGACAAAACTTGATAGGTTGTTAGTCAGAACAAAAGCTAGGCTTATACGTTTAGTTTTTAAATTACTGATTATAAATAAACAAAAATGGCCGAAATTAGTTTTATATGAAAACACGTGAACAACAATAAAATTAAACTTATTAACTTTATCGAAAATACAAAAAAGTATAAGCCTAGCTTTTGTTCTGACTGACAACCTATCAAAACCCAAGAGCCAGACTAATCCGACACTACACCGAAGAAGATATCCCGGACATCAGTCTGTACGAGATTAGAATGGCTCCCAAATAGCTCAAGAACAACAAGGCACCCGGTGATCATCGAATTACGGCTGAGCTCTGAAAGCAGATCGGTACTTAAAGCTCTTCAGAAGTTATTTAATTCCGTTATAGTCGAGGGACAAACGCCTAAAGCTTATTATGGAATATAAGTGTGGTCGTGCTTTACTTAAAAAAGGGCAACAATGCCCTGCTAAAGAACTACAGACCCATCTCACTTCTGAGCCATGTCTACAAGCTGTTTTCGAGAGTCATTGCGAATCGTCTCGCACGCAGGTTTGACGACTTCCAGACTCCCAAACAAGCCGGTTTCCGAAAACGCTTTAGTACCATAGAGCACATAGGGGAGACCGAGGAGGGTTGTGACAATTTTTCGTTAAACTCGCATATCTTAGTCAAAAAAGGTTTTACATCTATGAATTATATACCATAACATAGTTAGGTCTATACATTAAGTGAGCCAAACATAAAAATAAATAAAAGCAAACAGGAACCATGAGAAAATAAACAAAAACTAAAACAACTCACACTGTCACAAATCTCCTAGTACCGAGGTAATTTGTGACAGAGATCGAGGTAATTTGTGACAGCTATGTTTTTGGCAATTAAAAGGAACATAAATTAATGTAACGCTACTATTAGTGAAAAATAGTATAGTGTGTCATGTAGTTGACATTGTAAGAGGTTGCGGCATCTCTGAGAGGTACACCCCTTAATGTCATCTCCTCATATGCCAGTTCAAAGATTTCGACACTAGACATGCCCCTATCAGTTTTCCTCACGTATTTATTAGGCATTCTAAAACAACAAAATACCTAAATGCAGCATAAAAAGCTTAATTATGAAGCAATATATTATTGTTAGAAAAAAATGAAGTCTAAAAAGTCACAAATTATTATTGTTAGAACAAAAAAGGAGAGTTGTGACAAGCTGTCACAATCCTCCTAGGTGCAAAAAATCGTGCTTCGGTCCGAATAATAATTCATAACCTCCAAACACGAGGTGATCCCAAAAAAACAATATCGTGCTATTAATCTTAAAGAACCAATGCATATTTGAAAAAATTACACACCACCACGAACAAAGCAAGTATCGAACCAAAGGGTTTCAAAGTTTTGGTCTAAAACTTACTTTGAGCAATTTTTTGGACGCCGACGTCGTACAGCCGCAACCGTTTCCTGTGGGCCACCGCCGCGTACTACACAAAATGGCGCGACGAAATAGCAGTATAAGCGCGACGTTGCCAGCTCGCTAACGGTCATAAGTTCCGAGAAATCGACTTTGTAACAACTCTCCTCTATCACAACCCTCCTCGGTCTCCCCTACATACGCTGCAGCTGATTATACAGAAGACCGAAGAGTACAATCAGCCACTATGCTTAGCATTCGTATGTGCTGAACCCCCCCCCCCCCCCCCCCTTGTGCCTTTTGGCCTGCTGGGGCTGCTGGGAGTGAAAGCCTCATGAGACTGAAAGCCTGTGTCTTAGTGTCTAGTTTATCATCTAGATTATTCTGAAGTGGATCCTGCATTAAGCTCCTTACTGATGAAAAGTTATGCCTATGGGATATAAAGTTTCCACGAGATGCATTGTATCTATAGTCTAGTATCATATCAGCTCATACACATCCCCATCGAGGGGCTCAATCCTGCTCTATTGTCTATCATTTAATTTATTTCCTCACTAATCTAAAATTGACAAAGTGGAAGCTGCATATTTACAATCCTAAGTGGAGGGAATTCTTAGGTTCTCTCAGGGAGCCTAACAGTCGCATGCAGAGGTTACAAAATAAAATATCTTGGTTGAGTCAAAAAAAAGGAATAATGCCTTATTTATTAGACTCAAATTGTGGAGAAACCTTTGTTTATATAGGCGTAAAACTCCACGTTACAATGATAACGTTATTGTTTTGTTTATACAGAAACTTCATTGCAAAAGTTGCCCAACGGCTTGATATAAACTTGGATATTTAATATTATAAGTACGTCCATACATTAGTTACGGCTCTATATTTTATAGTTAATTATTGGCCCAAGAAGATGTCACATTTATTCTTGTTGTTATTCTTACATTCAACGGTACACGTTTGATGTAATATTGAATTATACAAGCCCTATGCGATGTCTCGCACTAACTTATGGACGTATATAAATTAGGATTAAATTTGTCTACATTAAAGAAGATCAAAAGTAAACAAAAATTAAGTAGACTAATGACAGTAATGAAATCGTTCGTTCATGAGCAAGTTAGAGGAAAAATACCTAAAATATAAGGAAAACTAGCACCGAATGCGAACTTTATCTCTTTTGAATTATTGTACGTGAATATGAACGGTATTAATATTATTTGGCACCGTCCGTTCAGTGATTACAACCAACCCATAACAGTATTAAAATTGATGCTTTTAGCAACTCTTTAGGAAATTTCAAATATCTCAGATTATACATTTCTGTCAAGCAAACGATACTCCAACCCCCTTATGCATAGTTATATGTACAAATCTATAACTCACAGAGAACCCTAAAACTTTAGTTTGACTACTCAAATTAACAAACAAAGAGTACACAAGTTTACAGCCGTAAGTACGTCTGGCAAGTCTTTAATACTTAAGTTACATTTTTATAAAGATTCACGTTATTATTATCTGCTGAATAAAGTTTTGGTTATAACGAACCCTGGCTTCTCAAGAGTACAATTTGTAAGAAAAATAATCCTAGGGGTTTTGTATAGGCTTAAGCTTACTACAGCTAACAATAAACATAATCGGTTAGTGTTAGATACGACTTGTGAGTAGTCAGGCTCAAAAAAACCAAAATATTCGTAACATCGCTATTTCTCTAAGAATAATACACTAGTCTTATCGAACTAATTGTTTTAGGGTTCCGTGCTACAGGGGTGGCGTTCCGGCCACCACACGTGGACAACGACAAAGCCTTTGATTCGGTCGAAATTTGGGCAGTGTTACAGTCTCTCCAGCGGTGCCAAATTGACTATCGATATATCGAGGTACTGAAGTATTTGTATGAAAACGCCACCATGTCGGTTTGCCTCGAGGATCAAAAATCGGAACCTATCCGGCTGCCGCGAGGGATGAGACAGGGAGACGTCATATCTCCGAAACTGTTCACCGCCGCCCTGGAAGATGTTTTTGAGCTTTTGGACTGGAGTGGACTCGGCATCAATATCACCCAACTTCTATTCGCTGACGAAATCGTGGACATGGCTAAGCAAAGAATGCCTCAGTAGAGCCTCTCAACATATAGGTCATATAATGAACAAGGACAAGACGAAAATTATGTCAAACGTCCGTGTCACACCTACTCCTCTGAAGGTTGGAGGCTCTACACTTAAAGTTGTCGCCAAAGATGTGTACCTGTGACAAACAGTCCAGTTAGGTAGGTCCAATTTCAATAAAGAGATCAATCGTCGAATCCAACTCGGCTGAGCAGCGTTCGGGAAGCTTTGCAATATCTTCACGTCCCAAATACCGCAGTGTCTTAAGACCAAGGTTTTCGACCAGTGTGTGTGGCCAGTGATGACATACGGAAATGAGACATGGTCGCTTACTATGGACCTTATAAGAAGGTTCAAGGTCACCCAAAGGGCAATGGAGCGTGCTATATTCGGAGTTTCTCTGCGTGGTCGAATCAGAAACAAGGAGATCCGTAGGAGAACCAAAGTAAGCGACGTAGCTCTCAGAATTGCTAAACTTAGGGCAGGGCACATAGCTTGTAGAAAATATGGCCGTTGGTGCAGTAAAATTCTCGAAAACGTAACGCAGGCAGTCCTCCCACTCGGTGGACCGATGAGCTGGTGAAGGTTGCGGAAAGCCGCCGGATGCGGATAGTGGTCGTCGTGGAAATCCTTAGGGGAGAATCTTATGTCCAACAGTGGACGTCCTTCGACTGATATGATGGTTTTTTTATTTACAATTGGTAAGCCCTTGGCATCATCTCACCTGATGGTAAGTGACGATGATGCCGAAGATGGAAACGGGCTTACCAAGATATAACAAGTGTTTTATGAAAGCAAAGACTTTCATGGTTAAAAACGGCCAATTGCGTCTTGGGGCCACACAAACAGGGTTCCGCAGCATTACTTTAATTCCCAACAGAACAAGACCTCTCAGTACTTAATTATTATAGGTAACTAGGGGTCTAGTCATTCTGGACTTTAGAAATTTTATATTTTATGTCGGAACGGAACGACTTTAGATTCTTTTATAGGTTTTCCTGTAACCTATGCATTCAAAGTAAAGTTTTCGAGAGGCTACGTAGTACAGGCAGGCCTCCCACACGGTGGACAAATCACCTGATGAAAATAGCAGGAAGTCGCTGGATGCGGGCAGCGTAGGACAGGTCGTTGTGGAAATCCTTCGGGGAAGCCTATGTCTAGC
Source organism: Coleophora flavipennella (assembly GCA_947284805.1). Lineage (NCBI taxonomy): Eukaryota > Metazoa > Arthropoda > Insecta > Lepidoptera > Coleophoridae > Coleophora > Coleophora flavipennella. The sequence continues at coordinate 2,636,320 of OX369306.1, read as the reverse complement.
AGTGGGCGTCTTTTGGCTGATATAATGATGGACGATTGGGTTAGTATTGGGTCGGGGAAAAAGTTTCTTTGTATTTTGTATGCAAATTCAAACAGGGCGAACAAAACGAGCTGCATCTTGAACGTTAAGATTTCCACACTGAAAACGCTTGAACCAAGTTTGTGCTACTGATTGATACTGCATTATGTCCATAAACAGCACACATTTTATTTGCAGCCTGTGTTGCATTTTTACCTTTTTTAACATAAAATTTAAAAGTGTAGCTAATTTCTCTTTATTTTCACTCATTTTTCAAACACAGAAAAAACAATTTTAAAATGGCGGGATATTTGTTTTTTTTTATTTTTTATTAAAGTTTCGAAAGTTCACTTATTTAATTTTATTATAACCAGCCAGGTACAAATAATACAAGAAAAGAGAATTGATTACAAATTTATAGTTACAAATTACTAAGAATATTTTTCCCCGACCTATTATTTCAATTTAATTGGTTAGATTATTACCTCGCAAGTGTGTCGAAAAACGTCGTATGACACCCGTGAGTATTGGTAATTTGTATCTTAATGTGCTACTTTATGTGTTTTATTTTGGATAAAATCGGTTGTACTGAAATTCAACAGCAAAAGAATCCAAAGTAATAAGTTAGGCGCGTCCCTGTACACATGGTGTTTCATTAATACGCCGCACGTGCGCGATGTGGTCTAATTTGGTCAATTTTGGTCAGATCGGAGGAAAACTGCCCCATTCTGGACCGCACCTCGGGGTCATATTAGACGCTCCTGTATTAGCTTGTGGCTAAATGTAACCTACAAACATAATTGTTTATTTGCTTCATATATATGTCACCGGGATATTGTGACTACCGCGATATTACAATCTCACTAGTTAGATTATGATATAACGGTTAATTGTGAGTCGGATCACAATTTCACGACCTATTCTTGCACCTCCGAACAAAATCGATGATTTCTTCTGCTGCGAAGCATTCTGCTATCCAGTTGGGGAGATCATTTATTTAGTGTTTTTCACTTAGCTTAGTGTCATTGTAATGTCACTAGTGAGTTTACAATGGACATAGGCCTCCCCCAAGGATTTCCACGACGACCGGTTCAGCGCTGCCCGTATCCAGCGGCTTCCGAGGATTTCCGTAGGAGAACCAAAGTAACCGACATAGCTCTCAGAATTGCTAAACTTAAGTGGCAGTGGGCGGGGCACATAGCTCGTAAAACAGACGGCCTTTGGGACAGTAAAGTTCTCGAGTGGCGAACACGCACCGGAAAACGTAGTTTAGGCAGGCCGGACCGATGACACCTAAAATAAAATGCCTAAAATGCCTAAAATGGAACACCAAAACTACCTAAAATGGAACACTAAAAATACCTTAAATCACACCTAAATATCTTAAATAAAACACCTTAAATAACCCGTCCAAATATTTTTTATTATTTTGAATGTTCCTGTAAATCAATGTTAAAATTTGTTGACTTAAACTAATTATTTGAAGAAATGAAATGTTTATCGTATTATAATTAATTTTATTCGCAAAATCATTGACTTATCTACATACTATTTTTAGACATAAAGATGCTTGGGTACTAGTATAACATTATGTTGGGTATATCACTTGTAGTACTAGTATAACATTATGTTGGGTATATCACTTGTAGTACTAGTATAACATTATGTTGGGTATATCACTTGTAGTACTAGTATAACATTATGCTTAGGTGTATAACTTGTAGTACTAGTAGAACATTATACTTAGGTGTATCACTTGTAGTACTAGTAGAACATTATACTTAGGTGTATCACTTGTAGTACTAGTAGAACATTATAGTTAGGTGTATCACTTGTAGTACTAGTAGAACATTATACTTAGATGTATCACTGTAGTACTAGTAGAACATTTTACTTAGGTGTATCACTTGTAGTACCAGTAGAACATTATACTTAGGTGTATCACTTGTAGTACTAGTAGAACATTATACTTGGTTATATCACTTGTAGTACTAGTATAATATTTTGCTTGGGTATATCACTTGTGGTACTAGTATAACATTATGTAAAAGGCTCATGTGCATAATAATAATAAGCTGCATTATGAACCTAAAAGCGATGCAATAAGTTCATTTTACGAGCAAATATTACGTTGAAGAAATGTTTAGTAGGTACCTTGCCTACTTGTACAAGAGTCACAAAATCATAGAATAGAAGACGTTAAAAGATTGAAGTAGAGAGTCACGTTTAGCTGTGGGTGTATTTATTTGAGCGGGATCACTTAACGAGATGAGCAGGTTTCCACAGCAAACCACTTGGCTTGGCTGTATGGAAATGGTTCAAAAGTAAATGGTAGCAAGTAGATACGCCACTCCACGAAATTTAGTTGTCGCCGTTGGCAGATACGTCGTGGACGACATCATCATATTATCAGGGTACTACCGCATTTAAATAATACCATTAACGTATGCGTTGTAAAATAATACGTAAAAAATTCGCAAAGAAATAGGTAAAGCGAAATATATCTACTATATTTGTAGTGGAAAAAAAACATTGTTACTACACTATCGTGAATAAAATATAATTTTCACTATGCACTACGTAAACTGACGATTTTTTTCATATATAACTCTTTAAATACACTTAATTTAATCAAACAAAAACAAAAGGATATCGAAGTCAGAATTGCTTTACGGCTCAACGGCGGGTTCGCGTAAAAAGTTTAAATTTGTAAAACGATACACAGGAAAATAGGTATTGCTAATAAGATAAGAAACATACTTATTCTGGAAGCTACATTGCAATATTTTATGTTAAAATAGCTGTTTCCCGCGGCTTCACCCATGTGGACAACGTTTCTATGATTTTTCGAGGGTGCGAAGTACGCGAGCGTAGAAAAAAGTAGCCTATGTGTTAATCTAGGTTTTAATCTGTCTATCTACCTAATTTCAGCCAGATCCGTTCAGTAGTTTTTGCGTGAAAGAGTAACAACCATACATCCATATGTCCATACATTCGTACAAACTTTCGCGTTTGTAATATTAGTAGGATCCAATACCAATATCGTATGCGTTGTAAAAAAATACGTGAAAAATTCGCAAAAACTAATTCCCAACGTATTCGTAGCTTCAATTTTGCTAGATAAAGCACAATTAACGAATAAGATATCGATTATTTTCATATATAACTCACTAAATTAATTTAAATATGATCAAAACAAAACAATTAATAAATCCAGAATCAACAGCCAGTTCGCGCAAAGAGTTTACAGTTTAAAGTTTAAAACTAAGTTTTGATTTTTTTACCGACTTCTAAAAAAGGAGGATTCTCAATTCGACCGTATATCTACGAAGCCGTATATATATATTTTTCATGTGTGTTCGCGGATAACTTCGTCGTTTATGAACTGATTTTGATGATTCTTTTTTTGTTGGAAAGGAGATATCCCAAGGGTGGTACCATGATAAGGACCAGGATCTGATGATGGCATCCCAGAGAAATTGAGAAGAACGTTAGTTTCCTGTTTGAAATCGTTTTTTTTTATTCAAAATTATTTCGTCAATAGAAAATGAAATGTTGCCAAAGCGATGGTCAATTTATCATTATAGAGGTCTGTTTTCATTGCGGACTTTTTTTACTCGTCCAAAATCGGTAATAGAAAACAAAAAACGTCGGTTCGGTCCAAATCGCGACGAAGGCTAAACATTAGTTCATTCGTTAGTTCGAAATCGCAGCGGGGCGCTGCAGCTGTACGCTACTGGTACTTTCTCTGATGATCCGTTATTTGAATACCAGTTATTTGAGTAACTTTTTATCAACTGTCAAAAATGACATTTTGTTTTAAATTAGTTTTAACACAGCTTGTGGCGTCATTGTTTTTGACGAACTAATTTAATTTAATTTATTTGATTAATAGTTCAAATGAATAAGTTTTTGTGCTTTAAGAGAATAATATTTTATAATTTATTTTAGATACTGTCAAATATCTTATTGTGTCTAAGTTTGTTCGAAATATCTATAATATATATAATCTTGGTAAGCCCGCTTCCATCTTCTGCATCATCGTCACTTACCATCAGGTGAGATGATGCCAAGGCCTCACCAATTGTGGATAAAAAAAGTAAAAATAAAAAAAATGGCTAAAATTTAGATTTACTTTTTCATCTATTTTGTATTTGTATAGTATTTCATTTGTATTAATTTACTAGCTGTCCCGGAGAACTACGTACCGCCTTACATTACAATACACTGCCCTACCCTACACTACACTACCCTACCCTACACTACCCTACCCTACACTACTCTAACCTACACTACACTACCCTTCCCTACACTACCCTACCCTACCCTACATTACCCTACCCTACCCTACACAAGAACCTTCTCCTGACAATAACGAACTCGACAAAAAAAGAATTAGCCAAATCGGTTAGAATAGCGTCAGGAAGGAAAACCCGACTTATTTTTATAAAGTAGATTTTAGTTTTTCATAAGTTATATTATACTTAACCTACTCGTGATACTGTAAATAGTAAATTCTGAAAATAGTTGGAGTGTATTTTGATAAGTGTCCGACCGAAACAGGATTTGAAGCCGAAACCGAACTTTCGGCGTCGGTCTCAGTTTCGGCCGAAACCGAAACTTATTAAGAACAAATTCAATTTTGTTTTGTATGGTGTATTTTGTATTCTCATGTAGTCAATGCGCGAGCGAGCATGGAATTTTTTTTTTCCTAAATATGCATTTTTTCCGGGATAGTGTAATTATCCCACATGTTGTTCTCCACCGTTTACTTAGGGCGAGGTATTGATTGGAATAGTTGTCTCTGTCTTTTTCTTTACGTGCAAAGAGTAAAGAAAATAACCACACTTATGCACTTTTTCAATGGTTTTTCGTTTCAATCAAAAACTACAACGAAAGTATAAAAAATAATAAAATTTTATTTACCAATTGTAAATAAAAAAAAATACTCACTTTGTTTTATCAAACAAATTTTGTTGTATATTTTTTTAAATTTATACTTCAAAACAATAATAATAATTAGAGTAGACAGTAACGATGTAGACCTATCTTTGAGATTTTTTCTATCGAGCCAAAACTGCACAATCGTGTTGCTAATAGCTTTTAACTTCAAGGAACATCATCATCAATAAGGGTATTTTTTCAACCTTGGGTATTCTATCGTTTAGGAGTAATTGACGTCAGAAATGACGAAAATCTGTAATATTACCGCCTTAAGTTCTATGTTAAGTAGTTTTAGCCTGAAAGGGTAACAGATAGATAAACAGGCAGACAGAAAGACAGACGCACTAATAAGAGTATGGATATTTCAAATGAGTGCAATAATCTAATTTGCGCTATAAGAGTTTACCATTTAATTTAACGGGAAGTTGCGCAAACCCCCCCACATCCCGTGCCCGCTGGCCCGTCACTGCAAATTAGGTTATCTGCCAACGGCTGCGTGCGAACGAGTTATGCAAATCCAGTTATCTGTTTTCCAGTGTCCAGTTAACACAGTTCTTTCCTTTTGGCCGTGCCGCGGTCGCAGTGGGCGGACTAGGGAAACAGTGTTGGTCAAATTCATCATATCAGCTCATACACGTCACCACGGGTTGGTCGACTTCACACACAACCTGCGAGTTTCTTCGCAGGCGTGTGCAGGTTTCCTCACGATGTTTTCCTTCACCGTAAGAGCGTCGGATAAAACGTACATATGAAATTTAAATTCCAAATCGATTTTTTTTTATTATTCACAATTGGTAAACCCTTGACAACATCTCACCTGGTGGTAAGTGACGATGTTGCCGAAGATGGAAGCGGGCTTACATTATTCACATTGGTCAAATTAAAAATATGATTTTAAAAGGAAATTTCAAATATTTTTTACATGGGAATGCCAATTAAAACGCATTTAAGTGGCTCAACGGTAACAAGTCGGTCCTTCCAACCAGAGTTCCCGGGTGCAAATCTAGACGGCCAATGTAATACAATTTTCTTTATTGCATCACATCATCAAAACGAAATGAACAACATAGAAGAGATCCTATACAATAGGCGGCCTTATTGCTAGGTTGCAATTTCTTTCAGGCAACCTTTGGGTAGGGAAACAGCGATAGAATAAGTAAAGTGGCGTTGCAATAATTTAAATTAGAAAAAATTGCAAATAAACAGTTAAATTAAATACTTAAATATTATAACAATAATGAACAAATGAGTTTTTCGAAACGTATATACTAGTACACATACTTACCGATTGCTTTAACGGCGAAGAAAAACATCGTGAGGAAACCTGCACATCTGATTCTAGTTGAGTATGAAGGTCTCGTCGCACACGTCCGTAGGTGTATATCTAAATGCCCTACACGTGACCGCGGATGACGCTAAGTGCAACACCACGCAAACGCCGTCTATCTCTTGGAGAGCACGGTTAATTGCGTCCCACGATCAGTCAGGGTGAAGTGAAATTGCAAGGTCAGTTTTTATTTAAAACTCCATGTCTGTTCTTATTTAAAAGCGAATAAAGAATTACTTACTTACTTACTTACTTACGTTTAAATATTTATTAAATTAATATTTAAAAAAATATGTTTAATAAATTCAGTGCTCTGAGATTTGTTTTTAAAAGTTTGAGCGTCGGTGGCGTGACGGCTAGGTACGCCGCCTCCTGCCCGGGAGGTCGTGGTTCGAATCCAGCCGCGTACCAATGTGATTTCAAATTTAAATTTCATATGTACGTTTATCCGACGCTCTTACGGTGAAGGAAAACATCGTGAGGTAACCTGCACACGCTTGCGTAGAAACTCGCAGGTTGTGTGTGAAGTCGACCAACCCGCACTAAGCCTAAGGCCCGATCGCCTTAATTCAGGGTAGGCTCGAGCCCCTCAGTGGGGACGTATATGTGCTGACATGATGAAGTTCAGTTTGGTTTCAACTGTGACAATATGACTAGTACCTATGCCTATCTCCAAAGAGTTGAGAAGTTGGGAGTCCGTGATTTCTGTGAATATTTTTATTACTGTACTCACACTTAATACGGCCCTGTCACGACTGCTGGGAAAATGTGCTATTTGCATTTTGATGAAACATTTCATCTCTAGCGTGTCTGTCATATCGTTTGTGCTTCATTTGAGTTTTTCTAACACCATAATCAAGAAATTATTCAGTGCTCTGAGATTTGTTTATAAAATGTTGAGATTATTTTTTAAGTAGTTATAAATGCGAAGTTTTGGATTTTTTTTGGAAAGTTTAGTTGTACAAGCAAGATTTACGACAGTGTTGTACAATATAATTTTAAAAGGAACTAATGTTTTGTTCCTGCCTCTACGTCACAAGGTGTTCTCTCTCACTCATCATCATAATCATCATCATATCAGCCAAAAATCGTCCACTGCTGGACAAAGGCCTCCCCCAAGGATCTCCACGACGACCGGTCCTGCGCTGCCTGCATCCATCGGCTTCTCGCGATCTTCACCAGGTCATCGGTCAACCGCGTGGGAGGCCTGCCTACGCTACGTTTTCCGGTGCGCGGTCGCCACTCGAGAACTTTACTACCCCATCGGCCATCTGTTCTACGAGCTCTCTCACTCAAACATTTGCAATTCGAGGCACATCAACAGTTCGTAAAAATTGTAACTAAGCGTATATTACTACTATCTCATGTTATCATGCATGATACATTATCATATCAGCTGAAACACACATAAACGAAACATAAATTTAATGTGTAAAATATGGATAAAATTGTAACAAATAAATCATGCTCGATAGAAATACTCACCAAAGACTAATATAATATATACTGTGCCAAAGACCTTGTAACTCGTGGCGCCCAACGTGGCACGACGGAACTACCCGTCGTTCATCAATAGTAAATTAGGTAAAATAAAATAAGTCTAGTTAAAAATAAAAGAATGAAATTAAATAAGTTGTCAAATTATATTATGTCAGAAATTAAAATGTTGGTAACAATTTTGAAATATTAGGTGGGTAATTATGTCAAGGATAACAGGCGAATCAATTAGATACGTTAAAGTTAAATCAAAACAGTTCACAGACACACATACACACACAAATATACACAGAACTGTACACATATGAACAGTCTCAAATATACAAGGAGGGGGATGCGCTCGCATGAAGCTGCATCCACCTCTACAAAAAAGGAGAGACCCACCGGTCAGCCAGTATGGCAGTATAATATTAAATTAGATTAAATTCATCATCATATCAGCTCATATACGTACCCACCGAGGGGCTCGAGCCTACCCTGAATTAAGGCGATCGGGCCTTAGTCGACCACGCGGGCCCAGTGCGGGTTGGTCGACTTCACACACAACCTGCGAGTTTCTTTGCACACAACCCGCTGAGTACATACTTTTACGAAAAATTTAAACGATAAAAATAAAGTTTAAAGATTATAGATACAATAGTAGTTAATTTACAAACTATCAACTCAGTGAAATATAGTTCGATGTAGTTCAGACCAAATCTGTAACTAAAGCAGGACAGAAAAGACTACCACTTAGTCTCTTTTTAGGGTTCCGTACCACAAAAGGAAAAAAACCGAACCCTTATAGGATCACTTTGTTGTCCGTCTGACCCTCTGTCTGTCTGTCAAGATCCTTTATCTCGGGAGTGCGTTGATGTATCGAGTTGAAATTAAAACCATATACTCCGGTCTACAGTCACTTGAAGTTCTGAAAAAGTCAAACTTATAAAAAACGTATATTTCGACACTCTCAAGGGAATCACAATTTATAGGGTATTTTCCGTTGACCTAGAACTGTGAAATTTGGCAAGTAATGCCATATACTACAAGTATAGGGAAAAATCTGAAAACTATACATTTGTAATTAAATCATAATAAAAAAAAATTCGAGCGAGACCTACAGTACTCGCATATGATGTGTAACATGTGACAAAATACTTTATAAAAGGACGGCAAAGATACGGCAGACTAGGCTGTATGGTCATAGATACCTTTGCCTTTTCCGCGCTTTTAAAGCCTGAAAAAACGCGACTTCCTGTTACAATAGGACACATTTCCGTCCCATTTCACGAAATCACTCCTACAAATTGCAGGAAAGCGAGAGCAAAGATGTTACACATCAAAAATATAGTCTTTATCGATTATGTAAGGAACGGCGGTTAAAATTTTGAATTGAGTTAACCGTGACATGTGGGGTATCGTATGAAAGGGCTTCATTGGTGCAAGCTTAAACAGACTTTCTATTATTTTTATGATGTACAGTTTCCGATTTATAATTTTTATGGTTCCTTATCCAGTGATGAAACTTAGAGAGACCTGGAAAGAGCTACACCGACAAGAGCACGGCTCTCAAATTGTGATGATGATGATGATCCAGTGATGTGGTGGTACGGAACCCTCGGTGAGCGAGTCCGACTTGAACTTGGCCGGTTTTTTAAAGGAAACCATATGTTAGATGAGACTGGAAAAATATTTTTGATGTGTAACATCTTTGCTCTCGCTTTCCTGCAATTTGTGGGAGTGATTTCGTGAAATGGGACGGAAATGTGTAACATGGGACGGAAATGTGTAACAGGAAGTCGCGAAAGCGCGCGCTATTCGATCTGACGAATGAGCTTTGCTCTCGCTTTCCTGCAATTGGTGGGTGATTTCGTGAAATGGGACGGAAATGTGTAACAGTGATTTCGTGAAATGGGACGGAAATGTGTAACATGGGACGGAAATGTGTAACATGGGACGGAAATGTGTAACAGGAAGTCGCGAAAGCGCGGAATTCTACTTTACGAGAGTCCGACTCGCACTTGGTCGGTTTTTTCGTTACTGTCAGATCCGCCACCCAGGTACAATATCGTCATCAAATCTAACTAACCTAAAGTATTTTGTCACATGTTACACATCATATGCGAGTACTGTAGGTCTCGCTCGAATTTTTTTTTACGCCCGCCGCCGGTGACACATTTAATTACATGAACTTTATATATTATATTGTCCAAAGAACACCTATTACGAAGAATAAGCACTGTAATTTAATCATAAACTATTAACTCATTGAAATAAAGTTCGATATAGTTACAGTCACAGTATTACAATATAGCTGCTTACAGTAGTGCAACGAATGTAATTACGCAGAGCAACGGAAGGATACTTCCGGGGCAGCGGGCGGCGGGGCACAGCCTGGCAAACTCCGCGAGCTTGCCAGGCTGGCTACAGGCTAGTTCTGCTAGTACCTACGCCGTGGCGGCATCGTGCGACATCAAAGGCGCTGTGATACGGTAAGCCATATCGTAATACTGTGTTACAGTCCTAGCCAGTAACTATAGTGGGACAAAGAAGACTCTACTGTGTCTCTTTCTTTAAGGTGACCATAATTGTGTAACTCAGAATTTATTCGAATCCAAAAGTAAGGACTTAACTAAACTCGACGAGACTTTTTGTGAGTGCGCATCAAAAGATTAGAAGAAAACAACTAGAAAATTCTTATAAAAAATTTAACCATTTATTGTGTTGGATGGCGATCGTTCTATGCTGAATCATAATGGTTGATAAATAGTGAATTTTATGGTATCTGAGAGCTTACAAATCTGTGACTAGTTCGCAAATTTTGTAGCTTTTTAGAGAATGAACGAAAATACACATCAAATGTCACAAAGGAAGTCTATACACTCTATAAAAACTTAATGAAGATAATGTCTAATTACACATATAAAGTTTCAGAAAGAAAGACATCCTTTTACAACTCGAGATAATAAATAATAACATAAAAACATTGGCAGTTTTCACTAGCAAACAAAGAAGAAACCTAAATTACTCTATAATTATATCTATGACCTATTTCTTCTTAAGTAAAACATTAATTACGAAACAGTAGCTCTATGCATATCTTTATACACGATCCTGAACTATATAAACTTATCTACGGTATTAATGTCGCATATTTTAAATTTGCATAACTTTTATGTATTTTTTTTTACATTTTCATTTCCTAAGACCCTTAAAATTAACCCTTACCTCTAAATTAGAAAGAAAAAGACTATTTTACTTATATTATTTGACCACGAGGTGGTGTCATGCAATTGCCAGAAACCAATAGCAGTACCGTACTTCCGTCGGAATTTCCCTACTCTCAAAATAATACTTTGTCCTGTTAGATAACGACTGCAACATACATATTATTAATATAAAAAGCACACGGAGAAAAAAATATAGTCAGAATAACTATTCAAAGTTATAGTTAAATTAGTTAAATGACGTATCGTTGATGTAGGCTCGAGTAGGCTTTATCATTACAAAATACAAAAGCTTTAGCTCAACCTTTTTTTTTAAAATAAAGACAAAAATAATATAAAACTCATGGCATTTAAAAAAACAGAAACAAAACGATTTACAAAAAGTATTGTATCATATAACACTTGACAGCCCTACCAGCACATCACACACCAGAAACTATGCACTCGCGACTTAGCTTGCTCAATAGCAAGTAAGTGGTTGTAGCATCGTCTTGAATTCATCCAGGGAAGCAGCAGTTGAAACAGCAGGTGGCACAAAGTTCCAGAAACCCGGAATCGGCGATAACAGCGTATAGTCCGGTTGTTCTCAGATCATTGCAGAGTCGGATCGATAATAGCTTCCAGGTTCTTGAGAATACTAACTTACTCAATATCTTTACCAGCTAACGACAGCACTGGCTTCTCACTGCTATCTATGAGGATAGTACGTTTAGACAAACACCAAAAAAAATGTTAGACACGAAATTCATGATGTGTGAACGGAAGATTAACACTTTTTTTTTTTTTTTTCTTCTCCTCCTCGATAAATTTATTTATTCCGCAGTCTCTGCACCACCTCCAAAATGGGCTGAAATCGTATACTCTGCCACAATTGATACATGTTTTTTTTTGGGACTCCATTTGACCGGAATGGTTGCAACAATATGAATCATTTCGACCCTCCGTCTCCGTTTAAATAGCAATGCTTATCAAAACTAGGGCTACCACTTTCTCATAACATTTTTTTTTGTTTAAAGTTTATTTACTTAAATAAACGATACATATTTTTATTACTTAAGCTAAGTAAACAAATAAGAAAACCTTATAATCTCTTTTTTAGTTATTTTAATCACAGCCCTGATTAAACAAAATCATTAAAAAGGATTAAAAATGATTTGATTTGTAATCATTTTGAATAATTTTTAATCGTTCAAATCATTTCTAATTCTTATGAGCGTTTAACATGTGATTTACATTCAAATCCTTTTATTATATCAGGGAGGCTGTAGTTATTAGCACTTGAATCCAGTCTATCTCTGTTGTGCTATGTGAAGGAAAAAAAAATGTTCCTTATATAAAAAATGGTCCTTTCTCTCGCTTAACTTTTCTTTCTCCATTGGCCCGACTGACCTAGGGTCCTTTTTACTTTTAAATTGCATATTTTTAAGAACATTTTTCAAACAACTATCAAATGTCCACGTAAGCTATTTATATCTTGTTATTGTATTATAGGTACATCGCATTTAATAAGTGTGGTTTTCCTTAATAAATGCGATGTACCTATGCTGACCACTCTTATCTAAAAAGTTTTATGTTTACATATTTTTAGTTCGGGAATTCACATGACTAATATAATGTGTGTGTTACAGTCGTTATCTGACAGAAAAACATCCTGTTTTGAGAGTAGGGAAAATCCCAAAGTTCTGTCATCCACGGATTGTAAGTACATTCACCATCAACCAACTGATCTATCTCAACCAGTTCACGTATTTTGGGTACCAAGAAGCTAGAAGCTAAGAAGCTAGTGGGTGTTTGATAGACATAAAATTAGCATATGATTTGACTAGGTTAGGGATCATCTATTTTGAATGGAAATTATTTATTTAAAAAAATGGTCAGATTTCAGACAAGTTTCGTCATCAAATAAATCCTATGTAAGGTGAGACTGGAAATTACATTTATTTTAGCTGGTGACACATACCTACATGGATGAACTTTGTATATTGTTCAAAAAACACCTATCAAATCACCCTGAAATGCTTTTTGCATGTGTGCAGTGTACACAAACGTGTAAAGTGCAATGGCAGCCGTTTTCCCGTGCGCGCCATAGTTTTTTTTATTATATTTATCTGTGGACCCTGCCCTGCATTCACCGCTATGCCTAAGTTCTACCATACAATTCTTCGAACAGAACTATAGACACGCATTGTTCCTATCTTAATACTTTTGGATTATTACCTTAGTAAAAAAAACAATAGTGTTTTTTTTTCTCAAAAATCGTTCCAATTTCAATAAAACTTTTTTTGTAACTAATTGAATTAATTAAACTTACAACTTTATGCGGCCTAATACACTATGAAGTCCATTAGTACTCTTCCTTGGGATTGTTTTTTTTTCTCAAAAAGCTCTTTAACGATTTAAATGGAACTTAGTGAGTTATTAGAACTTCATAAGGCCTACTACACCGAGTAGTTACTTAATCCATAAAAAAATCGTAAAATTATTTGTATAAAATTTTTCATTAACTCTGGTACACCTCCTCTTTTCATTGCTACCAGGTAAGCGTGATATTGAATGTTGAACTATGCATTTCAAAGGGTAAAAGCTACTTAAAAAAGTAAAACTCAGCGTGACTGTACAGTTTATTTTGGTGGTTTTATACAAAATGTGATAAATGAATCATCATATCAGCTTATATACGTCCCCACCGAGGGGCTCGATCCTACCCTAAATTAGGTTGGGCCTTAGTCGACCACGCGGGCCCAGTGCGGGTTGGTCGACTTCACACACAACCTGCGAGTTTCTCCGCAGGCGCGTGCAGGTTTCCTCACGATGTTTTCCTTCACCGTTAAAGCAATCGGTAAGTATATGTACGTAAGTTTAAAAAACTCATTGGTACAATGACCGTCCGGATTTGAACTTGAAATAGGGAAACTATTACTAAGACTCTTCTGTCCGTCCGTCTGTTTGTCACCAGGCTGTATTTCATGAACCGTGATAGCTAGACAGCTGAAATGTTCACAGATGATGTATTTTTGTTGCCGCTATAACATCAAATACTAAAAATAAGAAAAAGTTAAAAATAAGAGGGTCTCCATACAAAAAAAACTTGTTATTTAAACATGAAGAAACTAGCGCCATCTAGTATTATGGTACGGAACCCTATGTGTGCCGTTCTGACTCGCACTCAGTCGGTTTATTAGAAACTTTTCTAAAATATATACTTATATATGTATGTAAAAAAATACCTTGGAAATGACCTTGTCCGGGTTCCCTGTCAAAATTTTATTTGTTGAATTTCAAAAAGGGTTAAGAAGTTATTTTAGTCCCTGATACGTTTATTCATGTAAAACATTTATTGAAACTTCTAGCATGATGTAGAAGTAGCCAAACTTTTTTAGCTATTTCGTTTTCTTTGATCTCTTTTTCTGCCAGCGAGAAATTTTTACTTTGCCAGCAGATTGCAAAAACAGGCAGCTCTGTTTTCCATTCAAACTGGAGTGCTGAAAAGGTCCGATGTTTGCCCATGAAGAGCTATATGTATCTCACGGACAGGGTGTCTGATGTGATACGTTCTGTTCCTCATCATTTAGGATTATGGATCATCATCATCAGCTCCTACACCTTCCCACCAAGGGGCTCGAGCCTACCTTGAATGATTGAAATATTTTTCGCCTCCGTAGCTCAGAGGCAAAGTCCACTGGCTTAACACAGGAGGTCGCGGGTTCGATTCCCGGCGGGGTCAATTGTAAGACTCGGTTTGGTTGGTGGTAGGGCATTTTCTAAGCCCGCCTGACTAGCTACCACCATCTTATCTAAGTCTTGCCGCCAAATATCAATGTTGATATCATTGGTGTGTTCCGGCATGAAGATAAGATAGCCAGCTCCCCATTGCGTTGGGGAATCTTGGTAAGCCCGCTTCCATCTTCGGCAACATCGTCACTTACCACCAGGTGAGATGTTGTCAAGGGTTTACCAACTGTAAATTAAAAAAAAAAAAAAGAATTAGGGCAACCGGGCCTGACTCTTAGGCATTAGAAAGATGGATAAATCTCCTATATTCCTAGTTTATTGATTTTGATTTAAAATAATTTTATTTTAATACAAGGTTTTTTCCGCGGCTTTGTCCTTTGTCCGCGTGGACTTAGTATCTATGACTGTCTACGACGGTGTGCAGTGCACGAGCCGTAAGCGGCTAGCAAGCATGGGAAAAAGAAGCCTATATGCTAATACAGGTCCTAATCTATATACCTACCAAATTTCAGTCAGATACGTTTAACAGTATTTTTTGTGCGCAAGAGTAACAAACATCCATACATCCATAAATACCAACGCGTTTATAATATTAGTAGGATTGTTATTATTATTATCAATAATCTAAGGTCTAGGCAACCTGACACATAAATATTTCATTTTAAAATATAATCCAATCCATTATTTCCTAGTAAATCTGCCATAATAATACTTATTCTGTCATATTGTTAAAATTCATCGTTTTTTTTATTAATCTTTATGTTTTAACTTTTAACACCCTTTTAGATTTTGTTTGAGTTTATTTTTACTTATTTTTGTTATTTTTTTAAGTTTAGCTAGCGTGTAGATTTGTACACGTGAAAACATATTTAAATAGTACTTTGTTTTTTAATTTGCTTTTTAAATAGTCATAAAATACTGTTTGTTTTTCAAATAAGGTAAAAAAAAATACTGAAAAAATATATATATTAGGTTCAGTCGAATATCTATTACGGTTTAAAAGACAGACAGACGGACAGACAGCGTAGGCTTAATAGAGTCCCGTTACCTTGTACGGAATTCTAAAAATAATCCTCCATAAAGTCTCCTTCAATATTCGTAACTCCAAGTCTCATGTAGGACATTTTCAATGGCGACCCTTGTGGCTCGTACAAGTGCCGCGCGACACCTGCTTAGAAGCCAGACGTCCGCTGTCTAGCTACTTACCGCTATCTAGCGCTTTATACGCTGTTTGCTCACTTTCGCTCATTCACCACAGATGGCATACAGATAGGCTGCTTTCACTGTCGAGATTAAATTCCTCCCCTACTCCTCACTATCTCAGAAGGTATACTTAGGTACTGTGGTTTTGCTTGTGTGGGGTATAAACTTGGTTGGTATAGAAGGTTTTTTAAGTAAAACTTCTTGACTACACTATACTATACTCAGCGAGCTTACACCGCCCTCCGTTTCCAGTTCAATAACGCCTTCAGGGTGTTGATGGGGCTGCCGCGCTTCTGTAGTGCCTCGGGAATGTGCGCATAGACTGTTTTTATACCACAATGCGCAAAAGGTGCGCGTCCTTAGTGCGCAGAGTGCGCGGTAGTGCCAACAACATCCTGGCTATGGTTTGATTGCTGCTACATGAATCATTGTTACAATGTTCATGTGCCGGCAATCTTACCTCATAGAAGTTTTTGATTTTATATTTATGATACCTTTTTTTACTAACATTTAGTGTATATAAGCTTAGTTTGTAAGATTACTAACACAAATTGATCCTAAAGTTGGTCGTAAATAAATTGATTATTATTATTTACGCCTGCGAAGAAACTAGAAGGTTGTGTGTGATATCGACCAACCCGCACTGGGCCCGCGTGGTCGACTAAGGCTCGATCGCCCTAATTCGGAATAGGCTCGAGCCCCTCGGTAGGGACGTATATGAGCTGAAGTGATGATGTGACGCACGCTTGACTTGGGGAGTAAGCTGGTGGATGCGTGAAGAGAGCGTTACGGAAGTGTGGTCGGGCGAGGCGAACGGAAGTTGTGAGGGATATATAAATTAGTGAAGATAGAAAGACAGATACTATTTAGTTTTAACAACAATATCGGTTGTCAAAACAAACATGATAATAAAAGATTTGATCATTTTCAGAGGATAGTAAAACTCTTTTCATAAACTGTCTATGCCTCCGTGTGATAAAAAAGATTTGATTATTTTCTGAAGACTATTTATTTTCATGCATATAGATGGAGCTTTTACTTCAGTCGTGTGGTCTAAAGCACACTCGTATTTTTATATTTTTTATTCACAATTGGTAAGCCCTTGGCATGATCTCACCTGATAGCAAGTTTTTTTTTAATTCATAATTGGTAAACCCTTGACAACATCTCACCTGGTGGTAAGTGACGATGTTGCTGAAGATGGTAGCGGGCTTACCAAGATTCCCCAACGCAATGGGAAACTGGCTATCTTATCTTCATGCCGGAACACACCAATGATATCAACATTGATATTTGGCGGCAAGACTTAGATAAGATGGTGGTAGCTAGTCAGGTGGGCTATGAAAGCAACCAAACTGATTCTTACAAAGATGACCCCGCCGGGAATCGAACCCGCGACCTCCTGTGTAAAGCCAGTGAACTTTGCCTCTGAGCTACGGAGGCGGTTAAAAGTGACGATGATGCCGTAGATGCAAGCGGACTTACCAAGATTCCCCAACGCAATGGGGATCTGGCTATCTCATCTTCAAGCCGGAACACATCAATGCTGTTAACACTGATGTTTGGCGGTAAGACTTGGATAAGATGGTGGTAGCTAGCCAGGTGGGCTATGAAAGCAACCAAACTGATTCATACAAAGATGACTCCGCCGGGAATCGAACCCGAGACCTCATGGTGTGAAGTGAATGGACTAACCATAACGCCACGTAGGCGGTCAAAATATATTGTGTTTACTTAGTGCTGTCAAAAAATATCTTGGTTTGTAAATTTTTAAATCAAAATACCACTAATTACCCGTGGACCCGGTGATTCGACCCATTGACGGGTCCACTTTTATTCGATCAATGAAACTGTAATAAAGAAAATCCGATTTATTAATTTCCTAATTTAAACTAGGTTATCACGATAGAACTTCACTTAAATTACATATACAGGGTGTAACAAAATTGATGTAGGTCCCGTTAACTGGGGCTTCTACTCATCATACTGAACAACTTTACCCAAGGAACCCATAGACAATTCACGAAAAAAAGTTTCGAAGCTCCATACAAAATGCACAAAATTGGTCAATCAGCTGATCGTTTTGTATTAATAGTTCAAATTTTTTTTGCGATTTCAGCAAACTTATAGAACAATAATTGTTCAGTATGATGAGTAGATGCCCCAGTTAACGGGACCTACATCAGTTTTGTTACACCCTGTATATGTAATTTAAGGCTTGTACATGGGCTAGCGACCTTGAGTGTCTGGGCGGAGCTCTATATCTCTCCCCGCACCACCCGCACCATAAAATCGCGCGCTACGTAGGTATACAGCCACACCAGAGTCATAGAGTAATAAAATTATAGAGACTTATACATACACAAATAGCATCTTCTTTCTAGGTACACGGGGTGCACTTTACGTAATAAGTCTTCAAGCCTAAAGGCAAAAAAAAAATATTACAGCCATGCTGTGCATACTTTTTCGCAAAGCTGTCACGGTCTGGTGTAGTCGGGAATACACAAAACAACGATAACCATTACGTTTACTTAGTAGCAATAAAAATAGGTAAATACATCCAAATTTTACACATAATTTGGGTTTGTATGAGAGGTGAAATTACAACTAAAAGATTCCATCATGGTAGAGTATGTGAATGACATTTAGTTTGACACATTTGTTCACAAGCAGCGCCCTTCTTGTACAGTCACTCATGTATGAAAATATATTTTTCAATACAGTTGCTCCAAAAATGGTGCCTACTTTATGTGCTAGTTTACTATGCGCAAAATTTATCTTACCGCACTTATTTATTTTTTTTACTTGTAGTTCTGAGAAACAATACATTTCTATCAAATAAAAAAATATAATAACCAGAGATAACGAATCTTCTTTAGGATTTTTGAAATGAGAATTTTAAAAGAGATTGGTTGTTTCCACAGAATAGAAGAATCATATTTTTTTATATTTGTGGTTGTTTCTCTGTGGGGTTAGTTAGTACATAACGTTAGCTAATTAGATTGTCTTTGGGTTTTATGCTTGTGAAGAAAGGAGAACAAATATGAATAAAGCGCATAGGTCATCTTTTCCAGGGAGGTTTTAATGCTTACAATAATATTATACCCAAGCTATTGTTAACTAACTACGGTAATATTTTTAAAAAAACTTACGCATTCGTACGTGTGTACGTTCTAAATTAAATATGGTGCAATTTTCGTAAAACTGAATTGAGTTTTTTTAGTTGTGAAAACGAGTAAAATTATAAATAGTTAATATAATATGTCAAATAAAAAATATGCATATGTACGAGTATAATAAAAATAGAGTGAGATTACTCCCCGGACGTTTTAAATGAGCCACAAGTCGCGTAAAATGAACTTTGATTGCCGAAACCTTGATATCATGTAACCATGTATTTTGTTTTTCTGCATTTTTTTAATTTACCTGTTTTCTCAAATGTGTATTGAAAAACGTCGTATGATACATGGGTGTAAAGGGAAATGACAAACTCGTGATGATAAACCCTCGCCTGCGTCTCGGGCTTACAAATGTCACTCGTTTGTTATAATATACATTTTTACCAACCTTGTATCATAAATATCAATGTCGATCTTCCATGCGTACACGACTATTTATCGATGATTTACTACTTGTTTCTTCATATCTGGCTGGTTACAATTTACAAAGCGGAGAGGTAGAGATATTAAATAAAATCAACGGTATGAAGAAATTAAAATGTTCTGAAAAGGTAGTAATTAGGACCGTTTCGGGCTTTTTATCTGAGGATTACTGATCTCAAAAGTTTTTATTTGTTTTGTGTTTTGTATTTGAATTTTGTACTTGGTATTATAGGTGATACAAAACAATGTAATTAGACTTGTGGTTAAAATTTAAATCTTTGGAATTCATCTAACTTAGGACTCATAAAAACTCCTTAATTCTCCTAAGAACCTATAAAATCTAAAATAGCTTAAATAGCTCGTAGAATATATTATTGCCGTTGAGGTAGTAAGTTCTCGAGTGGCACTCACCACAAGAGACACCGTGCACCGCATTGAAAATGACTGGTCTTGCGTTGCCCGCATTCAGCGACATTTCACCAGGTCGTCGGTCCACCTAGTAGGCTTTCCTACGTTTCATCTTCCAGTGCCCGGTCTCCACTCGAGAACATCACTGTCTCAACAGTCATGTGTTCTACTAGCTATGTACCTGGCCACATAGCTGACAGATCAGATGGCCGTTGGGGTAGTAAAGTTCTCGAGTGTCAACCGCACACCAGAAAACGTACCGTGCACCGTACGCTCACCCGTTCTACGAGCTATGTGCTATGAGCTCGTTAAACAGATGGCCATTTGAGTAGTAAAGTTCTCGAGTGGCAACCACGCATCAGAAGATGCACCGCACAACGCATTAGATACGACCGGTTCTGCGTTGCTCGCATCCAGAGGGTTCTCATGACATTCAGCAGGTCGTTGGTCCTCCAAGTGCGAGGCCTGCCTACGCTACGTCTTCCGATGTACGGTCATTACTCGAAAACGTTGCTGCCCCAATGGCCATCTATTCTAAGAGATATATGCTTAGAACAGAATATGATCGTTGGGGCAGCAAAGTTCTCGAGTAGCAAGAGTGCACCAGAAGGCGCAACGTGCACCGTATTGGAAATAACATATCCTAAGTTGTTCGAATCCAGTGGCTTCCCGCGACCTTTACCAGGTGGTCAGTCAACCGAGGGGAAGGCCTGCCTATGGTAGGTCTTCCAGTGCGCAGTCGCCACTCAATAACTTTACTGCACCAACGGTCATCTGTTCTACGAGCTATGTGCCAGACCGGGCATTCTCAATGCGGTGCACGATGCGTCTTCTGGTAAGCGGTCGTTACTCGAGAATTTTTCTGCCTTAACGATCATCAGTTCTAGTAATGTATCTCTTAAATTAGATGGCCGTTGGAGCAGCAAAGTTCTCAAGTGGTGACCACACACCGGAAAACGTAGCGTAAGCAGGCCTTCCACTTGTTGGACCGACGACCTTCTAAAGTCGCGTGAAGCCGCTGGATCTTTGTGCTGGGTTATACGATTTCGACGATTCTTTTTTTATGAATAGGGTATAAATAAAGCTCGGGTAGATTTTAAGCAACAAAAACTGTAAAAAAAAAACTTTGAAATATAAAAAAATAACCAAAGAAAAGTGTAAAATAAAAAATAAAAAGAATCTAATGTAGATAACCAAATATGTTCATGAAATACTCTCTGTCCGTTACACTACACTATGTACACAAAAAACCCAATATTTTATTTTTATTTGAGAGCTCCCGCAAAGCAGCACAGGTCCGTCTAGCATCACGACCCGTCCCGCACTGATTTTTAGGACGAGCGCGGGGAACGGCTTGAGAACGTTTGGAATTTCACCCGAAATCAGATGGTTTTATAATATTTATAAAAAAAATACAATAAATATTCAAAAAGTGAGAAATCAGCATCACTCTAGATTGTTTTTTGAGTTAGATCATAAATTTTCAAACTGTTTTGTTAAAAATTGCGGCAGTAAAATGGTTACAACTGAAAAAAAAGGGGGTGTATTAGATATTTTTTTTCTATGGTTCTGGAAAATAAAATAGAATTCTGTGGAATCTACATCACTTCTTATATCGTGTAGATTATTATGTATTTTTTTCTGGTAGAAATAAGCTATGGCTAACGTATAAAATGGTTACAAAATTCTTCAGTTTTAGAGGTTTTTCGAAGGACAAGCCTTAAGTGAAAATCTATCGTGTTAACCTAGTTAAAATTAGGAAATTAATAAATCGGTTTTCTTTATTACAGCTTCATTGGTCGAATAAAAGTATTTTGATGACTGGACCTAAAATAATTTTGTTACACCCTGTATATCTGTTGCAGGCATACTGTATAATTCGTCATTATACATAAGGACAGGCAAATGTCAGGCAAATTATATAAAGACGAGGGCGGGGGAGATTATTATAAATTGCCTGACGTACTGCTGTAAAATGACTAATCGTACAATTTGCCCGCCACATATCGATGGTAATTTCAATGTGAAGCCAATCAAAAGCATTCCAAACCTGTACGTATACTGCACACGCACACATAGACTAAGACTAACACGACTGGAAAATACACGATAGTACTTGCTAAGACGTCGCCGAAAACAGGCACACACACATAACACTCCGATGTGTAAAACATGTGTGAGTTACTTTTAAAAAAGTGGCTTCAAATTGACAGTGCCAAATATATATTAGTACAGTATGGACACTCCCTGCCGCTCTCTAGATTGCGACCTCACCCCCTCGTCACCCAAATTGATACAGATTGGTTACAGTTTGGTTGTCGAATGTATAGGATTTCGCCGCCATTTTGTTTGTTTCGTCATTTGTTTTTTTAAATGTCATTTCTGGCCCGTTGTATGAAGTGTCCATGGTGTGACAGAGCTCAGCATTCTATCTGATCTGAGATAGTAGAGATTAAATGAGACAATCCTATGATCCTATCATCATCATCATCACATCAGCCGAAGGACGTCCACTGCTGGACATAGGCCTCGCCCAAGGATTTCCACGACGACCGGTTCTGCGCTGCCCGCATCCAGCGGCTTCCCGCGACCTTCACCAGGTCATCGGTCCACCGAGTGATAGGCCTGCCTACGCTACTTTTTCCGGTGCGCAGGCGCCTCTCTAGAACTTTTTTGCCCCGACGGCCATCTGTTCTACTAGCTATGTGCCCCGCCCACTGCCACTTAAGTTTAGCAATTCTGAGAGCTATGTCGGTTACTTTGGTTCTCCTACGGATCTCGTCGTTTCTGATTCGATCACGCAGTGAAACTCGGAGCATAGCACGCTGTATTGCAATTTAGGTGACCTAGAGCCTTCTTCATCATATCAGCTCATATACGTCCCCAACAAGGGGCCCGAGCCTACTCTGAATTAGGGCGATCGGGCCCAGTACGGGATGGTCGACTTCACATTCAACCTGCGAGTTTCTCCGCAGGCGTGTGCAGGTTTCCTCACCATGTTTTCCTTCACCGTAAGTAAGAGAGTTGGATAAACATACATATGAAATCAAAATTCGAAATCACATTGGTACGTGGCAAGATTCGAACCACGACCTTCCGGACAGGAGGCGGCGGCCCTAGCCGTTACGCCACAGTCGCTACATGAATATGAAGCGACCATGTTTCAAATCCTATCAGACTCATTACATTAAAAATAAAACTAATAATAACTAATTATTAAACCTAAAATTTTCTTACTCAAAAGAAAATCACAGCGGTTCGCATGTAATTAAAAATTACACTACGTCTGTTTCATCAGAGAGAATCCTTTGTATTGCAGATTTTTAAACGCTCTTTGTCATTGCAGTATTTTTAAATGAGCTTAATGCTTTATAATTTTGAACCTTGTGTCTGTGACGTAGGACTACGTTTTAGGGGAGGTTGGGGCAAAACTGCTGACAGTGGGAGACTGAGCGCAGTAAGACCGTGGGCTAACGAGCCCCCACCTCCTCATTTTCATTTTATCATCCCCCCACCACCCATCTAGTCTACTAAGTATTTACACTTTGCTAGGAACGTTAAAGAGAACTTTTTAGGGTTCCGTAGTACAACGAGGAACCCTTATAGTTTCGTCACGTCTGTCTGTCCGTCTGTCCGCGGCCTAGCTCCTAGACTATTAGTAGTTAAGAGCTGAAATTTGGCAAAGATATATATATAATAATAACGCGGAGAAACCTGTACAAAAATTTTTGAAAAAAAAAATCTTTTAAGGGTACCTCTACATCTCTACCCCTAAAAATGAAGTGGGAATGATTTTTTTTCTGGTCAAACCCTGTCGTGTAGGGTATCGTTAGGTAGATCTTAAAAAATAGTCATTTTATAATTTAGGGTCCCGTTTATAAGTCGTTTCTAGTTGACGAGCAGTAGTCGATCAAAAAATTCGTATATACACTAACCTGCTCAAAAATGTTGCTAGCGCGTTTTAGAATATATCAAATTGTAAGTAAATCACTATAACAAACATAATTATTGGAAACTACGAAACCTTACATTGCGCGTGACCCGCCACGCAGTTGGCCGGTTTTTTTATAAATAAAATAGTAGGGAACTAGCTTTTTAGTGGAATTGGACAAATAATTAAACTAATGGAGCTCTTTAAATTTTTTTTTTCACAAAACTAATGTCTAATGTTATTTACCTATTCCCCAAGCAATGTATTAATTACCCGACTACGCCAGGAGGAGGGTTATGTTTTTCGAGTGTATGTATGTATGTATGTTTCTATATTTCTTTGGCTTGCTCTGTATAGCCTAAACGGCTTGATGTATTTTGGAGTGCGAGGTGTCGTTAGATTAGTCTTGGTCCCGAGAGTGACATGGGATACATTTTTCCCTGACTGGCCAAAAAGGGGTTAAGTTTTTATCAAAAGTAGTGTTAATTTTTTATGAGTATACTAGTGGATGCCCGCAGCTTCGCCCGCGCAGATCCCGATTTTTGCGGTTCCCGTGGGAATTTCCCAAAATCCTTTCTTAGCGGATGCCTACGTCATAACATCTATCTTATCTTATCTTATCTTATCTTATCTTATCTTATCTTATCTTATCTTATCTTATCTTATCTTATCTTATCTTATCTTATCTTATCTTATCTTATCTTATCTTATCTTATCTTATCTTATCTTATCTTATCTTATCTTATCTTATCTTATCTTATCTTATCTTATCTTATCTTATCTTATCTTATCTTATCTTATCTTATCTTATCTTATCTTATCTTATCTTATCTTATCTTATCTTATCTTATCTTATCTTATCTTATCTTATCTTATCTTATCTTATCTTATCTTATCTTATCTTATCTTATCTTATCTTATCTTATCTTATCTTATCTTATCTTATCTTATCTTATCTTATCTTATCTTATCTTATCTTATCTTAACTTAACTTAACTTAACTTATCTTATCTTATCTTAACTTATCTTATCTTATCTTATCTTATCTTATCTTATCTTATCTTATCTTATCTTATCTTATCTTATCTTATCTTATCTTATCTTATCTTATCTTATCTTATCTTATCTTATCTTATCTTATCTTATCTTATCTTATCTTATCTTATCTTATCTTATCTTATCTTATCTTATCTTATCTTATCTTATCTTATCTTATCTTATCTTATCTTATCTTATCTTATCTTATCTTATCTTATCTTATCTTATCTTATCTTATCTTATCTTATCTTATCTTATCTTATCTTATCTTATCTTATCTTATCTTATCTTATCTTATCTTATCTTATCTTATCTTATCTTATCTTATCTTATCTTATCTTATCTTATCTTATCTTATCTTATCTTATCTTATCTTATCTTATCTTATCTTATCTTATCTTATCTTATCTTATCTTATCTTATCTTATCTTATCTTATCTTATCTTATCTTATCTTATCTTATCTACCTGCATGCCAAATTTCAGCCCTATCCATCCAGTGGTTTGGGCTGTGCGTTGATAGATCACTATGTCAGTCAGTCAGTCACCTTCGAGTTATATATATTTAGATTGTTTTCAGGTCTAATGTATGTATGTATGTTTCTTTATTGCACGATATCTTTTAAACGGTTTGATGGATTTTAGAACGCAAGGTTACGTTATATTCGTCTTGATCCCGTGAGTGACATGTGATAGATACATTTTACTGTTATTCCAAAAAGATGCTTTTATGCAATATGTTTTAATTAAATGTTAAATTCATGTTACACAATTAATACACCCGTGATCACCTGAGCCTAGCCTTGCTGTGAATGTGCACAGATTTCTAAGTTATCATTTTCAAGGTTTACTAAAACAATCTTGAACACGATATTCATTTAAAAGAGTTGATTCATACTTCGAACGAAGCGACACATAACGCAACGTGGCATTCTAAAGCTTATATTGCATATCAATCACAGTACAAAGAACATCTAAAATCACAAACAACAAAAACAAAATTCGCGTGGGGAATTCGTTGGATGTGGGCAGTGCAGTCGTTGAAATCCCTTGGGGGGAGACCTTTATCCAGCGATGGACGTCTTCCAGCTGATATGATGACGAAAATTCAGATTAGGGGCTAAGGGACGTGCAGAGCACCTTCAAAGTATGTATATTAGTACTAACATACAGTATGGACACTCCCTGCCGCTCTCTAGGTTGCGACCTCACCCCCTCGTCACCCAGATTGATACAAATTGGTTACAGTTTGGTTCTCGAACGTAAAGGATTTCGCGAACATTTTGTTTGTTCCGTCATTCGTTTTTTGAAATGTCATTTCTTTCTCGTTGTATGAAGTGTCCAGGTTGAAGAATGATGCAGGCGGGAAGTAGGGCCATATCCATACTGACGGTGCCGAATGCGTGCGTCTAAATCGGATGAGTTGACACCAGGCGCAAGAGGTCCTTCATTAGTCACTACAATACGTTATTAAACTGCAGAGCGATGACCGTGTAATATGTGAAGAACATGATGCAGGTGGGAAGTAGGGCCATGTCCATACTGACGGTGCCGAATACGTGCGTCTGAATCGGACGAGTTGACACCAGGCGCAAGAGGTCCTTCATTGGTCACTACAATACGTTATTAAACTGCAGTGCGATGACCGTGTAATATGTGAAGAACATGATGCAGGTGGGAAGTAGGGCCATGTCCATACTGACGGTGCCGAATACGTGCGTCTGAATCGGACGAGTTGACACCAGGCGCAAGAGGTCCTTCATTGGTCACTACAATACGTTATTAAACTGCAGTGCGATGACCGTGTAATATGTGAAGAACATGATGCAGGTGGGAAGTAGGGCCATGTCCATACTGACGGTGCCCAATACGTGCGTCTGAATCGAACGAGTTGACACCAGGCGCAAGAGGTCCTTCATTGGTCACTACAATACGTTATTAAACTGCAGTGCGATGACCGTGTAATATGTGAAGAACATGATGCAGGTGGGAAGTAGGGCCATATCCATACTAAAGGTGCCGAATACGTGCGTCTGAATCGGACGAGTTGACACCAGGCGCAAGAGGTCCTTCATTGGTCACTACAATACGTTATTAAACTGCAGTGCGATGACCGTGTAATATGTGAAGAACATGATGCAGGTGGGAAGTAGGGCCATGTCCATACTAAAGGTGCCGAATACGTGCGTCTGAATCGGACGAGTTGACACCAGGCGCAAGAGGTCCTTCATTGGTCACTACAATACGTTATTAAACTGCAGTGTGATGACCGTGTAATATGTGAAGAACATGATGCAGGTGGGAAGTAGGGCCATATCCATACTAAAGGTGCCGAATACGTGCGTCTGAATCGGCCGAGTTGACACCAGGCGCAAGAGGTCCTTCATTGGTCACTACAATACGTTATTAAACTGCAGAGCGATGACCGTGTAATATGTGAAGAACATGATGCAGGTGGGAAGTAGGGCCATGTCCATACTAAAGGTGCCGAATACGTGCGTCTGAATCGGACGAGTTGACACCAGGCGCAAGAGGTCCTTCATTGGTCACTACAATACGTTATTAAACTGCAGTGTGATGACCGTGTAATATGTGAAGAACATGATGCAGGTGGGAAGTAGGGCCATATCCATACTAAAGGTGCCGAATACGTGCGTCTGAATCGGCCGAGTTGACACCAGGCGCAAGAGGTCCTTCATTGGTCACTACAATACGTTATTAAACTGCAGAGCGATGACCGTGTAATATGTGAAGAACATGATGCAGGTGGGAAGTAGGGCCATGTCCATACTAAAGGTGCCGAATACGTGCGTCTGAATCGGACGAGTTGACACCAGGCGCAAGAGGTCCTTCATTGGTCACTACAATACGTTATTAAACTGCAGTGCGATGACCGTGTAATATGTGAAGAACATGATGCAGGTGGGAAGTAGGGCCATATCCATACTAAAGGTGCCGAATACGTGCGTCTGAATCGGACGAGTTGACACCAGGCGCAAGAGGTCCTTCATTGGTCACTACAATACGTTATTAAACTGCAGTGCGATGACCGTGTAATATGTGAAGAACATGATGCAGGTGGGAAGTAGGGCCATGTCCATACTAAAGGTGCCGAATACGTGCGTCTGAATCGGACGAGTTGACACCAGGCGCAAGAGGTCCTTCATTGGTCACTACAATACGTTATTAAACTGCAGTGTGATGGACCGTGTAATATGTGAAGAACATGATGCAGGTGGGAAGTAGGGCCATATCCATACTAAAGGTGCCGAATACGTGCGTCTGAATCGGCCGAGTTGACACCAGGCGCAAGAGGTCCTTCATTGGTCACTACAATACGTTATTAAACTGCAGAGCGATGACCGTGTAATATGTGAAGAACATGATGCAGGTGGGAAGTAGGGCCATGTCCATACTAAAGGTGCCGAATACGTGCGTCTGAATCGGACGAGTTGACACCAGGCGCAAGAGGTCCTTCATTGGTCACTACAATACGTTATTAAACTGCAGTGTGATGACCGTGTAATATGTGAAGAACATGATGCAGGTGGGAAGTAGGGCCATATCCATACTAAAGGTGCCGAATACGTGCGTCTGAATCGGCCGAGTTGACACCAGGCGCAAGAGGTCCTTCATTGGTCACTACAATACGTTATTAAACTGCAGAGCGATGACCGTGTAATATGTGAAGAACATGATGCAGGTGGGAAGTAGGGCCATGTCCATGCTGACGGTGCCGAATACGTGCGTCTGAATCGGACGAGTTGACACCAGGCGCAAGAGGTCCTTCATTGGTCACTACAATACGTTATTAAACTGCAGTGCGATGACCGTGTAATATGTGAAGAACATGATGCAGGTGGGAAGTAGGGCCATATCCATACTAAAGGTGCCGAATACGTGCGTCTGAATCGGCCGAGTTGACACCAGGCGCAAGAGGTCCTTCATTGGTCACTACAATACGTTATTAAACTGCAGAGCGATGACCGTGTAATATGTGAAGAACATGATGCAGGTGGGAAGTAGGGCCATGTCCATGCTGACGGTGCCGAATACGTGCGTCTGAATCGGACGAGTTGACACCAGGCGCAAGAGGTCCTTCGTCGATCTGTAGCAATGAGAGTCTGGAAAAGAAGACGTTTGACATTATTTTAAATTAAACATAAAGACATAAAAAGACATGACAGTTGGTGGAAGGGCATTTTCTAAGCCCGCCTGGCTAGCTACCACCATCGTATCTAAGTCTTACCGTCAAGCGTCAGTGCTAATAGCATTGATGTCTTCCGGCTTGAAGATAAGATAACCGGTTCCCCATAGCATTGGAGAATCTACATAGGTAAGCCCGCTTCTATCTTCGGCATCATCGCCACTTACCATCAGGTGAGATGATGTCAAGGGCTTACCAATTTTTTTTTTTTACAAAAAACAACGTATAACAGAAGGCGGCTAAGCAACTTATCAAAAACCAAGTAATTATTGTTATAAAGTGGGAAACAGTAAAAGGGTTAAAGACAATTATGCGAAACAAAATTATAACAGAAGCATTATAATAAAAAAAACACACCGGTAGCACTCCGGGAGTGCCGGCAGAAGTGAAAACTTTAGTATTAACGTTGTGTTTAATTATAAGTACAAAAATACTATCATTTATGAGGTAGAATACAATGTTTATTTATTGCGCTATCGTACACAAATATGACAATTTACATGTTATTATTCATAATATTATATCGTTATTTATTTATATATTACATTAATTTTTATCTCTTAGAAATATCAACTTTCATCCATAATTTCGACGACTTTTTCACAATCGTTATTACCAGAATCATCATCGCAAATTTCTAAAACTGATACAATCGGTTTATGATAGCTGAAGTAAGAAACAAACAGTTTTGATTCGAATCTATTTAAGTGTCTAATAAAGACCGCATCAATTGTTGTTTTGTATTTCGTTGTGCTAAAATTGCGATCATTTGACATAGTTAAACCAAATTCATTATTTAAAAATTCAATTAATGATTGATTTTTATCCTCTGCAAAATTGATATTGAAATCTCCACTCAAAATCATTGGCAATTTATCAAAGCTTTTTCCAATTTTTTTTTGAAGCAATGCAGATGCGTCATGAGAATAAATAAATAATGTTTCAGGCCTAAGCAACTATGCACTGTGATTTTCGTCAGGTGCCCATGTATCGAGACTCGCATTATTGGTGTGTTTTCGCATTTTTAAGAAGAAAAGGATGAAGTGTTGTGTTTTATCGTGTCGAAGTTATTCAGACAGACGTTCTGATGCTATGAATGGTATCACATTTCATTTGTAAGTAATTTTATACGTAATTATTAAAATAGTTCTAGAAAATTCTCGGCTTTCAAGTATAAATTATACTTCTCGACACTAGGTGGCGTAACTTTTGTGAATAAAAAATACGAGTACGTAAAGTTCCGCATTGCTATATAGTTATAATCATACGTGGAAACTGAAAATTAAAGTATACAATTAAACCTGAATACTTTTTAGTCGCCAAAACAGTACTTTAGTGATTTTTATAATTATATTGTAAACAGGCCGCCATCTATCGTCAACAAGAACAACTATTTTCAACGTACCAAATATCCAGGGCCGTAATTAGATTCAAATAATTTTACCGAATAACACACGGCTATGGTCAGTAATGAAATAACATTTTCATAGCAAATATTTTCAAGTAACAAAGATCTGAGTTGTATACATACTCGTACTATTCTCCGTGACTGTTCATGAATTGAAAGAACTTCGAATGTTAAATAATCATTTTATTCATATTAATATAATTTACCACCTAGTTAATTTTATTTCTTTTTGTTTGTTTTAGATTTCCATCCGATGATAATTTAAAACAACAATGGATCACAAAAGTGAATAGACCGGATTGGACTCCGACAAAATATACAAAGATTTGTTCTTGCCATTTTAATGATGCAGACTTCATAGTGACAAAAAAAGGCCATAAAAAATTAAAGATGGGCACTTTACCTAGTTTAAAACTGGATTTGTCGGTTGGTTTCGGTATTGTTTGTATAACCGAGTTTCAATTATTTTAGGAGAATAAGTATGTATTTCATTTTATTTTTTAAATTACAGCTTTGACCAATCACCGACTGTAAATCATACTATACTGCTGATTAAATCTTTATCAGAAAAATATATAGATATTCGTTTTAAGCATTTCGCAACCATTCAAAACGATAGGGCAACGAACCGACAACAACTAACTAAAACTGTTATTTTCGCAGGTAATTGAATTTTGTAAATAAAATTATGTTCGTAATAATAATTTGTCTATTATTTTGTGCTAGAAATTTTAAGTACGTCAGTACACATACAAAACAGTAAAAATGTTAACCCTCATTTTATTCATTTATTACACAAACTTTTTAAAGCTCATAGTTCTGAGTACGTCCCATTACTTTCTACACTTATTGACATCTAGTGTGAAATAGCTGAACTACGTAGTGACATCAATATGTCGATGTTAGGTCGCTAGGCGAGTAGTTTTGCTACTAACCGGCAGATGGAAAATTGAGAAAAGCACCCTGTGCTGCCTAAGCGGAGCAGCACTCAGGCACGGTAGAAAGAGTGGGAGATACTTGTTCCTCTCCCTTCCCCTCGATCTTACGCTTTTTAGATCAGCATCACGTGACCCTGACGCGAGTTTGGAAGTTTTTACCCATCCAACAAAAAGTGCTCAGCGCCGCTAAAGAAGTTTTCACTTCAAAAATGCATGGTAATAAAAAAAATATTGGTTTTTCCAAATTTAGCTCTTTTAGATTATACAGAGTGGAATGAAATAACCTCGCCTGGAGGGAAGGTACCCTATATATTAAAGACAGCAAATTATGCTCAAAAAAAGCATTCCCTTATATTGATAAATAAACAGAATTTTTTTTTTTTAATTAATTGCCTTATCCGGGAATCTAACCAGCAAATTGTAAAAAAAATGAAATTTAAGATAGCAAATTCACTCTAAATTATTAAAAAAAGGAACAATGCATTCGAATATTTTTTTAAAAAAAACCCTCGTCTCAGCCGGGAGTCAAACCAACATGCGGCAGTATGTGAATAAAAATCCTGTATTGATAAACCAATTGAAAGGGCAATATCATCAACACAAGCATCAATATAATCGAATAAACCTTGTGTCACAAATTAAAGGACAAGTATATATTTTTTTTTAACATTTTGCCGGTTTGATTCCCGGTTGAGCCATCTTTGAATTCAGTTCAGGTTATTTTTTTAAAACAAAAGGAATGTTTCTTTGCTGGTTCGATTCCTGGATAAGACAAGCAGTTTTTCAAAAACCTTTGAACACAGTATTACTTATTTTAAAAATAACTTTAGCAATTCATTAAAAATAAAAAACCCTACAGCCTAAAAACTTTAACCCTCTCTTTGGCCAGACGGGTAAAAATGTATCCTATGTCACGGGATCAAGACGAATCTAACGATACCTCAAACGTTAAAATCCTTCAATCCGTTCAGGATGTAGCAGGCAACATAGAAATCTACATACTTTCATACATACACTTGAAAAAAATAAACCTCCTTCTGAGACAGTCAGGTAAAAAAAATGTTCTTTGAGAAAAAAATGTAATCTTCAATGTAGGGTACTTTATTTCCAGGTGGAGTTCTTTCATTCCATCCTGTATACATCTGTTGTTTTAATCGACCTACGAAGGTATAGTTCCTTAGATATGCAACTAAAGTAGGTATTCAATGTAAGGTACTTTATCTTCAGGTGGAGTTCGTTCATTCCATCCTGTATACATCTGTTGTTTTAATCGACCTACGAAGGTCTAGTTCCTTAGATATACAAGTAAAGTAGGTATTCAATGTAGGGTACTTTATCTTCAGGTGGAGTTCGTTCATTCCACTCTGTATACATCTGTTGTTTTAATCGACCTACGAAGGCCTAGTTCCTTAGATATACAACTAAAGTAGGTATTCAATGTAGGGTACTTTATCTTCAGGTGGAGTTCGTTCATTCCACCCTGTATACATCTGTTGTTTTAATCGACCTACGAAGGTCTAGTTCCTTAGATATGCAAGTAAAGTAGGTATTCAATGTAGGGTGCATTATCTCCAGATGAAGTTCGTTCATTCCACCCTGTATACATCTGTTGTTTTAATCGACCTACAAAGGCCTAGTTCCTTAGATATGCAACTAAAGTAGGTATTCAATGTAGGGTACTTTATTTACAGGTGGAGTTCGTTCATTTCCACCCTGCATACATCTGTTGTTTTAATCGACCTACGAAGGCCTAGTTCCTTAGATATGCAACTAAAGTAGGTATTCAATGTAGGGTACTTTATCTTCAGGTGGAGTTCGTTCATTCCACCCTGTATACATCTGTTGTTTTAATCGACCTACGAAGGCCTAGTTCCTTAGATATGCAACTAAAGTAGGTATTCAATGTAGGGTACTTTATCTTCAGGTGGAGTTCGTTCATTCCACCCTGTATACATCTGTTGTTTTAATCGACCTACGAAGGTATAGTTCCTTAGATATGCAACTAAAGTAGGTATTCAATGTAGGGTACTTTATCTTCAGGTGGAGTTCGTTCATTCCACTCTGTATACATCTGTTGTTTTAATCGACCTACGAAGGCCTAGTTCCTTAGATATGCAACTAAAGTAGGTATTCAATGTAGGGTACTTTATCTTCAGGTGGAGTTCGTTCATTCCACCCTGTATACATCTGTTGTTTTAATCGACCTACGAAGGCCTAGTTCCTTAGATATGCAACTAAAGTAGGTATTCAATGTATGGTACTTTATCTTCAGGTGGAGTTCGTTCATTCCACCCTGTATACATCTGTTGTTTTAATCGACCTACGAAGGTATAGTTCCTTAGATATGCAACTAAAGTAGGTATTCAATGTAGGGTACTTTATCTTCAGGTGGAGTTCGTTCATTCCACTCTGTATACATCTGTTGTTTTAATCGACCTACGAAGGCCTAGTTCCTTAGATATGCAACTAAAGTAGGTATTCAATGTAGGGTACTTTATCTTCAGGTGGAGTTCGTTCATTCCACCCTGTACACATCTGTTGTTTTAATCGACCTACGAAGGTCTAGTTCCTTAGATATGCAAGTAAAGTAGGCATTCAATGTAGGGTACTTTATCTTCAGGTGGAGTTCGTTCATTCCACCCTGTATACATCTGTTGTTTTAATCGACCTACGAAGGTATAGTTCCTTAGATATGCAACTAAAGTAGGTATTCAATGTAGGGTACTTTATCTTCAGGTGGAGTTCGTTCATTCCACTCTGTATACATCTGTTGTTTTAATCGACCTACGAAGGCCTAGTTCCTTAGATATGCAACTAAAGTAGGTATTCAATGTAGGGTACTTTATCTCTAGGTGGAGTTCGTTCATTCCACCCTGTATACATCTGTTGTTTTAATCGACCTACGAAGGCCTAGTTCCTTAGATATGCAACTAAAGTAGGTAGTATCTTACTTATTTTATTTATTTTTATTTCATTTACTGGGGAAAAAAACAGCTGTAATTACACAAAATAGAACATAACATAAAGATTGAAACATAAGCCAATACAATTACCACTACTAGTTTTTTTTTTTTTTTTTTTTATTCACAATTGGTAAACCCTTGACAACATCTCACCTGGTGGTAAGTGACGATGTTGCCGAAGATGGAAGCGGGCTTACCAAGATTCCCCAACGCAATGGGGAACTGGCTATAGTTGTGGACAACTTGTATAACTAACAAAAAAAACATAAAAACTCACAAAAAATTTACGTAAGAGACAATCTTATAAACTCTAATGAATATATTTGATAGAAGAAATGTATTGTTTGAGTAAAAATACAACAATATTTGTTATGATAATACAAAGTGAGTATAATATTATTATTTTTTATAAGTACTTTCATTGTAGTTTTTAATTGAAACGAAAAACCATTGAAAAAGTGCATAAGTGTGGTTATTTTCTTTACTCCTTACACGTAAAGAAAAAGACAGAGACAACTGTTCCAATCAACACCTCGCCATAGCCAATCATTCGCTTAAATTCTTGACAAAGCGATACTCACCGTTTGTATTATTGTTCAGATATTTAGCAATCACCTTCCTGAGCTTTTGAGCAGCGTTCTGAGATTGCTGACCAGCTCGAGCCAGAATAATCAAATTGATGATGAAGTGTGAAGTGGAAAATAAGTAAATAGCGAGATTCAGCACAGTAGCGTGTCCCTAAAACAAAAAAAAGTCGTATAATAGGGATGACGAATGCTAGTCATCTGATTTACTTTTTATCATCTGTCAAAAACGTCATTTTGTTCTAAAAGTGTTCGAAATATACCTAGGCGTGACGTCATAGTTTTGCAGCGTCATTTATGTACTCATTTTGTAATTTTGATGAATTAAAAATCGATGACTTGATGGAAAACAAAACGAGTAAGGTTTTCCGAAGTTTAAGTAGGAAGGCAATTTAGTGATCAAGAGTTCATAATTTATTTCTGATGCTGTCGTCATCCCTATTGCCCAAAGGTCCACATGCTGTGCATATAATTCTAAGGGTAATGTCAACAGCGTCGTTGAAGATGGAAAAAAGGCCAAGAGCGACTTGGGGTCACCCAAACGGGTTTCGCACCAAAACTTCACTACAGACAGGACAAGACCTCTCAGTACATACTCTGCTTTGGGTGAATCATCATAATCATCATCATATCAGCTCATATACGTCCCCACCGTGGGGCTCGAGTCTAGAATTAGGGCGATCGGGCCTTAGTCGACAATGCGGCCCCAGTGCGGGTTGGTCGACTTCACACACAACCTGCGAGTTTCTCCGCAGGCGTGTGCAGGTTTCCTCACGATGTTTTCCTTCACCGTTAAAGCAATCAGTGAGTATATGTACGTAAGTTTCGAAAAACTCATTGGTACATTGGCCGTCCGGATTTTAACCCGGCATTTTTTAAATAACTTCAAAACCATTTATCTTCAAATTATGTAAAAAAAGAGATTCTCACAACAAGTTCATTTTCATTTGATATGTCACATGATATAGTTAAAAAACTTTTTTTTAAATTTTATAATTCCCAACCCAAAACCCACGTTTAAAATTCATTTGTTTACGTTACACGTCCGTCTTCTGGTGTCACCATCTTACATAATATATGTACCAAATTTAAACTTAATCGGCCCAGTAGTTTCGGAGCAAATCAGCTGTGACTGACGGACAGAAGAACGGACATACAGACACGCGAGTGACCCTATAATGGTTCCGTTTTTACCTTTCGAGGTATGGAACCGTAAAACACAAGCCAATCACGATGACGTCACTTTAACTTACCGATAGTCCTGTAGACGTGACGGAATATGTAAAGTATATGTAATAAAAAATAATTGAGGCAAGCATTGAGGTCAACTGAAACAGAGTAAGGACAGTTAAAATTACTTATACAGTACTTTTGACTAGAATTTTCCAACAATGTAAGATTCAAGATATTTATTCAAAACTAGTATTCCCGGCAAACTTCGTACCACTATACACTACACTACCCTACCCTACCCTACATAAGAACCTTCTCCTGACAATAACGAACTCGACAAAAAAAGAATTAGCGAAATCGGTCTAGCTGTTCACGCGTGATGCCGTGACCAAGGGAAATAGGGACTCATTTTTATATGAGTACTAGCTGTCCCGGCGAACTACGTACCGCCTTACATTACATTACACTGCCCTACCCTACCCTACCCTACACTACACTACACTACACTACCCTACCCTACACTACCCTACCCTACACTACCCTACCCTACACTACCCTACCCTACACTACCCTACCCTACACTAGAGATGAAACGGATAGTGGTTTGGCCGGATACCGGATATCCGGCCAACTATCAGGCCGGATAGCAGGATATCCAGCCGATAACCGGATGAACATTGCCGTTTGGTGCATCGCAAGAAGCGAGCTTGTGTAAGTGGTGCACAAACGATCGGGCGGACTCGGTCGAATTCGGGTCTCTTCGTACAGCGAATGACTGTTTTCTGAAGCTGGCCGCCTTGTTTATGAAAACAATTGGAGAGAAATTAATGTAGAGAAATTAGTATTCATTCACCATAATTTGCCCTAAGTGCAGTACAAGTACTAATTAATTAAATTAATTTTCTAAGTTGTCAAATGAAAATTCTGTGCTAGTTTTAGTAAAGTATTAAATAATTATAAATAAAGTACTTGCATAAATTTAATATTGAGTATTTATTAATATCCGGTATCCGGCCGAACCGGATAGTGTCTTGTTATCCGGTATCCGGCCAGATAGTAAAATATGGCCGGATAGGCCGGATACCAGATAGTAACCGGATATCCGTTTCATCTCTACCCTACACTACTCTACCCTACACTACACTACCCTACCCTACACTACTCTACACTACTCTACACTACTCTACACTACCCTACACTACACTACACTACCCTACCCTACACTACCCTACCCTACACTACCCTACACTACCCTACCCTACCCTACATACACTACACTACACTACACTACCCTACACTACACTACCCTACCCTACCCTACACTACCCTACCCTACCCTACACTACCCTACCCTACCCTACCCTACATTACCCTACCCTACCCTACACTACACTACACTACCCTACCCTACCCTACCCTACCCTTATCTACCCTACATAAGAAAGAACCTTCTCCTGACAATAACGAACTCGACAAAAAAAGAATTAGCCAAATCGGTCCAGCCGTTCTCGAGTTATGCGCTTACCAACACATTTTGCTATTCATATTTATATTATAGATATATAGAAGATAGGTGCAAATTACACTCTTTCTGATAGTCATAAAATAGCGACTACATAATTTCATTTGTAAAAATCAAGAAATGAACAATCATTAGTTAATTACGTCAAAATCCAATCCTTGATATAAAAAAAAACAAATTATGTCATAAGAACATGAAAACAATATGACACGAGAAGTTATACATTAATTTATTGAATGTCATGAACGCCTTTGACAAGTGTAGGTCACGAGTATAACGCGAGAGTCAGCCATTGCTCCTCTCAAGCATATTAGAGGGAACGGAACGACCCGGCTCCCGATGCGCCACCATCCGCACCAACCACCACCATGTAAACACACAACACACACACGCACTCGCACGCACACATACACAACACACCTATTGCTCATACCGTCAAATGTAACGTGTTGATTGTTGAAGTTTTTGTATTAAAGTAACGTATTACTAGTTACTTTTGCGTGAAGGTGTAATGGGATATAAGGTCGTTTAAAGTAGATGTATAAATCTTCCTTGTCACTAAGCCTTAATTGTCTCTCCTTGGGCTTCGTTCTATTCAGATAAATAGAAGAAATCCGAGACTCAGGGCGATAAATAAATATTAGTTGACATTCATAGCGTCTGGATAGCATACTTATGCGTGAAAACACTTTGCAAGAGATTTTAACAGCGACAGAACTATATAAACTTCGTGATTTTGACGTGTGAACAAAAGACGCGTTGGGTAGAAAAAAATATTCAAAGAATCGTTCTTGTCGGGGATGTTTCACAAATGTCTTTGCGTTTGAAAAGAATAAATTACTACAGTCTGCGTCTTAAACAAGTGACACATCGGATGTAATCTAAAATGTTTATCATGAAAAACAGATACTTTCTCGTTTAAATTTTATTTTTCAGTTTAACAAACACCGAGGGCGCGGAGATTAAATCATGAGCATACCCAGCTGACCTTGGAGAGCTGGACATACCTACACGTGCTTGAGGTGCGATCGGGAAGGCTTCTTCTTCTCATGTCGAATGGGTTCTCCACTATAGCAATCTCGACCAGAAGGTGGCCGCTCCAATGGCCTTTATACCAGTATATACCAGAAGTCACGCGGTCTGACTGTACTTGTCGGAGCGTCTGACGCGCGAGACGACTTCACCACAGGAGGTTCTAAATTTCGAGGATACAAAAAAAACTTCTGACTTCAGACATGTGTGGCTGGACCAAGTGTTAAAAACCAACCTATGTTCTGGTTAAAAAGTGAGAAAGTGCGATTTTCGACTCTATCGGTGTAATCATAAACTTCTAGTTTGTACAACAATAGCGATAAATGTGCGTAGAAGATACAGAATAGCGTTAAGCCTAATATAAACCTTGAGGTATTGAAATAGATCACTAATTAGTATAGTTTCATTAGATAAGCGTAGCTGGATAGCTGATGTAAAGATTGGAATGGAAATGGAGGAACACTGGTGTCAGAGACTCGAAAGAGAGCAGACGTGTTCCCTATTGATCATTACCTGTTGTTAATTAAGTGTATTTTACTCGTAGTACAGACTAATAATTCTATTGTAAATTAAACTTCAAGTAGATTCTGGTTTTCTCAAACTTTTGCTCTAAGAAATATCTAATAGTGGAAAGAGACGCTGATTGCTGTACGACGAGATAAATCAGGTAATCTAGTTTTGAATTGTAGTAGTTACCTAAAGCTGGATTAATGTCTATCAATGTTAGAGTTTGATTAACGTACAAGGTTGAAGCTATCGTAGCGATGTAATAAAAGTGTCTACTTTTACAAACATGGCATTCGTTCAGCTCGAGGATATAAGCATGTATTTGTCATAACCTTTTGTTCTATTTATGTGCTATGAAATGTCTCATCAAAGTAAGGTTTTGAAGTGAATTCTTTGAACTTGTTTGAGTCACACTAGTTTGGGGAGTTGATTGATTAAGATAACGATTTAATATCAATGTTAACTATAAAATGACATAGTATTATAACTCAATAGGATTAAAATTATAGGGGCTATAATTTTGTGTGTGTCTTATATTGTGTGGATATGTTAGATTAATTAATAGGAATTAAGTATGGCCTGGCAAGTTTTTTTCTCAGGACTGCTTTCTTGCCAATTTATGTTTTCTTTTGGCCCAGCTAGTCTTGGATTGGAGGGACTGTGTTTAGCACACTAATACCTAGCCTGGTTCAGACTGTCATAGTTTCCTTACAGTAATATTAGAAAGCAAAGAGAGGGGGAGGGGGAATTTCATCGTTAATTATTGTAATTTTCCTTTTTGTACAAGTGGCTAGCGAGGTGTGTTAAGCTTTACCCTCCGACCGTAACGTAAATTCAAATAATCACTCACAAGGGAAATAAAACCATTTTAATTACTCCCTATTCCAACTTTTTTTACTTACTCCACAAATCGCCAACCCCTAGGGAATATATTATCTAATATAGTTAAAATTAATACCTATAATTTACACATTAAAGTTAGGGCCGACATTCAATTAAATTAGGTAACTTAAACTCACAATCCCATCTTATTGTGTTGAAAATTTATGGAATAATCACTTGGAATTTATACTTTGAAATTAGCTTCCGTACTAGTTCGCTATTTCGTCGTTATTTGAACTGTAGGATTAGGCGAAGTTCGAAGGTCACACGAATTATTGAAAGTTAATTATTGTCCTCCCCTCAATGAGGAGTGTACTTCCGTTTAGTATACCAATCGGTATTCTGTAACTCATCGCGTACCACGCACGTAGGGTTCTAGCAACTTTTGCAACCTTTGTATTGAAAGAATTGGTAGGTTAACGTAGTTTGAATCAGGGTAACCGACCCGGAACGACACTTCCTTCATAAGCCAAGCTTCTTAAATTTAAACAAAACTGATCAGTACCTACCAAAGCAAAGTGAGGACGCTCACACCTACATATGTGTATGTGTATGTATACATGTATTTGTGTACATGTATATGTATATGTACATATATATATATATAAATATATATGTATATACCAACATAAGGACGAGAGGTCGTGGAGAAACGAGTAAGACAGCTTTCGACATGAAAGAACTAGTCTTTCAATGTCTAAATACCAATAAGATCTGGGCCCAGGATAGAACCCCTTCTTGGGGCATGAAAAGAAGCTAGCTTGAAGCGAGTTCCTGGCTATGAGATACACTAGACAAGAACTTAGTCTCCCAGGGGAGTGGATGGACTGGGAAGTCTTTCGTCTATCTAGTGTCGCGAACCGTATGACATAAGAAAGGAAGGACACAACTCATGTTTGAAATATATTTGTTAACTTGTAACTGTCAACGCTTCTAGCCAAGGATTGACTCACGTTAAACTTATGGCCACTGGGCATCTGAGCTTGGTTTTGGCCCGTTCTTGAGCTAGAAGATGTTTCCCCAAGATTGAAACTTGAGACCTTCGTTCTTCACAATTAAGTGTAGGCGACCTTCAGGAAAACCAGTCTTGAGATTCGCAACCTAAACTTCTTCCACGAGTCTAACATAAAAATAAAACAAAACAAGAAAAATGACGATCACATTCCTAGGTGAGCGGATTCCGAGAGAGACCTGTTAAGGCCGGTTGGGGATCACCACAAAGGATTTGAGGGATGAGCATTGTTACCTATTGCTTTTTGGAGGTTAAAATTTTCACCAATTATTAATTTAACTGAAATATTTTTATATTTCTTTATGTATATTTTAACACAAAAAAAGCGTCGGTGGCTCAACCGGTAACGACTCGGTACTTTTAACCAGAGGGGTTCAAATCTGGATGGCCAATGTACCAATGAGTTTTTCAAAACTTACGTACATACACTTACCGATTGCTTTAACGGTGAAGGATAATATCGTGAGGAAACCTGCACACGCCTGCGAAGAAACTGGAAGGTTGTGTGTGAAGTCGACCAACCCGCACTGGGCCCGCGTGGTCGACTATGGCCTAATCGCCCTAATTCAGGGTAGGCTCGAGCCCCTCGCTGGGGACTTATATGAGCTGATGTGATGATGTGTGTGATGATTTTAACAACAGCAATCGATCATTTATGATTTTTCTATTTTATGTTATTTCTTTTGTTTATGCTAGTGACACTATCATTGACCTTTAATTTAAAGCAGGCTCGAGTTTCCTTACAAAAGGAGTTCCGCTTTAACACAAAAACAACATGCCGGATAGAATCCAAATTTTGCTAATATATTGAGTAGATACATGTCAATGTTTGTAATCAGTTTCCGATGTACTAATATAAAAGTTTCAAACTTTCAGTACAAAACTAATTTAAGCCTTCGTTTATTTATGTTTTGATTTACTAAGATGAAAACTAATTAGAAACATTGATATGTGTCTACTCAATTATATGTGCAAAGTTTAGATTCAATCCGGCATGTAGTTTTTGTATTAAAGCGGAACTACGTTTGTATGGAAACCAGAGCTTCTTAGGGTAAGAATAAGTGATCGTAGAATAATCTTGAATCTGTGATGATAGAGTGTCTCGTTTACATTCTTGGAAAATTCTTATGAAAGTACGTTTAGTTTAAAATTTTTGTCAGTCAGAAAAGAATCTTCATCATTTGAAAAAAAAAAGAGTGTGTGGTTTTAGGAAAACTATGGTAAAAGTGAAACCTTTTTTTTCACATTATAGACATTTACAGAACACGAAACGATCATGGCTGCTCTCGTCTTGGAGCTACGGTACAGAGGACGAAACGATCATGTAATAAAAGTTTCACTCCTCTTGGAGCTACGGTACAGAGAACGAAACGATCATGGCTGCTCTCGTCTTGGAGCTACGGTACAGAGGACAAAACGATCATGGCTGCTCTGACGAAAAAGTTCCAGACGATGTAATAATCTCTTTGCCGTCACGCAACACACAGACGAAAAAGCTTGAGACGATGTAATAAA
The DNA here is from genome assembly GCA_947284805.1 of Coleophora flavipennella. Taxonomy (NCBI): domain Eukaryota; kingdom Metazoa; phylum Arthropoda; class Insecta; order Lepidoptera; family Coleophoridae; genus Coleophora; species Coleophora flavipennella. The sequence continues at coordinate 2,593,672 of OX369306.1, read as the reverse complement.
GTTTCACTTTAAAAAAAAACTATGTTACCTGTACACTAAAGACTTTATTGAACAGCTTGGAACTTTGCTCGATATTAGTGTAGGTTGTGTACCATTGGTCTATGCTCTTCTTTATTAAGCCTTCTTCTTCATTTATATCCTGTATGTGATCGTTAGCATATTCAACAGAGTTTATGACACACTCCAACTGAACCAAAATTACAACTAATATTGAGTGACATACCAGGAATTCAAAAATAAATCTATAATTTGATAACGTAAGGTTTACGTGAAAATATAAATCCACTATTAAACTTTCACTTGACTCTCTATAACGGTGTACAGTTCTCGAAAAAATTAAATTAGAAGCTTTGAACACAAATAGTGTTATGGACAAAAATATAGAGAATCTGTGTTGTTTTTCCAATTTTGAAATGTACTCTGTATCATATTTGAAGAGTAGATGACTGGCATCAAGATGGTTGAGAATTTGTTGGAAAGATTTGGAATTATAGCAGGCAAGTATGAAAATAAGTATGGAGTTGTATACTCCGGCAAAGTAATAGGCTGCTGAGGTGGATAAGAAGAAGTTATGAATGATGCCGCCAGCTATTATAAGCGTGATGTTGAGGACTATTCTCAAATAGACGAAAATGCGTAAAACAACGCTGTATGAATCAACATTTCTGTGAATGCATAATATATTTTCAATTAAAAGTAAAGTATTGAACACTTTTATAGAAACTGCCATATTTATTGCATTTGTTTTTGATCAACAATTGACTAAGCGTGTTAACTTTACTGGAACTGTTAACTGTATGGTCGATTAGCGTTTGTCTTTTGTTAATTTAGTTGCGAAGCACTTACTAAATTAGGGACGTTTTTATTTAGAAAGTAGCTTTTGCCCGCGACTTCACCCGCGAGGACATCGTTTTTAGGCTTCCAAAGTCATCAAGGAACTCTTATAGTTTCGCCATGTCTGTCTGTCCGTCTGTCTGTGGCTTAACTCAGAGGCTATTAACACTAAAAAGCTGTAACTTGGCATGGATATACATATGAATGAAGCCGATAAACTTGTATAATAAAATCTTGAAAAGCATTTTTTGTGGTACTTTCCCTACATGTAAAGGGAGTTGATTTTTTTTGCTAACGTACTATATCGTGTGGGGTATCGTTATATAGGTCTATCAAAACCACCGAGGGTTTGCTAAAACCAGTGACATATGCTACCTGCATGCCAAATTTCATCAAGATTGGTCAAGACGTTAAAGAGTTTTTCAAATTTTTAATATTAGTAAGGATAGTGTATATATATGTACTATTAATTGATTTGCACTTTTAACTAAGTGCAATCATGTATACATAGTCTGATTAAAAAAGGGTGTTTTTTTTTTTCAAATATTAGCAACAGCTGATGCTTCATCCTTTTAAAGTAATATGTTCCAAAGTTAGATTAGTTGCGATAGGTAATAATAAATAATAATAATAAATATTCTCAGACAAATCGCACATGGTCAGCTGGCCCCAAAGTAGGATTCCCTAATCAGTGTCAAGTTGTTAAAAAGCATCGGTGGCTCAACCGGTAACGACTCGGCCCTCCTAACCAGAGGTCCCGGGTTCAAATCTAGACAGCCAATGTAACAATGAGTTTTTCCAAACTTATTGCTTTAACGGTGAAGGAAACCATCGTGAGGAAACCTGCACATCTGACTCCAGATAAGAAAGAAGGTCGCGTTGCACACGTCCGTAAGCGTCAATCTAAATGCCCTACACGTGTCCGCGGGTGATGATAAGTGCAACACTAGGCAACCGCCGTCTATCCCTTGGATAGCATGGTTAATTGTGCGACACGATAAGAGAGACAGAGAGTCAAGTTGTAACTTGTGTGTCGGATTCCAAAGCAGCGATAGTGAGCTCGTGTTGACGATATCCGTCGCACGTCATCATGACAAAGCGACACGTCGCTTCTGATTTGTGACTTTTTGGTTGAGCTTTTTGGCCTGAAAAAAAATATGAGTGTGGTTTACACCTCACGACTGAAGTAAAACTTCTTTAGCTGCATCAATAAATGTTTGAAAGTAAATACTTATTCTTCAGATAATAATCTAATCTTTTTTGTCATAAGGAGGTAAAGACAATTTTGAAAAGAGTTTTATTATCCTCTGAAAATGATTATACCTTTTTTATCTTAGATGTTTGTTTTGATTGTTTTGACAACCGATATTGTTGGTAAACAAAAATAAATATGTAGTAGGTATCACTCTTTTTATCTTCACTAATTTATATATCCCTCTCAACTTCCGTTCGCCTCGCCCGACCACACTTCCGTAACGCTCTCGTCACGCATCCACCAGCTTACACCCCAAATCAAGCGTGCGTAAAGAAGTTTTACTTCAAAAACGTTCCTGTCTGCCCACATCCACCTTCCTCTTCACATTCAGCACCAAGCTATTTCTGGCTCATCCAAAAAATAAAAAACCGTGTTAGAAAGCGCTTCGACACGTTTTCTGACATTGAAAGAGCTTCGATAGGGCTGAAGCCCCCTCGTTCACCTAAAATTCCATTTTTCATAAATATATCTTTTACCATTTCTGAGATACCGACGTCTGAAAATCACTAGTTTTCAATGACTTCTATATTACTGGCGTAAGGACCCGGCCAACGCGCGCGACTAATGCTCCCAGCGAATTGGTGCGAAAATCTAAAGTTTCGCACACTCGCGACTCAGTCATCTGCGGGAAATTGTACAGTGCGGTGGAAAGATATTCCATATAAAATGCCTTATTGTGTTGTTACATGCTGTAAAAATCAAGAAAGAAAGGCTAAAAAGAAACATGGGATATCGTATCATTGTTAAGTTACTTTACATTTTATTTTTTCTCGTACAAAAAATAAACACATTTTTAAAGCGACAATTCTACCAAGGTCCTTTTAGCGCGGCACTGACGTCAACTCTCGCCGTTCGTACGAGTTATGTCAGATGGCGCTACTTTTTGCTTGTATGAAGAAAATCTAAATTAAAAAATCCTTCGGATCCTTCTGTCCAAATCTGTGCTATTTTCATTATTGTCTGACTGACTCATCAAAATTATAGACCACTTCCAGGTGACTTAGAAACTTGAAGTTTGGCATCAAGGTAGTTTATTGGACGTATAAAAAAAATCATGTTTGTTTTAATTTGAGTGTGTTTGGCTGCACCTCACCTGATGGTAAGTGCCGATGCAGCCGAGAATGTAACACGCAAGCTCAAATAGTGCCTATTGTGACAAAAAATAATGGAAACTGGGATAAAAACCCTTACGGAGTTTGCCACATATGATACGTAAGATTTAGAGGTTCGGGCCTAAACGGAGTTTTAAGAAAAAAAAATGTTATGGGGTAAATTAGAATATATGTATTTTATGATTATTTTAAAAAGAAGGAACAATAAACAATATGAGTATAAAAAAAGGTGTGATTACATTGGTTGACCGTGTTGAAAATTTAAAACAAAGACCTACTTTATTTATGGACAATTCCCGGAAATAAATTTAAAGTTACAATTTTATAGGTATATAAAAAGGTTATTTTATAGAATGCCGGTAGGCAACGATCGTTACCGTCCCTTTGGTACTTAAATAAGTTACTAAGTTCTAAAATAATTAAATTTTACTTTGGTCTGAATTACCCTATTTTTCTAACATAACACGTATCAGATACAAAACACTTTTAAAATTTAAAATAAATAATTAATGGTTAGAAACTGGAAGCAGGAAATCTTCTAGGACGGCAGAAAAGTCAAAGAGTTAGAGAGACGCTCGGGACAAAAGATAAAATAACTATTCACTTCCCTTGGCAAGCAGCTGGGCGGGCAGTGAAAGGACTGGCTGGTGGTCAGCACAGCTCCATCTCAGGATTAATCCTTAATGAGGAAAACCGTCGGGACGTCAACCTCGCAGGGGGGTGGATGAAACCCTACGGACATATATAAATCTAGTACGCCGCAGTACCAAAAATACACGCAAAGCGGTTTCCTTATACAAATTACTTACCACTGAATAAAATAGTGGGCCTCAACAAAACATTATAAAACAATTTATCCAAAAAATTTAAATTCACATCAGTGTAGACGGGATCACGGTCAACATTTTGTTTTTCTCTTGTCAAAAAATAACAACTATTTTCAAATTCAAATCCCATAGAGCAACGACATCAAAAAGAATTTAATTATGAAACGCAACAAAAGAGATCGGCTCGAAACGATAGTTAGCGTTTCAAAATACCCACAAACTCACAAAAAAGGCGAGAAGTCCAAAAAAATTTTTGAAATTTGGACAACCCAATAGACGTTGGACAGCCCTGAAGAAGAAAAAATAAAAACTCTCTAAGTAACTAGTTAACTACAAACGTTTACTTGAAGCTGGTAGAAATTGACATTTATACACGAAGCTACACATACAAACGGCAAAAACTCCATCTAAAAGTGAACCAACTTAATAACCCCAACAACACACTAGTGTTAAGAGATCGCTGTGCACAGCCTAAAATAGACATCTAATGCAAAAAGAGCTCAACTAAACAACTAATTCATCATTATCATTACAGCTCATATACGTCCCCACCGAGGGGCTCGAGCCTACCCTGAATCAGGGCGATTAGGCCTTAGTCGACCACGCGGGCCCAGTGCGGGTTGGTCGACTTCACACACAACCTTCGAGTTTCTTCGCAGGCGTGTGCAGGTTTCCTCACGATGTTTTCCTTCACCGTTAAAGCAATCGGTAAGTATGTACGTAAGTTTTTGAAAAACTCATTGGTACATTGGCCGTCCAGATTTGAACCCGGTACCTCTGGTTAGATGGACCGAGTCGTTACCGGTTGAGCCACCGACGCTTTTTCTGTATTCCAATCCAAAACAATCCAAAACAACTAATTAAAACTAGATAATATAAAGAGAGAACGAAGAAGGAAAAAAACGGAGCACATCGCACAATAGGCAAGTAGGGCTGTCAAGCTTTACACTTCTCGAGGGAAAAACCACACCACTAGTAAAACATTAAAGACCAGAAGGGTTGTCAAAAACTGAAAAAACTTGCAAAACATTGTTGGTTACCACAGCGAAATTGTGGACAAAAACGGTATAGGCGGATGCATGAAAATCCGACTCACGGATAAAATTAACACCGGAAGTCTGAAACGCGATACGCAAGAGTCTAAAGGGACAACTCTACCGAAAAATAGGCCATTTGAGGTAAGACAAGGGCAAGAGTAATGAAAGAAATTTGAAAAATGGAAATTTGTTATAAGACCTCAAAAAATCTAAACAATACTGCGGAATACAGAAACGTTGTCACAAAAAAGTGAACAGGGTACGCCTTAAATTTAAGGAGTACCTCGCAAAGCAACGCGTAAAAATATTCCAAACAGTAACCCTTAAAGATTATTCCCTTAAAACAACGTTAAATAATCGTGAACTAAAAGTAAGTCTGTCCCGACTTTCGATTGAAAGAAATCTAGAGTCTGGCCATTGACTACTTAAATTAAAAATTCTCTTGGAATCGTAAGGGAATACACAGGCAAAAACAACTCATCAACACGTAAGCAATTATCCGAAAGAGGTATAATGCCAATAAGTCGGGGAAAAAACGATCCGTGTTAAGAAAAGCAAAAAAATACCGTGCATACAAACAAAAAAACCACACGTTTCCAAGAAAACTGCACGATTAAATTAAGTAAGGGGGTCTTGAGGTATTAAAACTTGAACCATAATATCCGGAAAACGGATACACCCACGAACGACAAAAAAACGGGTTCGTTAGGGAAAGATTAAAGGCAGAAAAGGGGTAAAAAACATTAGTTCGGGCGCCATAAATATGTGACAAAAAATAATGGAAACTGGGATAAAAACCCTTACGGAGTTTGCCACATATGATACGTAAGATTTAGAGGTTCGGGCCTAAACGGAGTTTTAAGAAAAAAAAATGTTATGGGGTAAATTAGAATATATGTATTTTATGATTATTTTAAAAAGAAGGAACAATAAACAATATGAGTATAAAAAAAGGTGTGATTACATTGGTTGACCGTGTTGAAAATTTAAAACAAAGACCTACTTTATTTATGGACAATTCCCGGAAATAAATTTAAAGTTACAATTTTATAGGTATATAAAAAGGTTATTTTATAGAATGCCGGTAGGCAACGATCGTTACCGTCCCTTTGGTACTTAAATAAGTTACTAAGTTCTAAAATAATTAAATTTCACTTTGGTCTGAATTACCCTATTTTTCTAACATAACACGTATCAGATACAAAACACTTTTAAAATTTAAAATAAATAATTAATGGTTAGAAACTGGAAGCAGGAAATCTTCTAGGACGGCAGAAAAGTCAAAGAGTTAGAGAGACGCTCGGGACAAAAGATAAAATAACTATTCACTTCCCTTGGCAAGCAGCTGGGCGGGCAGTGAAAGGACTGGCTGGTGGTCAGCACAGCTCCATCTCAGGATTAATCCTTAATGAGGAAAACCGTCGGGACGTCAACCTCGCAGGGGGGTGGATGAAACCCTACGGACATATATAAATCTAGTACGCCGCAGTACCAAAAATACACGCAAAGCGGTTTCCTTATACAAATTACTTACCACTGAATAAAATAGTGGGCCTCAACAAAACATTATAAAACAATTTATCCAAAAAATTTAAATTCACATCAGTGTAGACGGGATCACGGTCAACATTTTGTTTTTCTCTTGTCAAAAAATAACAACTATTTTCAAATTCAAATCCCATAGAGCAACGACATCAAAAAGAATTTAATTATGAAACGCAACAAAAGAGATCGGCTCGAAACGATAGTTAGCGTTTCACTATTCACTGTCGTCTAGAAGATTCCTAAATTATACGAAATAAATTGACCAAGTGTGAATCGTACCCGCGCGCCAAGGGTTCTACCACCGCTACCGTCACCATCACTTCTCTTCAAAATATCTAGACTACTTTCAGGCGACTTGGAAACTTGAAATTTGGCATCAAGGTAGATTAGTAGACGTGTACAAAAGAAAAATTGAGAAACAGCCAAGTGTGAGCCATAGTCGCGCAGTAAACGTAAAATTGGGCATCGAGATAAGTTTAAAAAAAAACGAAAAACCAGCCAAGTGCACGTCAGATTTGCGAAATTAGGGTTCCTTGCAACTACTATTCAACCGCCTCCGTGGCATAATGGATAGTCCATTCGCTTTACACAGGAGGTCGCGGGTTCGATTCCCGATGGGGTCAATTGTAAGACTCGGTTTGGTTGGTGGTAGAGCATTTTGTAAGCCCGCCTGGCTAGCTACCACCATCTTATCTAAGTCTTGCCGCCAAATATCAATGTTGATATCATCTTACCACCAGGTGAGATGTTGTCAAGGGTTTACCAATTGTGAATATAAAAAAAAACAGGAAATCTGCACACACCTGCGAAGAAACTCGAAGGTTGTGGGTGAAGTCGACCAACCCGCACTGGGCCCGCGTGGTCGACTAAGGCCTGATCGCCCTAATTCAGGGAAGGCTCGAGCCCTTCGGTGGGGACGTATATGAGCTGAGCTGCAATAGGTTATGATAATACAAAGTGAGTTATATTATTATTTTTTAAACTTTCATTGTAGTTTTTTATTGAAACTAAAAACCATTGAATAAGTGTGGTTATTTTCTTTTTTACCCTTTACACGTAAAGAAAAAGACAGAGTCAAATGTGCCAATCAATACATCGCCTTAAGTTACTTATTTTACGTTACTTAGCTCCTTAAATCAATAATTTACTTCGTTGTAGGTACACAGACACGCTAACACACTCACAGGCCTCCCTAACACACATATACAAAGACACACACTTCTATAAATAAATAGGGATACTGATATTTAAAACAAGCTTAAACCTTACCTTCACCGTAGAAGCGTCGGATAAACGTCCATATGAAATCTAAATTCGAAATCACATTGGTAAGTGGCAGGATTCGAACCACGACCTCCCGGACAGGAGGCGGCGGCCCTAGCCTAATTCAGGGTAGGCTCGGGCCCCTCGGTGGGGACCGTTATGAGCTGATATGATGAGGTACATACCTTATTGTATTCTATAAGTAACCTAACGAATTTGATAAAAAAATAAAAACCCCAGTGCATAAAAACATTATCCCTCTCACAGATAAGCAAAAAAAAATTAAAATTATCCCTCTTATTAGAGCGGTTGTGTTAAAATGTACCCTATGTCACTTTCGTTGGGGATCAAGACAAATCTACCGACATCTCGCACTCCGAAATTCATCTAAGCGTTTAGTCTACATGCTAAGCCAAAGAAACCGACACCCATACCACAGTATAACGATATGGCTTAAAGTAGCGCAACGCCTTTGATGTCGCACGACGCTCCACCGGCGTAGGTACCAGCCCATACTAGCCTGTAGCCAGACTGTGCCCCGCCGCCCGCTGCCCCGCAAGTACCCTTCCGTTGCTCTGCGTAAGCAAATTCGTTGCGCTACTGTAAGCCGCTATATTGTTATACTGTGCCCATACATACACCCGTAAACATTATCCTCCTGTTTGGGCAGATGAGTTGGGTAAAAGGGAAGGAACTAGTTTACAAGATAAAGTCTAACAACTAGTTTAGGAAATAGGGCTTCATTATAATTTTGTAACTGGTAAGTGTGCCAAATAAACTAGTTTCATTTTATTTAACGAAAATAGTAGTTAGTTTGTAAGTATGTTGATAGAAATAATACTAAACTATACATTAACACATGTTTTTAATTTAATTAGGTAGATACCATAAAATTAATTGGACAAACTTTAATCATAATAAGTGATCAATAATGTCGTAGTTGTTGATTTGGTTCTAATGCAAACACATCTTACATAACAAAAACATGAATATAAGCAATTTAATTAATTAAATTAATTTAATGAAAACGTAGCGTAGGTATGCCTCCCACTCGGTGCACCGATGACTTGTGAATGTCGCGGGAAGCCGCTGGATGCGGGCAGCGCAGAACCGGTCGTCATGGAAATCCTTGGGGGAGGCCTATCTCCAGCAGTGGACGTTAAAATTTATTTTATTATAATTTTGAACAAAAAAAACCGACTTCAAACAGGAAACTAAGGTTCCCCTCGATTTCTCTGAGATGCCATCATCAGCTCCTGGTACCATCCTTGGGATATCTCCTTTCCAACAAAATGAGAATCATCAAAATCGGTTCATAAACGACGAAATTATCCACGAACACACATAAAATAAATATATACCGTCGAATTGAGAAACATTCTTTTTTTGAAGTCGGTTAAAAATGAAAACAATTCAACAAGTCAAGGATTATTTTTTTACAGATTAAAAAATATATATTTAAAAGTATTTTCTTCATAGATGAAGCTAACGACAAACAGATACATTAAAGCATAATATTTGATTCTCTTTCATACAAACCAATCAGCTCAACCAAATTTAACTAGAAACGCCTGCAATCAATGACATGTATAAAGAAGTAAAATAACGTTGCTCTAAATATTTACAGTAACTGCAACACCATAAACTAGTAATCAAGGCAAATGTACCCGTCTAGTACCTAAGTATACGAAATTACACGAGGTTATTGAATTGTAGTACTGTGATCAAGTAGGTAGTGATCAGCATGACGCACTTGGGTAGTAAGGTCATGTTTAGACGTATGAAGCCAGACATGTACAGGTCTATGGGACGAGTCGACACGAGCCGAATGAAATCCTTTAGAGCTTTATAGTTTTTGGGGTCTTCTGTAAATATAAAAACAATTAAATAAGAATTGTAAATTGTAAAGTTCAAATTTGCACATATTAAAAAATACAGCATTTTTCCAGAGATCAAGATAACGAATAAATGTTTAGGTATAATAAAACATACATGGTCGGGTCTTAAGTTATCACAGGTTTTTTGTGAAAAAAATGACACAGATACGTTTATAAGTAAAAAAAACATCATCATCATTATATCAGCCCAAGGACATTCACTGCTGGACAAAGGCCTCCTCTAAGGATTTCCATGACGACCGGTTTTGTAAAAAACATAAATAAAAAACATAGTTAAATACAGATTATAATATTCATAAAAGTTATTCAAAATGCCATTTTCGACAATAACATCATGACTTCTATTTCAATAACAGCGGCTGCTTTAATGAGGGACGTCTTCAGTGACTCCAAGTTAAGCGCAGATCTCCTTTTTTAAATACTACCACACTTCGTCATCCAACGGAATCAGATCTGGGCTAGCGGAGGGCCATTCCTTGTGCTTGATAAAGTCGATATCACGCGTAGCTAACCAGCTTTGAGTACTTCTTGCTTTTTGATCTGGGGTAGAATCTTGAATTGGCTCTCCTGCAGCCCAGACTAACTTTGGATTACAAAATGTGGCAGATTTTCGCTAAATCCCATCTAAATTTGGAGTCACTGAAGCAGCTTTTGTTATTGACATGGAAGTCGTGCGTGCTGTTATTGACGGCTAACTGCGTAGGTTGAAGGCATGTGTCGAAAGCTAGGTGAGCATTTTGTATTACCTTACTTAATGAATTTAATAATCTATATTTAATTCAAAAACAGGTTTATTCGTTCAAAAATTGTTAAAATAAAAACTAATCTGTGTCATTTATTTCGCCATACCACGTGCCCCGACGTCGTATTTTTAACTTCTAATTTTTTCACTACATTTGTAAGATAAATAATTTAGTAACAAAGTAAGATCTTGAAACGCCTAGTACTTTTAATCCATTGATACACTTGTTTGACGTCGTCCAAGTTCAAGTACAAGTACAAGTTTCGCTTGCATGCTCAGTTCAGGCGTAACGCGACAATGACGTCACACTGGCGTAACGCGACAATGGTCGTAACGCGATAATGACGTCAAACTGGCGTAATGTGATAACGACGTCAAAATTTTTCGTGAATGCAGCCCGTGTCATCAGTTTTTAAGACGTTATCACGTAAAAATACTGAACGTTTGTATTGTAACAAAAATAAATTAAATTGTATTAAAATAGGCTGCTATGGTTTCGCTACATAATACGTAGAATTTATATTTAGGGCCTAAAAGTGGATATATGAAAAGAAATTACTAATAGAACACAACTTAAAAACTAGTGTTTGACGGAATTACCCCGAGGCAGTCTACTCACGACTTAAAACTTGTGGTTGAAAAAGTAGCCTCAGGCACCCTAAATAGTTCCTTATTTAATTAAAAAAAGATCTTGAAATCGCTGGCAAATGAGTGGCAGAATACTTGAAACAAAACTCCGTACTTCTGTAACGAAATGGCGAAATGAACGTGGGGTTAATAAAATAAGAATCACTTCTCTAAAGGCGGCTGGGACTGGATGATGCCTGCCAGTACACGGAGATCCAAGCACGAAAATCGTCTGCTCGGCTGCAGTGTTCAACGGCAGGTCTATGACCGGAGGCTAGGTGGTAGTAGTGATAATTTTAAACAAAAAAAACTGACTTCGAACGCCCTAGTCGCCACTACCATTTTTGAAGATTCCTCTCGATTTATCTGGGATGCCATCATTAAATCCTGGTTTCCTTATCATGGTACTACACTTGTGATATCTCCTTTCCAAAAAAAAAAATTGGCAAAATCGGTTCATACGCGACGAAGTTATCCGCGAACACACATAAAATATATGTAATATATACGGTCGAATTGTGAAATCTTCTCCTTTTTTTGAAGTCGGTTAAAAATAGGTGCTTGATGCCCTCTGGAAAATAACGAAAGCACTGCTCACAAAGTTGTTCACTATTTCAATAACATTAAACAAAGTTTAAATCCATAAATTTGCCAAATATTCAAGAAACCATAAAAATAAATCTCCGACCATCACTTTTTTCTTCTTTCTATCAAAATATGATAGAACCCGCTTTTATGAAAATATTGCAAACCTACCAATAAAAGATTTGGACAATAAAGAAAACGAACCAAAAAAGACTGATTTTTGGTTAAGTATTTAAAAGTGATTATCCGCGGTCAAGTGACGAAGTAGCAAAGCAAATCCACCAGGTTCTGATTTTGGCTGACGAAAATGGAAAGAGGAGTAGAAATGTCTTACAGAAACTTTAAGGTGACAAATACCTTGTCTTTACTTTGCTGAAACCAGGTGCGCTAATGGATCAAGTATTATTATGCAAATCACTATCAAAAGATTTTACCAAAGATGACTTTATTTAAGTGCTTGCTGGGTCAAATGATAACAACCCTTTGAAGTTTCAATCGTACCTTTATTGCCATTTGAATCAAATTTTGAATACCAATGTGATTTTTGTTGAAATATTTTTTTTATTTTTTTTATTAAAAATTTGAGTGCGTTTATTTTGATATCGTAACAAATACTTAAATGTATATGAATTAAACAAAACTCTAAAGCATGTATGTTCCAACTTTATTAATACTCGAGTTCTTAGTATGGAATGTAATTGGAAGGGTTAACTCAATACCCTTAACGCTTGTAGAGCCTTTCTACGAGATATTCTGAATATAAATAATAGAAATAGTTACTTGCGTTTCATGTCGCAACATAGAACTTCGAAAAACATCATTTTATCACAAATTAATAAGGACAAGATTGTTCAGAGAATCTCTGAAGGAACACAGACCGAAACCAACGGTTTTGATTTTTTTCGTGACTAATCCCTCACTTTGTGGAACTGACGAATCCCGATTAAATTTTATAAATAGCTTAGTTATATTTCACTAAAACGTGTGTGGAATAGCCACGTCCAAAGATAAATTAGAATTGTACATAGAATATCTAGAAAATAAACCTAAATATGTTTGTATCAGTGAGCATTTTTTGAACGATGAAAGAATAAAATTACTGAAATTCATTAACTACAGTATTATCTCATTCAATACGCGTAGTAAAAAAAGAGAGGTGGAACTCTAATTTTGAGGGAAAATGGGGTCAAAGCTGAAGAATTGACAATTTGTGAAAAGTTGTACAGAGTAAATTTGTTTAAAGCATGTGGTGTGAACGATGTAGACACTAACTTGAACTTATTTTGTGTGTATCGAGTTCCCACGAAAAACATTTTTGACAATTTTCATGAAGTCTCTCGAAAGCTTACTGGAACAATTTTTTAGCAAGAAGTGCATAATATGCGTTGATTTTAACATTGATTTTTATGTCTAATTATGACAAGCAACGTAATGAATTTATATAATTGCTGACATGTTACAACTTTAGGCTATTAGATCACTCAGCGACATATGTCCGTGGTAATGCACAGGCTTGTCTTGACAATTTTATAACAAATATTCAAGATGACGAAATCCATGAAGTATACGTCGATCATAATGGTCTGCTGCTGGAATCTTCTGTGATATAAATGTACTAAACGTAAATTTACCAAAGAGGCGCGAACACATTGTATACAAAGAAAAAAGAAGTTTTGATGATAAAAGTAATAACCATTTTCGTTCTACGATCATTAATTGGAATTGGCATGAAACGGGAATAAATTGTTTTCTTGTCAGGTTTAACGAGCATTTTAAAATATGTTTCAAGAAAAGAATCGATAGGATAAATTTAGTAAAGTGTAATAAAATTAAATGGCTTTCAAAAGGAATAAAGGTTTCTAGTAAAGTAAAACACTTTTTGAATACGGCGTACCGACATGAGTATTAAAACATATAGAGGAAACTATAAACGGATATTTAAAAGAGTATTAAGGCATGCGAAAAGAATTACGGTACAATCCGCAATACTTAAATCTGAAAGTAAAACAAAAATGATATGGGAAGTGGTTATTTATTACAAGAATAATTATAAGATACATAAAAATATACCTATAAAGATTAATAATAAGATTACTGATGACCCACAAAAAAATTCATTTTCAATTGCATCTAAATTTAATCTCAACAATTCATGTCACACTGGAAAACAGAACTTTAGCTGTAGATCTTCTCAAGCAAACTACTAATGCAACTACACCTCATGAAATAAGTACGATTGTAAAAGAAATGGCTTCCAAATTCTCTAGTGGTTATGATGACATCCCTATCACAGTTATCAAAAACAACATTGACATTCTCGCAGAACCACTTTCATATTTTTATACCATATTGATCAGGCTACGTTCCCCGACCAAAAGGGTGTAAAAACAGATATTAAAAATTATAGATTGATTTTATTGCTTCCCATACTGTCAAAAATAATTGAAAATCGTCTAACAAAACACTCTTGATATAAATGTAAAAAACAAGAGACAATTTGGCTACCAAAAATCTGTTGGCACGGTAAATGCAATAGACACCATAATTCAGGATGTTGTCTCGAAACTAAATGAGAAACTTAGAGTCGCTGGCTTGTTCCTGGATCTAAGCTCCGCATTTGATATGGTGGATCATAGGATACTTATATAGACAAACTTCAATTTTACGGTATTAGAGGAAAAGTATTTAATTTATTTCATTGTTACTTGCAAAATAGAAATCAATTTGTTGAAATATCAAGCGTACTTAATAGTACTGAAATGAAATACAAGTCTAGATTTATTTTATTTTTTATACTTTTTACAAATGTTTTAATAAATTATATGAACCAGCACCTAAATAACATTGATATAGTTGTTTTTGCTGACGACACAAATGCAATTATTTCTGCAAAAACTCAGGCGCAACTGACTCTGAAAGTGAATAGGGCTCTGTTGGTATTTGATAGGTGGTTCAGTACAAATAACTTAGAACTGAATACTACCAAAACGTCTATATTATTGTTCAAAACTACGTCAAAAAATAAAAAAAAACTATCACTGTAAACTTAAATGGTAGGGAAATCGCTCTTGTGGATGGTACTAAGTTTTTGTGTATACATATTGATGCCAGTTTGAATTGGAAAGACGAAGTAGATTCTGTGGTAAATACAGTCAGCTCAGCATGTTACGCTCTAAGAACTCTAAGAGATAAATTAAAAGTAAACCAGCTAAAAATTGATTATTTTGTTTTAGTGGAGTCCAAACTAAGATACAGTATCAAATTATGGGGAAACAGTTTTAACTATAATATATATAGGGCTTTCATCATACAAAAAAGAGTTGTAAGAACTATGTTAAGACTTCCACAAACTACATCTTGTAGGCCGCATTTCAATGACTTGGAAATTGTAACGGTTCAAAGTCTTTATATTATATTTCTTACTGTCTGAGACGTACAAAAGAATCTGTGTTATACTGAATCTAAGGAAGAAAAAGCTTAAACACAAGACGATAAGATATAAACAATAAAGTAATACCAACCTTGGAGGTGGTAAAACATAGTGCTTATTTTAAAGGTATAAGACTTTATAACAAATTACCTATAGAATTCAAATTAATAAGGAACAATTCTACTTTTAAAACTTAGTTAAAAAACTTTATGTTGGAAAAGTGTTACTATAGTATAGACGAATTTGAGAATGATAAATTTGGAGGTCAAGTATTTAATTCTTTGGACATTATTATTTTTGGGACTGTTCAATACCGAAACAAGGAATAAAATTATAATTTATCCGATCACTAAATGTAGGTAGTAAAAGATATGTAAAATAACTTTAAATCCAGTTAACTTCACAATATACTCACAGCAACATACTTTTATGTTTCCTTATAAATAATTACCAGCCCAATCGAAGAGATTTTAATATAAAGGAAACAGGGACTTAGATAAATAATTTGACACATGAATTTTTGAAGATATTATTTAACATTACTTATAATGATATTTTATTATTATTATTATAACAGCTCATATACGTCCCCACCGAGGGGCTCGAGCCTACCCTGAATCAGGGCGATTAGGCCTTAGTCGACCACGCGGGCCCAGTGCGGGTTGGTCGACTTCACACACAACCTTCGAGTTTCTTCGCAGGCGTGTGCAGGTTTCCTCACGATGTTTTTCCTTCACCGTTAAAGCAACCGGTAAGTATATAATGATATAATATAATTTAATTTATTGTCATTTATGGCTTTACTTTTTTCTTTTTTGAATGTATCTTAATAAATTAATAATATCTAGTAATTTAATTATTCAACGTATGGATCTTTGACTATGATTATTATAAAATTTGTATCCTTGTATGCTAGGCCTAAGATTATAATTTTGTTTTTTTACTGTTTTATTACAAACACAATGTTACATTGTTTCTGAATAAATGGACTGAACTGAACTTTAAAATTTGTCTCGCGTTCTAAAAATATACGTCAAGCCAAAAGTCAGGAAATCGAACCAAACAGTTTTTATTATGTGACGAAAATGTTTTCGTTACAGAATGTAGTAGCTATATCAAAGAGGCGTACCCCTTTGAAAAGGTTGAAAATTTCTCCAAGTTATGCAGCAGTGCTTTCCCGGTACTTTGCAGCTATCCCGTCTATACCCATCATTCAACGTGTTTAACTAAGCCCCCTTTAATAGTATTATTAAGGCAAATTGCGTATAAAAAGCGCATTAAAATATTATGGAATAATGATATTCTCTAAAAGAATTGTTTCTGAAAGTAGTTCAATAGAAGCATAATATTTACCGTCAGCGCTATGGACTAGGAGTAGAGCCAGGAGCTGCCGTAGCTTCACAGTACTGTTCTGCACGCCCTGGCCTGGGCGCGCGAGCATCAGCAGGTATATCAACACGTTTATCGTAGAAATTACATATAACACTATTTGCAACATTGAAGATTCATCCTTGAATAGAAAAAAATAATATTATATTTTAATTTATGTTACATTTAATCCTTAGGTATGATGACTAATATTATAATATCTTACACGAATACTGATGCTCATCATACTGTATGTAAAATATATGTAGTATGATATGAAACAGACATGCATCACTGTAAGCTAAAAATTTTTGTTAAAACTTCTGTTATATATTTCTTGTATATTGTATAATGATGGGCCGTATAAAATAAAATACCTGTGTGCTAAATATATCATGAAATAATTTGCAACACGAGTCCAGATTTATGTATAGAGTATACCATTGCTTGATCGTCTCAGCTGTGGCCAGAGTTCGATTCCTCAAAAAGTTTTCGATACATCTGTTGATACCTTCTGCCTGCTGGCCCATAACGGATACAACCGTGTAAATTACTATCGTTTCAAAGTTGTGCCGATAATTGGTTATAGTCACAATCAAGAGGAAAAAAATAAACAGATAGTAAGCGTCTTTTACGTTTATACTATTCATGCTTATAAAGCCAATGATTCTCATCATAAATATAATGAAAGAGTAGAACATAGCGATGTAACGTTGTGTTTCCAATTTTTGTTGATACTGAGCATCACTTTTTAACAACGAATGATTGTGATTAAAATTCTTAGTTAGTTGTCGAAATTTGTCAGCCTTGTAACAACCAAGCAACAAAATAAGAGCTGAATTTATGATACTAATGGGAGCGTATGAAAAGGCAACATTGTCTGAAACATAAAAATATACAATACTAGTTATGATAATAACAAGTTCCAGGATAAGTCTTAAAAGAATAAAAAATTGCATTTTATTGTTGAATGCGGAAATATTTCTGTATACACCAAGTAGATTTTCTACAAAAATCACGTATTTTATAGGTTTGATGTTCGTTAGATTGTCTTTTCTTGAAATACGTCGCACTTGATCCATTTTGTCTTTCAAACTGACACATAATAGTATGAAACAATGTACCTTAGTTTATTAAATATTTGATAAACAATACATCAAGGACCTCATTAATCTGAATGTTGTCGTAACGACTTGTGTGTACCGTTAACAAATACCAAGTAGTCGGTACTCGTGTCTAATTTATCGAAATTGTATTTTTTTCGTCAAACGGAATCTTTACTAATATTATGAATGTGAAAATGTGTTTATTGTTACCTTTTCACACTTCAACACCTTGACCAATTGTGATGAAATTCGGCGTGCTGGTAGCCTGTGTCACGGGGAATGACATAGGCTACTTTTTATTCCGTGAAAATAGCATAGTCCGATGCAGTTCCTAAGGGAACTGAAAATATACTTTTTTTGGTTAATTTCTTTAACATCGCAACGGAACAATGTATTATTGTGGTTTTTTGTACGAAGACGGTAGAAGGGGTAGGAAATGACATAATTGACTAATTAACATATCCTGACATAGTTCCCGAGGGATCTGGGGAAAACTCATTTGCACGCTCGCGCACGTCGGCGTCGCAACGAAGCAACGAATTGAAGTGATTTTTTTGTATAGAATTGGTTGAGGGGGTGGGAAGTGACATAGACTGCTTATCAGAATAGCCCTATCTGAGATAAGGATCTGGAGAAAACTCATGTCCACACACGCTTGCGGCTTGCGCATCACTTACCCTCAAAGACAGTTTTAAAAACTATGTCCACGCGGGCAAAGCCGGGGGAAAAGCTAGTAATATAATAAAATTGACATCGCTTAATACGTTTCAAATAACCGATCAATGGCCTTTGCGGCGTTTGACCGACAACGACGTGCTCATTAGGAAATTGGTATACATTTGAAACTCCATATTTTGAAAGGTACGTACCGATTTTAACCGAAGTTGAAAGATACTTAATCCAATATAATTGAAAACGCTAAACACGTTAAAAAACCGAATTCCATCGCAACAACTTCGTACAATTTTGCAATATTATTTTTGGTTTTTGTTAATTTTCTAATAAAGCAGTGACTTATACAGGGTCTTCGGCAGATGGTTGAAAATACGAAAATGGGGGATAGGTGGGGTCGCCTCCCACCTATTTTGAGAATTAAAAAAAATCTAGGACTTGTAATTTTTTTTACGGGATTTTTTTTCCTTTTTTTAGAAATTTTGCCATTTTTATACCTTTGAACACATGTAACTTTTTGTTTTTTAAAGCTAGCTCCAAAATCTTTTTTTTAATAGACTTTTATAAGATTGTCGGCTCTAAAAAAAATTATGTTTGTTTCAAGTTATTGCTAAAAACAAAAATGTGGGCCCCCGAACTTAAAAAAAAAGTTGAACAAAAATTTTAAAGTCAACTTTGCGATGCATTTAAAAAAATAATAATGGGGCTGGAAGGCTTCTGTTTTTTTTAAAACATCTCTAAAGCTTAGGCTTTTGAATGGTATGTAATTTGTTTCGGTATCTTTTTTTTAACCGGAATTGTTAATTTTTTTTACTCAATTGGACCATGTTGACGAAATCCACTAGTTACATGTTTTGTGAAATGTATCACATGCAAAGTTGAAAATAATGTAAATACTTACTGTTGGGACGGTTACAAAGAGCAGGTACGTTTTTTTACATTCTTGCACACACATAATGGCTATCTTTTGTTATTTATTGGCATATTGGATTTAGCACTTCCATATGCCAATAAAATGTCCGCATATTCCGCATTGGTAAATTGAGCCATTTTAAACCACAACAAAGTCTTAACAAAACGTCTGATAATAACAAAAAGTGACAAACAACAAAAAAACTTAACAAAATTACAAACACAGCAAAGTGAAATTAACGAAAACAAAAAAAAAACGTTAACGTTATTAACGTTTGTGATTTTGTTAAGTTTTTTTGTTGTTTGTCACTTTTTGTTATTATCAGACGTTTTGTTAAGACTTTGTTGTGGTTTAAAATGGCTCAATTTACCAATGCGGAATATGCGGACATTTTATTGGCATATGGAAGTGCTAACTCCAATATGCCAATAAATGACAAAAGATTTTCAACTTTGCATTTGATACATTTCACAAAACATGTAACTAGTGGAATTTTGTCAACATGGTCCAATTGAGTAAAAAAAATTAACAACTCCGGTTACAAAAAAGATACCGAAACAAATTACATACCATTCAAAAGCCTAAGCTTTAGAGATGTTTTAAAAAAAACAGAAGAAGAATCACAAACGTTAATAACGTTAAAAAAACGTTAACGTTATTAACGTTTGTGATTTTGTTAAGTTTTTTTGTTGTTTGTCACTTTTTGTTATTATCAGACGTTTTGTTAAGACTTTGTTGTGGTTTAAAATGGCTCAATTTACCAATGCGGAATATGCGGACATTTTATTGGCATATGGAAGTGCTAACTCCAATATGCCAATAAATGACAAAAGATAGCCATTATGTGTGTGCAAGAATGTAAAAAAACGTACCTGCTCTTTGTAACCGTCCCAACAGTAAGTATTTACATTATTTTCAACTTTGCATTTGATACATTTCACAAAACATGTAACTAGTGGAATTTTGTCAACATGGTCCAATTGAGTAAAAAAAATTAACAACTCCGGTTACAAAAAAGATACCGAAACAAATTACATACCATTCAAAAGCCTAAACTTTAGAAATGTTTTAAAAAAAACAGAAGCCTTCCAGCCCCATTATTTTTTTTTTAAATGCATCGCAAAGTTGACTTTAAAATTTTTGTTCAACTTTTTTTTTAAGTTCGGGGGCCCACATTTTTGTTTTTAGCAATAACTTGAAACAAACATAATTTTTTTTAGAGCCGACAATCTTATAAAAGTCTATTAAAAAAAAGATTTTGGAGCTAGCTTTAAAAAACAAAAAGTTACATGTGTTCAAAGGTATAAAAATGGCAAAATTTCTAAAAAAAAGGAAAAAAAATTCCGTAAAAAAAATTACAAGTCCTAGATTTTTTTTAATTCTCAAAATAGGTGGGAGGCGACCCCACTTATCCCCCATTTTCGTATTTTCAACCATCTGCCGAAGACCCTGTATATTACTGTGTAATAAAGTAAACCATCGATTTTGATAAAATTTATATGGGTCTACACGAGAAGCATTAGCTTTCAAATAAAAAGAGAATCATCAAAATCGGTTCACCCAGTCAAAAGTTCTGAGGTAACAAACATAAAAAAAAAACATATAGTCGAATTGAGAACCTCCTCCTTTTTGGAAGTCGCTTGAAAAATAGAATTATTGCGTTTCGATTCTGCTAAATACGTAGACAAACATTCATATAAACATACACACATACTCACACTTATGAAATTTATTACACCTTTATAAGGTTCCGTAGTTAACAAGGATCCCTTATAGTTTCGCTATGTCTGTCTGTCCCTCTGTCAACTATCCGCGGCTTTGCTCAAAGACTATTGGTACAATGCGTGCCACGAAAGATGAGACTTGACACACCACGTGATTTGTATTGCGCAGTAGACGATTTATAGGTGTCTTTAGCGGTATGAGGAGGTCTGAGGCGGGAAGGGACCGCGCGACATTGGGGTGGCGGTTCTTCTAGCCACGCGCACCCACCGCTTGACTCTGCGGTACAGACGAGTGCAACCTGTGTTTATATTTTTTTCTTTGTTGTATACGAGTAAATTGTGAAATCTTGATTATACCTCGAGGTAAAACATTAAGAAAACAAGATAGGAAGATGGTTTACGACGTGTACATGTCAAAAGTAGCAAAGGAAGGTGTATTATGGATAACTATTTGGTACACGACTGTACCTGCGCAGGCTTCGCCTCTATTGCCGCTCGTTAAGTCTCATATTTCCTGGCACACATTGTACTAAAAACCTGTTATTTGGCTTGTGTATATGTCACCGGGATATTGTGAAAACCGCGATATTACAATGTCACTAGTTAGA
Source organism: Coleophora flavipennella (assembly GCA_947284805.1). NCBI lineage: Eukaryota > Metazoa > Arthropoda > Insecta > Lepidoptera > Coleophoridae > Coleophora > Coleophora flavipennella. The sequence continues at coordinate 2,572,126 of OX369306.1, read as the reverse complement.
TTATGATATAACGGCAAATTGTAAATCGGATCACAATATCACGGCCTATTCTTGTACCTCCATAAGCTATCGAGTTTTAGATATTGCGATTAGATTGCTGAATTTCCGACAAGGTGGGGGATCGAACCGATAACCTTCTTATTTTGAATTCGATTAAAAATTCAACAGATAATATAATGTTTAGGGCCTTGTATCAAAGGAAACCCAAACATTAAATCAATTATTAAAATATCCGCTTTTCGTTCTAGCTTAACTCCCCAACTTCGACATCTTTACAATAATATTACTTTCCTTGGGTAATCACCAGCTGCATTATAAATAATTTAGGTATGTATGACATTGAGAGTATACATGAAACTGTGAATAATTCAATGACTTCTATTATTACTGGCGTAATAAATGTTTTTTATAAAAATTATTCAAATTTTGCTTCTTAGAATATGCATGTAATAGTTAATGTATTCTTTTAATTTACTGTTACTTAGGTCCTATAATTGAAGCACTTAAGCCCTCACACATTGATATGAATGCCCTCACGTGGCGTCATAATTAATTGAAGCACCTTAAGCCCTCACACATGGCTATGCATGCCCGCACGGGGCGTCATAATTAATTGAAGCACCTTAAGCCCTCACACATTGCTATGCATGCCCTCACGGGGCGTCATAATTAATTGAAAAACACCTACCTACTATTCATCATATCATCATATCAGCCGAAGGAAGTCCACTGCTGGACATAGGCCTCCCCCAAGGATCTCCACGACGACCGGTTCTGCGCTGCCCGCATCCAGCGGCTTCCCGCGACCTTCACCAGGTCATCGGTCCACCGAGTGGGAGGCCTGCCTACACTACGCTTTCCGGTGCGTGGTCGCCACTCGAGAACTTTACTGCCCCATCGGCCATCTGTTCTACGAGCAATGTGCCCCGCCCACTGCCACTTAAGTTTAGCAACTATTACACACATATATATATATATATATGTAAACCCTTGACAACATCTCACCTGGTGGTAAGTGAAGATGTTGCCGAAGATGGAAGCGGGCTTACCAAAATTCCCCAACGCAATGGGGAACTGGCTATCTTATCTTCATGCCGGAACACACCAATGATATCAACATTGATATTTGGCGGCAAGACTTAGATAAGATGGTGGTAGCTGGCCAGGCGGGCTTAGAAAATGCCCTACCACCAACAAACCGAGTCTTACAACTGACCCCGCCGGGAATCGAACTCACGACCTCCTGTGTAAAGCCAGTGAACTTTGCCTCTGAGCTACGGAGGCGGTTAAATATTATTATGTTCATACATGTCGGAGCGCAAGGACGTGGCGCCATCTATGCATGCGTCGAAGCACCGTGTGTTTTATCTTGAAACGTCAAGCGGTTAGCTAGGGTAGTAATAATAGTCATCTTTGGCCAAGGCGTGGTCTTTGCGAGACCGGAACCCGGAAGTTGGTAGTTTGGTACTTGTTTGTTAGCCAATCAGAATCGTTGTGATTATCGAACCATTAAAGACAATGCAGCCTACCTACAGAGGCTACGACAGAGGTGCCAATTGTTTTACGAGCACTTTTGATCGAGCAGCTGAACTGTCAACTTGGGAAGCCAGCCCCGTGCCGAACTCATCGCAGTCTATAAAATAATCGGTTTTCATCCGAATCATCGTGAAGCCTCGTGTTGCAAACGTGTGTGAATATTGATTGTACACTCCAAAACTTCTCAAAGACGAGTTTATTTCTTAGATACGGCCAAAACCCTTCTGATGATCCGAAATACATCATTAGTTGTGACACTGCATTAAATAAATGAAATGACATAACTCAAATCACATGGCTTTTTATTAAGCTAACCTCAATCTCGACTTATTTGTCAGACGACCAAACATAAAAGCACAAAGAGGATATAAAACATATAGGTACTTTACTATCTACACAACAGATAGTACTACGGTTAATAATACCGAAATGTGATGGATGAAGGTAGTGGAAAAATTGCAGCACAGCAATCTAGACAATGTTAATTATTGTAGCGGGGCTTCATTGGAGTGCCCATCGCGCTCAACTCCGCGTTGCTGCAAGTCATAAGATATGCCGATTGATAAAATTACAGAGCTAGCCATTTAGAAGATTCATCTGCTTTTATCGGTTACCTACTAATCATGTATTAAAATATTAAAAATAAGTTACTAAATATATGATTTATTTTTGACGGGACAATTAACATTGATCTAGTTATTTTGTAATTAACTTACATATTTTTTTATTGACAGAAGCGGGTGAAAAATACTTCTCAAACTTTTAGGATGAAGGAATGAAATAAATTTTTGAACTATATATATATAATATATCCCTCGCCTTTATTGAGGCAAAAATACACATGTTTAATTTTAAAGCTCTAGAGTTATCGCAGCAATTTCTTCGTTTCTAATATCATATTTGGGAATACCCCGCATAAGATTCCGTCACTTTCAGAAAAACTTAGAAAATTAACTAGTTTGAAAAATTGCCCCATCTGACCACTAAGAAAACGCCTTTGTTCCATTCAATGGTACATAGCTCAGGGGATCGGAACATGAAAGACATGCCACTAGTTACTAATAAAAGATCATAAGTGGTGTAATAGTAAAAAAATAATAAATTTTTTATTTTCAATAAAAATTGGCATTGAACTTCAAAAACTGAATCGGCAATTTCATAGGTAAAGACCTATTATATAAAAATGAGTCCTAATTTCTTCTGGTCATCGGATCACGCGTGAACGGCTCGACCAATTTCGCTTATTCTTTTTTTGTTGAGTTCGTTATTGTCAGAAGGTTCTTATGTAGGGTAGGGAGGGTAGGGTAGGGAGGTTAGTGTAGTGTAGGGTAGGATAGGGTAGGGTGCGGTAGTGTAGGGTAGGGTAGGATAGTGTAGTGTAATGTTGGGTAGGGTAGGGTGGTGTAGTATAAGGGCTACGAAGTTCGCCGGGACAGCTAGTCTTTTTAAAAAATCATGAAATTTGGGGGTAATTTGAAATGCTGTCAATTCTTGTAACTTGCACCACGCCACACGGCATGCAATCCCAGTGTTTGTGCAGCACTGCAATACTCTGTCACGCCGTAATGGATACTGAAGCACCTCCGTTTTATTATTTCGACAAATTTTACAAATGCACGGAATGATCAGTTTTTACTATCTTTATTGTTTCTGTTTTTTTGTTAAAGCAGTTTATTAGTACATACATTAACAATGTCCTTGTGGGATAAAAACAATATATTATGTTAATAGGGATGACGACAGCATCAGAAATAAATTATGAACTCTTGATCACTGAATTGCCCTCCTACTAAAACTTCGGAAAACCTTACTCGTTTTGTTTTCCATTAAGTATTCAAATTTTCAAATCACCAAAATCACAAATAGAGCATAAATGACGCTGCAAAACTATGACGTCACGCCTAGGTATGTCAAACATTTTTAGAACAAAATGTCGTTTATAACAGATGATAAAAAGTAACTCAGATGACTAGCACTCGTGATCCCTATTATTCTTAGCAAGAAGGTAAATTTAAATATGTCGCGTCATGTCACATACGTGAAGCGTTGGTGGCTCAAACGGTAACCACTCGGTCCTCCTAACCAGAGGTGCCGGGTTCAAATCCGGACGGCCAATGTACCAATGAGTTTTTCGAAACTTACGTACATATACTTACCGATTGCTTTAATGGTGAAGGAAAACATCGTGAGGAAACCTGCACATCTGATTCCAGATGTGTATGTAGGTCGTGTTGCACACGTCCGTCACAAATGTCCCGCGGGTGATGCTAAGTGCAACACCAGGAAACCGCCGCCTATCCCTTGGATAGTACGTTTAATAGTGCTATACGGTAGAAAAAATCACATAATATATGTCGAAGGGGGTGGTTGGATTATGGATGGCCTTGTGGTTCAGTCCTTAACTATTTCGGTTGTGGGCGTCGAAATAACAATGCAGCTATATCACAGGGGTCCTCATTCAATAGTCTTGATCATTCGGCAATCGAAATTGTACAGGATGCCTTGGATTACAATGGAAGCAAACGCGGTGATCCTAGCGATAGCGTGACACGTCCGTTTTGCTCACAGATCGCCACTACTTGTGTTCTGCTCGAGGCTCCGTCAAAAAGTGTCCGCCCCAAGGAGTTTATAGGTAATATAAACTTCTTGGTCCGCCCCGAGACTGACGTCCAGCTAATATGGCTTCTCCACAGATCTAATAAATTCTCAACTCAGTGCTGCCACCTCAATCACAAACGGCCTACCGTTAATAGGTCATCTTTGCTACCACATACGTTCGGCTCACGAGTAAAAGCGACTGTCACGCCACCACCGGTTTCACCCAGGTACCTAGGTACCAGGTACCCAGTACCTGACGTTTGATTCAAATGAAGTGTAACGATCTATGTAAACGTATCTCGAGCTGGTATTGGTCGCGTTTTTAATGACGCTCCGACATATACACAATTTGATTATACTATGAATTTTCTAGTCCTCTCTATGAACATTACAGCTATAGAAAAACTTTTCTCTGTAAGCTGTTTGAATAGTTAATATCTTTACATTAGCGAGCGATAAAGGGCACTACTAAACTCCCCAAGGCTTGACCACGAAAGGGCTCTGCGGTTCTTGTTAATGGCAAAGTTGTCGATTAACAGTCAAACCTGAGATTAAGTTTTGTCATAATTATGAAGCAACTAGCTGTTTCCTGCGGCTTCGCCCGTGTGGACATCGTTTTTATAACTGCCTTTGAAGGTAAGCGGCTCGCGAGCGTGGAAATGAGTTTTCTCCAGATCCCTATCCCAGATCGGGCTATTGTGATTAGCAATCTACGACACTCCTCAACCACTCAAAAATCACAAAAATCCACTGTTCCGTTGCGATTTTAAAGAAATTAGCCAATAAAAGAGTTTTTTTTAATTCCCTCAGGAAATTCATCGCACTATGATATTTTCACGGGATAAAAAGTAGCCTATATCCTTCCCCGTGACACAGGCTACCTGCATGCCAAATTTCATCAAGATTGGTCAAGGTGTTGAAGCGTGAAAAGGTAACAAACAAACAAACAAACACATTGTCACATTTATAATATCAAGTAAGGATTATGCTAAATTTAGGCTACTATGATTGATTGATTGATGACATTATAAAATTTAAGGTTGTATAATGCTTTACGTGTTTTGGTCTGAATCTATCTATAATATAATAAAACTGTAACGGGGCCGTGTCTGTACATGAAATATTTTTGGAAAATAATAACTGTGGTGGACATTACTAACGATACAGAGGCTAAAACAACAACTTTTGGAATTTTTGTCTGTCTGTCTGTCTGTCTGTCTGTCTGTATGTTCGCGCATCACGCAAAAACTACCAGGCCGATTTTGATGAAATTTTGTATGGTGGTTCCTTATAGCCCGGGTTAACATTTATAGAATTATTCATTTATAGAATGGCTCACCTCGCAAATGTGGCTTGACCTATTACAATCAAATTTTTCACGTTGATACCCTTATCGCGAACTAAACTCGGACATTGTGAACCCCAAAAAATATAAGGGTTCCTGCAGGAATGCAAAAAATTGTATCTTTAGAATGGCTCAACGTAACAATATGAAACCATTACATTGGGATGGGGTGTTTTGAACATCATTGTATTCTTTATCATTCTTTTTTTTTGGGTATTCTTTATCCCGGAAAACTAAAGAGGTCCCGTGGGAAATTATCTATCGATACTTACAATAATAAATATAGAGTACTTTTTCAACATATAAGCTACACATACCACACATTATAATCATAGCAGCAAACTGTCAATAGATGGCACTGCAGGAATAATATTATTTCATACTTTTGAGTGGATTTCTTTTATGTATTTTTCAGCATACACTTTTTACACAACTCTCTGGAACTATGGCACGTAGCGATGTGTTTGAAAGACGAACAGATAGGTATTTTTTTATAGATTGCAATCGTGTAAAAAAATTAAAAACACATAAATCGAGTTTAGCTTCTTGGCTTTAGCTTGGGCTTTAGTCGATGTGATGGCAAAAGGCCGGAAGGTTTAAAGTGCTATGGCAGAGAGGAACGTGCCTGCTTTGGGACTCTACTTTTTCTGCCTCACTTCTGCACCACCGTACGGTACTGCTGCTCAATTTGCGGCGAGAAAGAAGCATAATAAGTACTCGGTCTTGAAGGCAAATTACTGCTTTGTGCCGCTGGTCTGTGAGACAACCGGCTGCTGAACCCTCAGAGGCCTTTTCCTTCACAAAGGAGATTGGCCGTCGCCTTCGAGAGAGGAGATATGACGCCCGCTTCGGGTCCTACCTGCTGCTAAGGTTGTCTATTGCCATCCAGCGCAGCAACGAGAAGTGCGTCATGGGCTCCTTTGGAGGTGATACGACTCGAGGATTTGACCCATATTAATATTTTTAGGAAATTTTATTACTAGATTGATAATATAATGATTTGAATAAGGTTTTTAATAATATAGGTATATGTGTTATTTCATCATATCAGTTTATATACGTTCCCACCAAGGGGCTCGGCCTGCCCTGAGTTAGGGCGATCAGGTCTTAGACGATCTCGCGGGCCCATTGCGGGTTGAATGACTTCACAAATAAGCTCACGATGTTTTTCTCACTGTAAGAGCGTCGGATAAACGTACATACCAGTATGAAATCGATATTTTTTTATTTTTTTTTTCTTTCTGTTCTGCCACCGACGCTCTATATGTTATTAAAGATTTAGAAATCCTTACTTCATATTATAAATGTGAAAATGTGTTTGTTTGTTTGTTACATATTCACACTTCAACATCTTGATGAAATTTGGCATGCAGGTAGCCTGTATCACTGGTAATGAAAAAGTCTACTTTTTATCTGTGGAAATTATCATAGTCCGATGCAGTTTCTGAGGAAACTAAAACAATATTCTTTGTTCGTTAAGTTATTTAAAATCGTACCGAAAAAATGATTTTTAGCACAGAGATGAGGTGGAAAATGATATTATTTTACTATTCAGTATACCCTGACATAGTTCTCAAAGGGATCTGGGGACCACTGTTTTCTACGCTCGCGCACGTCGGTGGCGTCACAACAAAGCAACGGATTAAAGTGATTTTTTGTATAGAATTTGTTGAGGGGGTGGGAAGTAACAAAGACTGCTAATCCGAATAGCCCGATACAGTTACTGAGGTACCTGGAGAAAACTCATGTCCACGCTTGCGAGCTGATTGCGGCTTCCGCACCACTCACCCTCAAAAAGAGTCATAAAAGCTATGTCCACGCGGGCGAAGCCGCGGGCAAAAGCTAGTCTATTAATATAATAAAACTGTAACGGGGCCGTGTCTGTACATGAAATATTTTTGGAAAATAATAACTGTGGTGGACATTACTAACGATACAGAGGCCAAAACAACAACTTTTGGAATTTTTGTCTGTCTGTCTGTCTGTCTGTCTGTCTGTATGTTCGCGCATCACGCAAAAACTACCGGGCCGATTTTAATGAAATTTTGTATGGTGGTTCCTTATAGCCCGGGTTAACATATAGAATACTTTTTATCCCAGAAAATTCAAGAGTTCCCGTGGGAAAATCAAAAGTATTCATTTATAGAATGGCTCACCACGCAAATGTGGCTTGACCTATTACAATCAAATTTTACACGTTGATAACCTTATCGCGAACTAAAACTGGGACATTGTGAATCCCAAAAAAATTAGGGTTCCTACAGGAATGCAAAAAAATGTATATTTAGAATGGCTCAAGGTAACAATATGAAACCTTTACATTGGGATAGGGTGTTTTAACCATCATTGTATAGTCGGGTAGTCTTTATCCCGGAATACTAAAGAGGTCCCGTGGGAAATTATCTATCGATCCTTACAATAATAACAATATAGTACTTTTTTCTATATATTAGCTACACATACCAAACATTATAATCATAGTAGCAGAATGTCAATAGATGGCGCTGCAGGGATAATAAAACGCGCTTAAGTTGTATTAAAACATTAAAATATTATTTCATACTTTTGAGCGGATTTCTTTTATGTATTTTTCAGCATACGCTACTTTAAACTCTGGAACTATGGTACGTAGCGATGTGTTTCATAGACGAACAGAGAGGTATTATTTTACAGATTCCAATAGTGTAAAAAAATAAAAACACATAAATCGAGTTTAGCATCAGCTGTTAACAGGAGGCACAGATATAAGAACTCTTCTGACGGCGACTATTTGCGAGTGGCAGTTGCTCTCCGCCTGCACTATCAATATCTGTGAACCTCATCAATGTATTTGCGGGTCCACGGTGGAGGCAATTGGCCATCACTCACTGAGTTGCATTCGTGTTTGTGAAGATTCCCACTTCACCAATTCCTTAATGACTTCACTCGGAGGGCACTGGTCTCGGTCAGATGGAATATTCCATCTTTGATGCAGCCGCCGGCCGGGCTTTAGTCGATCTGATGGCAAAAGGCCGGAGGGTTTAAACAGGTGCTATGGCAGAGAGGAACGTGTCTGCTTTGAGAAGCCACTTTTACTGCCTCACTCCTCACCCGTACGGTACTGCTGCTCAATTTGCGGTGAGAAAGAAGCATAATAAGTACTCGGTCTTGGAGGCAAATTACTGCTTTGTGCCGCTGGTCTGTGAGACAACCGGCTGCTGAACCCTCAGAGGCCTTTGCCTTCATAAAGGAGATTGGCCTTCGCCTTCGAGAGAGGAGATGTGACGTGAGGTCCTACCTGCTGCTAAGGTTGTCTATTGCCATCCAGCGCGGCAACGAGAAGTGCGTCTTGGGCTCCTTTGGAGCTGATACGACTCGAGTATTTGACCCATATTAATATTGTTAGGAAATTTTATTACTAGATTGATACCTATAATTAGTTTTTTGATAATATAGGTATATGTGTTTTTTCATCATATCAGTTTATATACGTCCCCACCAAGGGGCTCGACCTGCCCTGAGTTAGGGCGATCTGGCCTTACACGATCACGCGGTTGCGGGTTGATTGACTTCACACATAAGCTTCGAATTTCTTCGCAGGCGTGTGCAGGTTTCCTTACGACGTTTTTCTCACCGTAAGAGCGTCGGATAAACGTACATACCAGTATGAAATCGATATTCGTATAGATATTGGTAAGTGGCAGGATTCGAACCACGGCCTTCCGGACAGGAGGTAGTGGCCCTAACCGTTTTGTCACCGACGCTCTATATTTTATTTATGATTTAGAAATCCTTACTTAATATTAGAAATGTGAAAATGTGTTTGTTTGTTTGTTACCTACTCACACTTCAACACCTCTACCAATCTTGATGAAATTTGGCATGCAGGTAGCCTGTATCACTGGAAATGAAATAGTCAACCTTTTATCTGTGGAAATTATCATAGCCCGATGCAGTTCCTGAGGAAACTAAAACAATACTCTTTGTTCGTTTTATTTAAAATTGTAAGGAAAAACTGGATTGGTGTGATTTTTAGCACAGAGATGAGGTGGAAAATGATATAATTTACTAATAAGTATATCCTGACATAGTTCCCGAGGGATCTGGGGACAACTGTTTTCTACGCTCGCGCACGTCGGTGGCGTCGCAACGGAGCAACGGATTAAAGTTATTTTTTGTATAGAATTTGTTGAGGTGGTGGGAAGTGATAAAGACTGCTAATCCGAATAGCCCGATACAGTTCCTGAGGTACCTGGAGAAAACTTATGTCCACGCTTGCGAGCTGATTGCGGCTCGCGCACCACTCACCCTCAAAAAGAGTCATAAAAGCTATGTCCACGTGGGCGAAGCCGCGGGCAAAAGCTAGTAGTGAATAAATGAGACCAACCTCTAACATAAATGTACCTGATTCTAAAAAAAGTAAAATAAATTTATAGTTTAAAAAACACTAGGAAAACACGCTTTTATAAATGCACGTAAAAACCAAAAATAAAAGTCCAAACACGGCTATGATACGATATTCCATCATGAAATGCCAGTGCCTGTCTTCCGGCTTCATCATCAGACCTTGAAACCTAATCGTGGTCGAAGCTCATTACAAGACTTTTCTAACAAGTCCAAACATAGCTATGATACGATGTTCCATCATGAAGTTCTAGTTCATATCTTCCCGCTCCATCATCAGATCAGTTCGACAGTACCATATTATTGTATTGTCATCAGAACTACATACAGTCCCAGTGGGACTGTCCCACCCACTGCCACTTAACTTCAACGATTCTGTGAGCTATGTCGGTAACCATGGTTCTCCTATGGATCTCTGATTCGATCGCGCAGGGTAACTCCCAGCAAAATTCGCTCCATCGCCCTTTGGATGACCTTAAGCCTTCTTATTAGGCCCATAGCACTTCATACAGCGGGCCAGAAATGACATTTCAAAGAATGAATGACGGAACGAACAAAATGGAGGCACGAACAAAATGGAGGCGAAATCTTATACGTTCGACAACCAAACTGTAACCAACACTTCATACAACGGGCCAGAAATGACATTTCTAAAAAGAAATGACGGAACAAACAAAATGACGGCGAAATCCTACGTTCGACAACCAAACTGTAACCAACACTTCATAACAACGGGCTAGAAATGACATTTCAAAAAAGGAATGACGGAACAAACAAAATGACGGCGAAATCCTATACGTTCGACAACTAAACTGTAACCAACACTTCATACAACGGGCCAGAAATGACAGTTCAAAAAAGGAATGACGGAATAAACAAAATGGCGGCGAAATCCTATAAATTCAAAAACCAAACTGTAACCAATCTGTATCAACCTAGGTGACGAGGGGGTGAGGTCGCAATCTAGAGAACGGCAGGGAGTGTCCATACTGTATGTTAGTACTAATATATATACTTTGTCCATAGTAAGCGACTTTGAGTTCCGTACGTCATCACTAGCAACACACACTGATCAAAGAGCCTTTTCTTTTTGAAGTAAGACAAATTTCAGTCTTCTTTTCAACCGACTTCAAAAAGGAGGAGGTTCTCAATTCGACTGTATGTTTTTTGTATTTCTCCGCCGATTGTGAATTGATTTGCAAAATCTTTTTTTATTCGAAAGAGTAAACTCCCGAGGGGGTTCTATTGTCACCAAGTTAGGATCTGATGATGCAATCCCAGGGAAATCGCGGGCAACCCTCAAATTTTATAGGCACGTTTTACGTGTTTCATATAATATTTTCTAAAATTATTATAACACAATAAACCTTTTCACAAATTCAATTCAAAGACATGGCAATAATGAAATTTAACAAGTGAACGATTTGCAAATGTCGACTTTTCGCGAATCCAACGAGCTCTCGGCGTTTTATTGGAAAATGAGCGTTTCTACCATTTTCCTCCTCCGACATTCAACCGATTGGAAAATCGCTAATGAGAGTGAACAGTGCCGGCGGCTACTCAGAAGTGCGCAACCAATAAGTAAGTAAGTAAGTAAGTAAGAAAGTAAGTAAGTAAGAAAGAGAGTAAGAAAGTAAGTAAGAAAGTAAGTAATTTTATTGAATACTAGATTTTGCCAGCGGCTTCGCTCGCTTGAACATATTTTTTATGACTGTCGTCGAGGGTGCGTAGTGCGCGAGCCACACGCGGCTCGCGAGCGTGGAAAACAGTAGCCTAGTAGAGAGAATATGCGGGTTCTAACCCAGCGGTATGCGGTAGGCCAATCACAGAGCAGTATTTGTATGACGTCAGAATGGTGTCCAATCACAGTCCTGCATTTGTGTGACGTCACGCGGTGGGCGGCAACATGTTAGCTGTCAAAAGTGATGGATGTCAACGTCAGCTGTCAACACGACAGCTGTCAAAGTCAGCTGTCACAACTGTCAATGACATCTGGTGTTATGTCAGCTATCAATCATCGCAAAGTTAGTGAGTACTTGAATATAGATGGCGTTAGTGAGAAAAAAAACATTCGTTTGGTTAGATTTGAATCCACTGCGGCGGCGGCTCTGAAGTGACGCGAGTGACCACACCCCACGACCACGGTGGCTGTTAACGTTAGCATTGAAATATTGATATACATGGGCGATTATGACGTAGTGTGTGTGGGGAGTAGCACTAGCCGTTGCCTGCGACTGCGCCTGCTTATGGCATGACGCAATTTCCGTTTTATGAGGTAGTAGTAGTACCTATGAGAGAGAGATACAAATGTATAGGTGAATTTCCATTTCATCTGCAAAACATATACCACTTAACTTTGTCATCATCATCATCATCATATAAATAAATAAATGGAAAATTATATACAAAATATTATACAAACTCCCTAAGTAACATTTTGCTCAAGTACATGATGTGACCTTGGAGTGGTAGCTGAAATGAGTTAGCCGAACATGATGCGACCCCTGCGCCCCGCGACTGCGCCTGCGCAGATTTTTGCTCCATAATAAAATTTACGTTTTATGAGGTATGAGAGAAGACAGACAGACAGACATATGCTGCGGTCTACCAAACAGTTTTTGCGCGGTTGAAAGCGTGGGTGTTCCCATACTAAATTTATGAGGGGAATTTCTATTTCATCAGCAAAACATGCCACTTAACTTTGTCATCATCATAGATAGGAGACTATGGCCGGGGGTTCAAACGGGTTAGCTGCTGCTGACGATGACGACGGTGGTGATGAGTTATCTAATTAATTATGGTTCTACACTATTTAAAGTATATACTTATCAACAAAATTATATATATACAAAATATATTTAGGGTTTCACCGCGCACATTCAAAAAAATTTCGATGAGAGAAAAAGGTGAAAGGTGTCCTATCTACGACGTGCCGAGGGTAAGGGGGTCTGATCCACCAGGCTCCATGGGTGGAAGCGTTGAGGGGGCCGGGGCTGGGGGAATGGTGCTTCAAGGTTCTAACACTAATAGAAAGGTGGATAAAAGTTAGAGCGAGAATCGAACCCACTACCTCATAATGAGAAGCCAATGGACTTAACCACTACTCCTCCGAGCCACAGACGGACGCAGTCCGCTGATAACGGTATAAAGTTTAATTTTAATGTTATATAGGTGGGTACTTAGCTGAAAAGAAACATCTTTTTAGGGTTTCATGTATAGATTTTAAAAAATAAAAACCATTTTCATATAGTATGTAAACTTATTTTATTTTATTAACTAATAAGATTACTCATTCATCCATTAAAAAATAACATTAAGTACCTATTACAACTACGCTTTCTTATTTATTCCTAGATGTATTAATCCCCTTTTCTGTTCATTGCTTTTCTTTATATTTTTTTCTCACAGCTGTGTTAGCTTCACACACCACCATCAGGCTGGAACAGAAATAAAATTATTATAGGTATTATAGGTATTAATAATAATATTAATGACCCCACCAGGAATCGAACCCACCACCTCATAATGTGAAGCCAATGGGCTTAACCATTACGCTATGGAGGTGGATAAAATAAAACGTTTAACGCATCCAATCTTCACCATATCCGGTTAGAACTAGATATTTCACAATATTGCATCATCATCTTGAGTCTTATCTCCCAAGTCTTAACCATAACTATACCATTCCCATGGAAAAATAGAATATTCTAGAAAGAATATTGCATCATCATATTCTTATCAGTATACGTCATCAGGTCTAGAGGTCACCATATCTGGTTAGAACTAGATATTTCATAATATTTCATAGGTATTGCATCATCACTCAAGTCTTAACCGCAGCTTCCGTTAGATGGAACATTCTAGAAGGAATATACTCTTATCAGCGTGTGACCTACATCCTTTAACCTTCACCACATCCGGTTAGAACTAGATATTTCACAATATTTCATAGGTATTGCATCACCTTGAGTCTTAACCGCAGCTTCTGTTAGACTCTTATCAGCGTACGGCGTCAGGTCTAGAGGTGGTGCGTGGGTGTAGCCACCCTATATAAGCGACGAGTTGGGTGATTTCTCTCATACCTAAAGGTGTGTTCGAAGTGATAAGACCTATCTTACTAAATAAAATAAAAATGTTTAAGTGTGAAGATTGTGGTGGGGAGTTTGTGCAAAAATGGAGCTTAACTCGCCATAAAAAATACTGTCGTAAAATTGGTGAAGGACGTGTGAAGTGTCCCCTATGTGATAAGAGCTTCTCCCGCCCCGACGTCCTCATCCGACACCAGCAAACGTGCAAGGGTGGGAGGAAGCGAAGCGGTGGTGGTGATGGTGGTGAGGAGGAACCGCCCACCAAGAAACGATGTGAGGTGTGTGATGTGGAGGTGGCGAATCTTCACACCCACCTCCGAAACCAAACACACAAAAAAAAAATGCTTACCCCACTTGAGGATGGAGTGGAGATTGTAAAGAGCGCGTATAAAAGCCGCATTATTTCATATAGACTCCATTCCCTCCAAAACCATCTCACCCCAGAAGATTTTATGGAGCATGAGCGCAGGCGGGCTATGGATCTTATTGAGAAGAAAATCAGCGAAGTGGGGAGCGCAGTTAAAATTAATATGGAGCTATTTGGATTATACAAAAAACCGGAGACTCTGGATGGTGAGGAGGAGGCAACGGGTTCAGAGGAGGGGGAGATCAAATCATTTAATACCATGAATAAAGTAATTCACCTCGCTGATAACTTGGATGAGATATATGATTCATTTGTGAATGCAATTAAAACTCAGGCCGATGAGTTTCAAGAACGTGATAGCGGTTGGGCTCTTTGTAAGGTTAATTACTTAGAAATTAATATAAATAAATATTCACCTCTAAGAGGTTCTAGTTATATACCGCTCCCCAAGTGGTTGCAAGATAAACGCTGCTGCATAAATGTGAAAAATGATGATGATTCATGCTTCTTTTGGGCTATAGTAAGCGCACTTTATCCAGTTAGTAAACATTCTGAGCGAATATCCTCCTACCCACACTATGACACTGTTCTCAACACAAGCGGAATAAATGTACCGACAACCTTAAAAGATATAATAAAATTTGAAACTTTAAACGCTATCAGTGTTAATGTCTTCGAAATCAGTGAGAAGACTATAGTTGGACCTGTATATCATACGAAGAAGAGGTGTGAAAAACATATAAATCTTCTTCTCCTCGACGGTGAGGGGGATAAGCGGCATTATTGCTGGGTAAAAAATATTAGTAGGTTAATAGGCTCGCAATTATCATCTCATAAGAGTAAAATTTTTATATGCGATGGTTGTCTCATTACATTTTGGGATGAGAATAAATATGAAGAACATGTAAAGCTCGATTGCTCACATGTTAGAACAATCATACCTACAGAAGGGGAGAATATACTTAAATTTAAAAATTACTACCATCAGATGAAGGCACCTGTAGTAGTCTATGCGGACTTTGAAGCCCTGCTCAAACCGGTGGTTTCATGTGCTCCGAGCGATGAGTCATCTTATACGATGGATCATCATGAGCATGTGCCATATAGTTTTGGCTACTTCATTAAGTGCTCTTATGATGATTCATTAAGTAAATATGTCTCATCGCTTGGGGGTGAAGGGTGCGCCGAGGATTTCCTTCGATCCTTGGAAAAGGAGTTGGTGCCTTTCGCCACCGCTTTGAGGAGGGTGATTCCAATGAACCCTCTCACCGCAGAGGAAGAGCGGGGTTACAGCTCCGCTGTAAACTGTCATATATGCGGAGGTGAGATGGGTGAGGATAGAGTCCGAGATCACTGTCATCTCAACGGTGAGTTTAGAGGCGCTGCTCACTCATCATGTAATTTGAATTATAAGCTTAAACACACCATCCCCATAGTATTTCATAACTTATCCAAATATGATGCACATTTTATTATTAAAGCTCTAAAAGATTACAATGTAGAAGTGTTACCTAAAAATAAGGAGAATTTTATATCTTTTACCATAAAAAGTAATAGTTTAGGTGTAGATTTAAGGTTTATCGATTCTTTGCGGTTCATGCAGGCTGGCTTAGATAAATTAGCATCCAACCTCGAAGATGAGCAGTTAAAATGTGTATTAAAACACTTTCC
Organism: Coleophora flavipennella; assembly: GCA_947284805.1. Classification (NCBI taxonomy): domain Eukaryota; kingdom Metazoa; phylum Arthropoda; class Insecta; order Lepidoptera; family Coleophoridae; genus Coleophora; species Coleophora flavipennella. Next base: position 2,556,138 of record OX369306.1, on the reverse strand, counting down.
TAATAATTTTAGTTGGGTCAGGAGGAAAGGTGTGTTCCCCTACGAGTATATTACCTCGATGGGGAGGCTAAGTGAAACGCAGCTACCACCTCAAAAGGCTTTTTACAGCCATCTCAGCGATTCTCACATCTCCGATGATGATTACCAACATGCACAAGCTGTATGGAGAGCATTTAACATAAAAACATTGGGTGAGTACAGCGATCTGTATCTGAAGACAGACGTACTGCTTCTCACCGACGTATTTGAGAATTTCCGAGAGGTTTGCCAAAAGACCTATCAGCTCGACCCCGCCCACTATTATACAGCACCTGGGCTTAGCTGGGACGCTATGTTGAAATATACAGGGGTTGAGTTGGAGCTTTTAACGGACATCTCCATGATTAAATTCATAAGTAGAGGTATACGAGGGGGGTTGAGCCAATGCAATAGAAAATATGCTGAGGCCAATAATATGTTTATGAAATCTTATAATCCTAAACAGGAAAGTATATATATACAATTTGTTGATGTAAATAACCTCTATGGTGATGCCATGAGTAGATACTTACCTATAGATAATTTTTCATGGCTTTCAGAGTCTGAAATTACTTCGTTTGATATTCTCGCACAGCAACCAGACTCTCAAGTAGGCTATATTTTAGAGGTGGATTTAGACTACCCCAAGAGTTTACACGACCTCCACAACGATTACCCCTTTTGCCCCGAGAATAAGATCCCATCAATAGGGGGATCTAAAACTTCAAAATTACTAGCCACATTAGATGATAAAACCCGATATGTTATTCACTATATTAATCTCAAACAGGCTATTGAAAAGGGTCTCATTTGTAAGAAAATTCATAGAGTTCTCTCATTCAATCAGCGTCCATGGCTAAGATCATATATAGACTTGAACACTCAAATGAGAGCTCAAGCGAAAAACAGCTTTGATAAAGATTTCTATAAACTAATGAATAACTCTGTTTTTGGTAAGACGATGGAGAATGTTGATAAAAGAGTGGATGTGCGGTTGGTGAGCAGTTGGGAGAGTCATGGAAAACGGTTGGGGGCACGCGCTTTAATATCTAAATTAAACTTTAAGAGTTGCTTAGTATTAGATGAGGATGTTACTATAATACAAATGGAGAGAAATAAAGTAGTATATAATAAACCTATATATGTAGGTTTCTCTGTATTAGAATTATCTAAAACTTTAATGTATGATTTCCACTATAACTATATGCTCCCCAAGTATGGAGAAAATATTAATATGTTATATACAGACACAGATTCCTTCATATATAGTATAAAAACAAACAATTTCTACGAGGATATCAAACCAGGTCTTGAGACCTGGTTTGATACTTCGGACTATCCTTTAGATAATGTTTATGGACTTCCTCAAGTAAATAAAAAAGTTGTAGGTAAATTTAAAGATGAATGTTGTGAGGGGTTGATAAAACAATTTATAGGTATACGATCAAAGTGTTATTATATTAAGAAGGAGGATGATGATGTTATTAAAAAAATAAAGGGTATAAAAAGATCTGTTGTAGCAAACGATGTATCCGGTGAGGATTACTATAAATGCATAACAGGTTCACCTGCGGCATATAGGAAAATGTATGTGATTCGCAGTAAAAATCATGAGGTTCGCACCCAATCGGTGAACAAAATAGCATTAAAAAATTATGATGACAAAAGATTCCCTATGCCGGATGCATCGTATCAAACTCTAGCATTAGGACATGCTAAAATAGATAAATATTATTTTATATGATATGTTTAACGTAATGGTTAGGTCATTTGCTTCACACCAGGAGGTCGCAGGTTCGATCCCCAGAGGGGTCTAACATATCATATAAAATAATATTTATCTATTTTAACATAAAACTTTTATGCTTCAACTAAATTAGAATTTATTTTATAAAATACTAGATAATAAGGTATTAAGGATTAATTATGTTTTACTAGGATTAGATTTTACATGGAAAATTTGAATTTGTTTTATGAAATACTAGATAAGGTATTATAGGATTATTATGTTATTACTAGGATTAGATTTTACATGTAAAATTAGAATTTATTTTATAAAATACTAGATAATAAGGTATTAAAGGATTTATTATGTTTTTACTAGGATTATATTTTACATGGAAAATTAGAATTTGTTTTATGAAATACTAGATAGGGTATTATAGGATTATTATGTTATTACTAGGATTAGATTTTACATGTAAAATTAGAATTTGTAAACTTATAGACATAGAGAGGGCTATTTTAAATAATAAATAGAATTGGACTTTATTGCATCATTTTCTTATTTTGAAACCTATCTAATGTTTAAATTGGGTTATATACTAACCTTTAAGTTCCTGTCACCAACCCCTTAAGATGTTATTACACCGCTCCACCACCAGAGCTGGAAAAAAAACAAGTTAATTTTTAGTATGAAACTATTAATATACTAATAGCTATGACCTCAAGCACTAGCTGTTTCCCACGGCTTCACCACGTTTCTACGACTTTTCAAGGGTGCGCAGTACGCAAGCCGCAAGCGGCTCACGAGTGTGGTAAAAAGTAGCTTATATCTTAATCATAGCCCTAATCTGTCTACCTACTAAATTTCAACCGAACCTGTTTAGTAGTTTTTGCGGGGAGCGTGGCAGGCAGACAGACAGAGTTACTTTCACATTTATAATATTAGTAGGGATTAGACCAGAGCTATTCCTAAATTATTAGGGATAAGACCACATCCTAATCCTAATGTTATCACTCATCAGATCTTATGCTAACCTGTTGCTATGAGATATGAGGTCAGAGCTGTTCCTAAATTATTAGGGATAAGACCACATCCTAATCCTAATGTTATCAGTCATCAGATCTTATGCTAACCTGTTGCTATGAGATATGAGGTCAAATATGTTCCTAAATTATTAGGGATAAGACCTAATCTAATAAAATCAGTTCTATCAATAGGTATCTCACTCACCTAGTGTACACCTTCTCTTGTTGTAGTAGACCCCCTCTATAGTAATCGGTATAGTTTTGGTTACTCGCGAGGGTACATTCTGTGCGCATGATTAGAGAGCTGTGATCTTAAGAGCATCGAAAGATCTTTTATCCGCACATAGTGCTGCTTCCCCCATCTTCGTTTTTTTTTTTAGTACCTTTGAATATCTGCTTGAATCTCGATAAGGTTTCTACTCGTCACCTGAAAAGGGATAATAATAAGATTTAAAGTTATGATAAGTTTTTTGTTTTTATAATCATAAAACAGATAAATATGAGTTAGTCTTACATGTAGGGTTCTGCATACATCAGCTCTCTCATAGTAATCAATGTAGGTAACCCACACAACTTTCTTATAGTAATCCACCACCTGGAAAAGAGATAAGATTCAAATAAGAAAAAGACTTAATCACAAAGTTATGAGTTCTGTATAGAATAAGTTTAACTAAGATATGTATAAGACTCTAAAATCAAAATACTCATTATTAGCATTGAAGAGTGTTTGAGATTGATGAGAAACTTAATTTTTAATGATATATTACTAAATAATGAAAGTAATCCTTTGATATGGAACCCTAAAATTTTTAAAAATTGAATAAAGTTGAAATATCTAACCTTTCTACTAAAAGTAATTAAGCATGAGTTTAACCTTAAAAATTCTTAAACTCTTTTAACCAAAATAAAAAACGTAGATTCTGAAAACTAAAGTGTGAGTTGAACTTATATTAGGAGAGGGTTCAGTAGTTTTAATTAACCCCCTAATATCATCAGAGATAAATTAGTACTTTACTAGAAGTATATTCATAAAACAGTTAAATGTAGGTAAGTCTTACATGTTGGGTTCTGTATATATAGTATATTAGTAAAAAGTAATCATTTGATATGGAACCCTAAAATTTTTAAAAACTCCTTTAAATTGAAATATATAACATCATGTTCAGTTAAACCATAAAGAAATATAAAAAAAATCTATTAGCTAAAACCATTCAAGTGTGAGTTGAACTTATATTGGGGGAGGGCTCTGTATAGAATAAATTTAAATGGAATAGTTGTGGAACCCTGAAATTAAACTCCTTTAAATTGAAATACATAATATCATATTCAGTTAAACCATACTGAAATAAAAAAACGTAGATGATGAAAACCAAAGTGTGAGTTGAACTTATATTAGAGGAGGGTTCTGTATATAATAAGTTTAACTAAGATATGTATAAGACTCTAAAATCAAAATACTCATTATTAACATTGAACAATGTTTGAGATTGACGAGAAACTTAATTTTCAATGATATATTACTAAATAATAAAAGTAATCCGCTAATGGGGAACCCTAAAAGTTTCTAAAATTGAATAAAGTTGAAATATCTAACCTTTCTACTAAAAGTAATTAAGCATGAGTTTAACCCTAAATATTCTTAAACTCTTTTAACCAAAATAAAAAACGTAGCTATGATGAAAACTAAAGTGTGAGTTGAACTTATATTAGGAGAGGGTTCTGTAGTTTTATTTCACCTCCTAATATCATCAGAGATTAATTAGTACTTTACTAGAAGTATATTCATAAAACAGTTAAATGTAAGTAAGTCTTACATGTAGGGTTCTCTATATATGATATATTAGTAAAAAGTAATCATTTGATATGGAACCCTAAAATTAAAAAAAAAACTCCTTTTTAAATTGAAACACATAATATCATATTCAGTTAAACCATAAAAGAAATATAAAAAATCTATTAGCTAAAACCATTCAAGTGTGAGTTGAACTTATATTGGGAGAGGGTTCAGTAGTTTTAATTAACCCCCTAATATCATCATAGATAAATTAGTACTTTACTAGAAGTATATTTATAAAACAGTTAAATGTAAGTAAGTCTTACATGTTGGGCTCTGTATATATAATATATTAGTAAAAAGTAATCCTTTGATATGGAACCCTAAAATTAAACTCCCTTAAATTGAAATAATATATAATATCATATTCAGTTAAACCATAAAAGAAATATAAAAAATCGATTAGCTAAAAACCAGTGTGAGTTGAACTTATATTGGAGGGTTCTGTATATATAATAAGTTTAAATGGAAAAGTTGTGGAACCTTAAAATCAAAAACACTTGCATTAGAAAATGCGTTGTAGCTATATAGGGGTATATAAATCAGTTAGGCTCTATACATACATAGAGATCACTGCAGCAGGGGATGTGATTGAATGAATAAATAATCAAAGTAAATACTCACATCCATCTTTCCCAGTTATTTTATAATCTGTTGACTAGGTGGCACTTCACGTAACCGCGGTTACCGCTATTTTTACCTCAGCACTCAACTATGTAAACCTGAGATCGAATTAAAATAAAACATTAATGGAGTATGTTAACAACACCATTTTATATCATACTGTGATATGAGTTTTAGTAATACGACTAAAACACTCTATATCGAATCGAATGGACTAGCTTCGGATACAAAGTTGGATTCAGGATGAAACAGCTTGATGAGTTTAAAAATATGATCTCATTCGCCTTATTTTAGAGATTCTCATAAAGATATCATAATTAAGAATATTTTTTACTCTATAGTATACCGTAGTGATATAGGTCTATTTCCACACCTACAGGGTGGTAAAAGCTTTTCAACTTATCCGAGAAAAGTATGTTGATATTGGTACCTATATCACTACGGTATATTATTATAGAGTAAAAAATATTTCTAATCATGATGTCTAGATGAGAATCTCCAAAATAAGATTAATAAGATCATATTTAAATACTCACCCAGTAGTTACACCCTGTATCCAACTTCATATCTAAAGCTAGTCTACTCAACACGATATTATAGAGTGTTTAGTTCGTATTACTAACAACTTATATCACCGTATGATACAAAATAGTATTGTTAATATATATAGTCCACTATTAAAACTTTTAATTTTAAGTTGATCTCACCCCGTACACGTAATGCTCCAACCGCGATGAACTAAAAATGATGGTGCGCGCTGTGTATAAAATTAACAATCACTGCGCGCTGTGACAGGATGTGTAGGCGAGCTGTGATAGCATCCAGCATCCTTCTGTGCCAGAGTTGATAACAATGTTTTTATACTCTTAAAATATTCAGCAATAATACAAGACTAATAAAAAGACTAGAATATTCCGTTGATGAAGTCATGTGCTAGAAGGGTAGAAAGAAGTGGGTAGAAGCAACACCTTTTGTATGTATATCTATCTGTACCCCCTTAACGAGAGGAAATCTATGCAGGTGTAATCGCAGGCGTTGGCTAGTTATAATACCTAGTGTAGAGTTTATAACACATACTGTTATCTGCGGACTGCGTCCGTCTGTGGCTCGGAGGAGTAGTGGTTAAGTCCATTGGCTTCTCATTATGAGGTAGTGGGTTCGATTCTCGCTCTAACTTTTATCCACCTTTCTATTAGTGTTAGAACCTTGAAGCACCATTCCCCCAGCCCCGGCCCCCTCAACGCTTCCACCCATGGAGCCTGGTGGATCAGACCCCCTTACCCTCGGCACGTCGTAGATAGGACACCTTTCACCTTTTTCTCTCATCGAAATTTTTTTGAATGTGCGCGGTGAAACCCTAAATATATTTTGTATATATATAATTTTGTTGATAAGTATATACTTTAAATAGTGTAGAACCATAATTAATTAGATAACTCATCACCACCGTCGTCATCGTCAGCAGCAGCTAACCCGTTTGAACCCCCGGCCATAGTCTCCTATCTATGATGATGACAAAGTTAAGTGGCATGTTTTGCTGATGAAATAGAAATTCCCCTCATAAATTTAGTATGGGAACACCCACGCTTTCAACCGCGCAAAAACTGTTTGGTAGACCGCAGCATATGTCTGTCTGTCTGTCTTCTCTCATACCTCATAAAACGTAAATTTTATTATGGAGCAAAAATCTGCGCAGGCGCAGTCGCGGGGCGCAGGGGTCGCATCATGTTCGGCTAACTCATTTCAGCTACCACTCCAAGGTCACATCATGTACTTGAGCAAAATGTTACTTAGGGAGTTTGTATAATATTTTGTATATAATTTTCCATTTATTTATTTATATGATGATGATGATGATGACAAAGTTAAGTGGTATATGTTTTGCAGATGAAATGGAAATTCACCTATACATTTGTATCTCTCTCTCATAGGTACTACTACTACCTCATAAAACGGAAATTGCGTCATGCCATAAGCAGGCGCAGTCGCAGGCAACGGCTAGTGCTACTCCCCACACACACTACGTCATAATCGCCCATGTATATCAATATTTCAATGCTAACGTTAACAGCCACCGTGGTCGTGGGGTGTGGTCACTCGCGTCACTTCAGAGCCGCCGCCGCAGTGGATTCAAATCTAACCAAACGAATGTTTTTTTTCTCACTAACGCCATCTATATTCAAGTACTCACTAACTTTGCGATGATTGATAGCTGACATAACACCAGATGTCATTGACAGTTGTGACAGCTGACTTTGACAGCTGTCGTGTTGACAGCTGACGTTGACATCCATCACTTTTGACAGCTAACATGTTGCCGCCCACCGCGTGACGTCACACAAATGCAGGACTGTGATTGGACACCATTCTGACGTCATACAAATACTGCTCTGTGATTGGCCTACCGCATACCGCTGGGTTAGAACCCGCATATTCTCTCTACTTAGCCTATATGTTATTCCAGGTCTACCTACTTACCAAAGAGGTTTGAAAATTTTTGTATGGAGACTGGCGTACTGGAGTCCGCCATATTTTTTTTTTCAAAATGACGTCGCACATTGAAACTTATATATTTGGATAGGGGACATACAGACAAACAAAAAATGTCATGTAACATAGTGTCCTAAAACGTCACGTTACGGAGATAATTGAACATATAGGTATTATATTCCATAATAATTTTGATTCTTCTATAGGTCCTCGATCCAAAAACACAGGTTAGATTGTGGGACGCAATTTAAAAAAAAAAAACAAAACGGCGAATCCTCAGTGTGCCAATAACTTTCAAACCCCTTTCAGCCAGATAAGTTCAGTAATAAGTTAGTTTTCGCGTGTACATAGTTTTTATGTCTGTCTTGCTGTCGAGCGTGGTAACTGAGTCAACTCTAGATCTCTTGGGAACTATGTCGGGCTATGCTAATTTGTAGTCAGTTAGATAATCAGTATTAATTAGCACGTCAATCCTTCGCTTCATTGCGACGTGACATAAATTAACAAAGAAAAGATAGTTAATAGCTATCCCACCACCACTTAAGAAATCGGAAGAAAAAGTCTATTATGTTAATCCAGGACATAACCTATACGTGTGCCAAGTTTCATCCCGATCCGTCCAGTGGTTGAAGCGGGAAAGAGTAACAAACATCCATCTATACGTACAAACTTTCACAATTATACTATTAGTAGGATTAATGTTTAGTTACAGAATACAAAACAAAAATGGTGAGGTACTTTAAGTTACATCTTAGTCGTAGGCTTTGTAAGTACACTCTAACTCTTCCACTAGGATTCCCTGTGTCGGGAGAGTCAGTTTCTTCCCAGTTATAATAATGTAAAGCTACAATTAATGGAATAATCACATAAAATAAAGTAAAAATAATAAAATATTATAAATATGCACGATACAAAAAAATACAAGACAAAACTACCCACCTATTTGTTACCAAACATGAATATTTTTTTTTATTTACATTATCTTAGGTTTAAAGATATTTATTATCATAAAAGACAAAATGTCACTTACAAGAGAAGAAGACTTAAATATAAGTAATTGGGTTCTGGTCGTTCACACCGCACAGATCACAAAAATATAAATCACACACATAGTCATGGTTATAATTAATAAAATAAAAGTTTAAAAAACTAAAACCCGACTACGAAAAAGGCGGTATTCCAGGCGGGAAATTCGTGTTTTCATCTTTTTTCGTAGTCGAGTTTTAGTTATTTAAACTTTTATTTTATTTCCATATTTTTTGTGCTCAGAGCTTAACGCTACCCCACCTTGCTACCCGCGGCCGCGTGTCGTGTTGCTTGTTGTAGCGCGCGTACATTGAGCCGTCTCATAATATCGCTTGTGAGACCATTTGCTAAGAATTTAAAAATATTTGCACGTGTACGTGGGTGACTAGGAAAGTTTTGAGATACGGCGATTTTTATTACAATAGAACCTACATGAATTGCACCTTTTTAAAATCCTCATTTATTTAAAAATCGAATGCCATAAGTCATTAGACTAAATATTAAAAAATAAAAATGTCACTTTCATTTCTTAATTGCGATTCCCGCGTTTTTTTCTATCAACAATTAAATTCGAACGTGAACATTTTCGTGCAATGATGTTGTATGATTTTGAAGTTGGTTTGAGTGAAACTGAGTGCCAAAATAGACTTTTGTCTGTAATTGGCGACCTTGCACCATCCCGTGCAACGATTTTTAGATGGTTTTCACAATTTAAACAGGGAAAATTTTCTTTGGAAGATGATGACAGAAGTGGCCGTCCTGCTACTTCTGTAACTAAACAAAACGTCGAAGCAGTGTGGTGACCCCACCCTTATGTGCCCTTAGCCTGCTGAGGCTGCTGAGAGTGAAAGCCTTATGAGACTGAATGCCTGTGTCTCGTGTCTATTTGATCGTCTAGATTTTGCTGAAGTGGATCCTGTATTAAGCTCCCTACTGATGGAAAACTATACCTTTAGGACAGAAAGTTTCCACGAAATGTATTGTATCTATAGCCTAGTATCATATCAGCTCATACACGTCCCCTTCAAGGGGCTCAATCCTGCTCTATTGATCGATCAATAGATTTATTTCCTCACCAATCTGAAAGGTTCAAAGTATGAGCTACAACCTTACATCTCAAATTAAGGCGAAACCAGCGTTCTTATGAAGACTTAATGATGTGTGCAATGGATAAAATAAAAATAAAAGAATGTTTGGGTTGAGTGAAAAGGCAGCCTTAACTGTAATTTAAGGCTCTTGAGTGCAATTTGAATGTTTTAGAGTGGCTCAGAGAATCTAACTCTAGTAATACGGGAAATATTTATAAACTAATTACGATAGCTACAACCGGAGGACCCAAAAAAAACCAAAATGACTTTAAACTAATTTTATTTAAAAGTAAAGAGTTACAAATAAAGCTTAGTCTAATTCAGCTCGATGCTAGATATAGAATGAATTAATTAAACAATGGTAATTATAACAATACATTAATCCGGTAAACAGTTAGATCGGGTTGCATCCTGTGGAATACTTGAAATGCTGACAGGGCGCCTAGTTACTTTAGTGGCTTGCGCAATGTTGGGTAGCAACTGCAGTGACAGCTTTTTACCTACTGGCCGATACTATAACTCCTCCGCCCTTAGAACAGCAACTATTTTAGAACATTGAGAGAAAATGTTGCTGGAAATCTTGGCTGATTTTCCAAATTTTCAGGGTTTGCAGCAGCTGGCTCTAATTTGGCAGGTTTCGCAGCAGCAGCAGCAGCAGGCTCTGAAGTTCCATACTTGCTTCAACATAGGATAGCTCCATAACGACGATTGATTATTATTACTATAATAAGTACAGTTGCACCGAATAGCATGCTGTAGATTGGTATTGTAGTATGATAGATAGCTGCAGAGGACGCCTTGTCTATGTGTAAGGTAGGTTGTAACATTGCCTTGTTTTGCGCGCTGTGTAGTCCTTTTAAGTTTATAGAGTTCAATTTGATCTCAGGCAGTGGTTGGAAACTCTGCTTCATATTATCGAGAGAAATCTTCATGATCTTCAATGGTTGGCCTTCTATCTGGTCGTTGGAGTTGCTGATCGTAAACTCTTCTGTTCGTAGCAGACAGTTTGGGGGTACTGTAACTAAGAAACTTCCATGTACCATGTTAGAATCTTCTCGTCCGCATTCAGTGTGAATTTTAGTAGGATGTGGGAAAGATACAGCATAGTGTCTCTCGTCCAGTTTTTCTACAGCTTCCTTGGTCAGGGTGATTGTAGTCATCTTACAGGTAGTATCTAGAGCATGGTTGGTTGTTATGGATGCAATCAGCTTGAGTCCGGATTTGGCTGTTCAACTTTTTTTCGCAGAGATAACCGTTACTTAGCTTCGGACATTCTGTCTCTATGTACATGAATGTGTTCCTGTTTGTTGCTATGATGGGATAAGGAGGGATAATGGATTGGTTAAATTTATTAGGAAGGATAGACAATCTGTATAAATCAAAGTGTTTCTTAGTTATTATCGGAAATTTAAAAGTTATAACTATGCGTCTGTCTGAAAAATAGTAGCCTGGTTTAATTATATCGTAATATTCCCTTAGGTCTAGATCTATAACATATTCCTTACCGTAAATTAATCTTACTTTTTTAAACATTTTTCTTAACACATCTACTTTTAACATTGAATGGTGAGTGCTATAGGTACGCACAAAGGCTAGCATATTCTCTATTCTTAATATTTCTGTCAGTATATCATCTGTATTCTCTGTTAGTATAGTAAGGAGTTGTGCAAACTTAGCAAATTTAATCAGACTATAGTCTCTGTAAATTTCTTTATCTAAAAGTAATTTTAGAGTGCCTTTTATCTTTTTCTGATTTTCTACTATTTGATCTATTATATTGGTATGGTGTGCCATCCATTCTTTACTTAGGCTAACATGGTTGTTAAATTCGTCTGAAATTTTTGCTTGGTTACCCTCTAGAATTTTAATGGCATCATCGTACTTAGCTGCATCTAAATAATCGAGATTACCGGTTATGCTTTTTATCACAGAGCCTAATCCATTTATAAGACCTCTTTTCTTACGGTTAGGTTCTAAGCCTCTTAAATGTTCTAAAATCTTATCTAGTTTATCGGACAAGTAATCTATTTGGAGTTCATACAAAGCATAAGTATTATTGTCAAGTCGGTCTTTAAATTTAAAGAGCTGGGTCTGTAAGGTTATTACTTTTTCTTCAATGTTTTCTAGTTCGATATACTGCAGAAATGTATGATAGTGTCTAGTCAGTCTAGCAGTACCAAGTTTGAAAGGTAGCAGTCCAGGTCCGTCGTCCAAGCTTTCAAGTTTTATCTCCTGCATTTCCACTGTCACGAGAGCAGTTAGCATTGACAGTATCCTGTAACAATTGGGCTGATTTTGGTACTCGTTTTAGTCGGGATTTAGCTACAGGGTTGCGTTTTTTTGAGGTGTAGATATGGATAGGTAAGTCTGCCAGGACAGTATCGTGGGTGTAGCGAGCTGCAAGTTTTTGACGACTAGCAGAAGGGTTTTTAACAAACACCTGTTGTTGGGGCTGGTATTCGACTTCAGACTCGCGATCTACATTTCGGTTATCTATGAGAGCAGAGCGATTGGTCAGTGAGGTTTCATTTATCAGTTCGTATACGGTTTTCATTTGCTCACGGTGGTGTAATATGTATTGTTGAAGAAGATGTTTAGTGAGGTCAATATCTACGGGGTCTCTAGGGTCAAAGTGTCCGTTGATTATGTCATATGGTCTGCAATTTGTGAAACTGTGAATGGAGCTGTTATATGCTAGGACAGCATAAGGCATCAGGTTTATGGCAGGCTTATTTTTGTGCTTTAATTTTAGGATACGCAGATGCTTCAAGATTGTTGAGTGGAACCTTTCTATGTTACCATTACCATTGGGGGCATGGGGCAGTGTCTTGTGACTTTATGTAACTGAGTAAACTCGGTGAACAGCTGGTTCGTGAACTCAGGTCCATTGTCTGATATCAGTGTAAGAGGGAACCCATGGTGGGTACTGAAGTGCACCAGACTGTTTATAACACTCAGAGCTGTACTATCATGAAGGTGGTAAGCTTGCGCGTACTTGGAAAAGACGTCAATGATAGTCAAGTATTTTTCTGTCTCTACTGTAAATAGGTCTACATGAGCGATTTCGAAGGGTTTGCTTGCTGGTGGTACCAGATTGAACTTTTGTTTAATGGGATTTCTATCATATTTGGCTCGACCGCAGATGGTGCAGTCATTGATGTACTTAGTAATTTGGTCCTTCATTTTAGGCCAGTAGTATTTTTGGGATAGAGCCATGAAGCACTCGTTGATGCCACGATGATTGGTCTTGCCATCGTGATAGTTTTTAATCAATTCTTGTTGCCTAAGGTACTCACTAACATTTTCTAGCTCTTTCTTGGCTAACACTAGGTTCATGGCTGAACTTCTGAATTTTTCCTGGATGATGGGGATCACGTCATACATAGAGAGTGCTGGTTCTATTAATAGTGCTGTTTTAACTTTGGGATTTACATACTCTTTAATGACAGCTACTACGTCATCTTCTATGTAAGACATTCTAACCTGCACTGAGACTCGCGTATGCGTGTCAAACGGTTTGGTCATCTTAGTCTTCTTTTTAATGTCGCCTACTACTGTCATGTGAATCTGTCGATGGAATTTATTTAATGGGTCGTCTACGATAGGGACATTGAGGATTGGATTTTCATGGCTTGTGTGAGCTGTTTCTGTAGATGAACCAAGGGTGACCACTGATGGTGGCTTTTGTGATGATGATGATCCTATAGAGATAATCGATGGTGATCTCTGCGATGCATTCGCAATTATTGAACTTATCTCTTCGTGATGGATTTCTACGCGGGAAAGGGCATCTGCATTTAAATTAGTTTTTCCTGCTTTATAGATTACTTCAAAATCATACTCAGAGAGCTTTAGCTTAAATCTTGTAAATCGGGTGTTTTCCTCTTTCATACTCATTACCCACTGTAGGGGTTTATGATCAGTTCGAATTTTGAATTTGCGGCCAAAGAGATAGGGTCTAAAATACTTAGTGGCCCACACCATAGCAAGCAGCTCTTTCTCTATGGTGCTGTAATTTAGTTCGCTCTCATTAAGTGTTCTGGATGCATAGCTCACGGGTTTATCTGACCCAACGGGGCCCTGGGAAAGAATGGCTCCAATGGCCACGTTAGAAGCGTCTGTTGTTAACAAGAAGTCTTTACTAAAGTCTGGATACTGTAATATAGGGTCGTTAGTCAAGAGGGTTTTGTATTTTTCAAAACAGCTAACATAGTCTTTGTCTAGTATAACTTTTCCATTTTTCTTTAAGCATTTGGTTAGGGGTTTAGTGATTCGGGCTAGGTCAGGAATAAATTTTCTATAATACCCTACAAGGCCTAAGAATCTTTTTTTTTCTTTCTGGGTTCTAGGTATTGGATATTTTTGTATAGCAATAATCTTGTCTGGGTTAGGTTTGATGCCGTCTTTAGTGATGATATGGCCTAAATAAGCGGTTTCCAGCTTTAAAAATTCGGATTTGTCCATCTGTATTTTGAAATTGGATTCTCGTAGTCTTTGGAAGACCTTTTCCAGGTTTTGCATATGTTCCTGTAAGGAGGTGCTAAAGACAATGATATCGTCCAGATAGACGATACATATTCTGTTTTGAAGGTCTTTCAGGACATTGTCCATCACACGTTGAAAAGTGGATGGAGAATTTTTTAATCCCATGGGCATTCGTAGAAATTCAAAGTGCCCGTGCTCGACATTGAAAGCTGTCTTGGGAATATCATCAGGGTTCATTTCTACCTGGTAAAATCCACTGGCTAAGTCAAGGGTTGTAAAGTACTGACAGTTTCCGAGTTTATCTAACACGTCTGCTATGTTGGGAATGGGTTATTTGTCGTCTATTGTCTTATTATTAACCTTCCTGAAGTCAACTACTAGACGCCACTTAATTTTTCCAGAAGCATCCGACTTTTTGGGCACAATCCAGATGGGAGAGCTCCAGGCGGAGTCAGAGGGGCGGATAATACCTTGATCTAACATTTTTCCAATTTGATCCTTAACTTCGTCTCTGTGTACGTATGGATAACGGTAGCTTTTAGTATACACCGGAATTTCGTCTGTCGTTCTTATATTGTGTTTAATTTTATTGGTAAAAGTTAGTACTTCACCCTCAAGGTAAAAGATGTCAGCGTATTGCGAGCACAAACTTTCTAAGTTAGCGCGTTCTTCAGCGTTAAGATGGTCCATACGCAATCGTGATAAAACTTCTCTAACACGCGGCGGTACTTGTTCGGTGCGCGTGCACTCGTTATACAACTCGGCTACTATAGGACGGTCCATTGAAAAAATGACGTCGTGTGGCGATGGATTTGTAATTTCTAGTACTCCACGATTATTATTTACAGATGTTAGACAGTCATGGATAACACAATTTGATATAGATTGTTCAGGGATGAAAGCGTCTCCGTCTTGGAAGTTGATGGGCAGCCTCACTAATTTGCTTGTGTTGGCTGGGATAACAGTTTCGTAAAGGTTAACGTTACATGAGTTATACATTTGTATAGGATTAGTCGCAGAGCGAGTAACGAGTAATTTGTCCTTGAGATCAATCTTCGCTTCCCATTTTTCTAGCAGGTCAAGGCCTATAAGGCCGTCAAAATAATTATGGAATTTGTAAACGAATAATTTTATATCGTTGGGGTCTTGAAATTCTGCAAATGACGGTACAGTGATAGAATAGTCATTCCGGGAGGTGGCATGAACGTTGGTGACTTCAAAAGGGTCGTAGTTAAGGGGGACATGCGAAAAAAAATTTTCGACAATTTGAGGGTCAATAAATGACTGGTTGGCACCTGTATCGATAAGTAGCTTTATTGGGGGGTCCGATATTTGGATATAAGGCAACTGCCTCTGCGTTTGAAGATTTACTTCTATCTTGACTTTCTTGAATACGAAGCCTTCTGAAAATTTTCTTCAGAGCTATTGGTGGAAGGTTGCGGCTGTTCATCATCATGGTCATTGTTGTAAGGGACGTCAATCACGTTACTACAGTCTGGGTAGTATTGGGTCTCATCACAGTCATATGTCTGAGTCATGTCTGTGAAATTAATGTCACCTAGTTGGTAATTATACATGTCAGTTTCAGGGCTGTACTCAGGATAATAGTAACCATCATAACCTAGGCACTCATTGAGGTTCATCTCGCGGGGTTTGAAATAGTTGGAAGGTGCTGGGTTGCTTGGTTTCGACCACTTATGTCCAGGGAAACCGGTTGGTGGTAAAGCCTTCGTTACGTAGTGGCTTACTCCACTCATGGGCTTGGGGCCTAAGTTTTGGAACTGGTTCTTAGGTGGTAATCTAAAGAGGTTATTTTGGGGGTTGTAATTGGGAGGTAACGCGCGGAATGCCTGTTGAGTACGAGTTGGACCTTGGGGAAACTGGTTCACTGGGGGTCTCCATGGCTGTTGAGGTGGCATAGGTGGCGTTGCCATAGTATTAGCCTGCTGGTTTCCACGTGGCATGGGTGACATAAATGACTGCTGTAAATGCTGAACAGGTGCATGAGGAACAAATGATCTCTGCGCTGGCATAGCCATGTGCGAGGCAAAAATAGACCTTGGAGTTTGCATTTTTGGGAAGTCACTACGATTCTGTAAGTACATCACATTTAATTCCTCTTGCACAAATTCTAACGCTTTTTCTATACTATCAGGACGCATACACCTGATTCGAGAGCCCAGGGGCTCCTTTAGACCTCGAACAAATGCTTGTTTAGCTAGCTTCTTATACAGGTCTCGTTTGGCTTCAATGGTGGTCTGAATGGTCTCGTGAAGGCCTACGTACGTCTTGATAGTACTAAACAAATTTTGGCAGTGATCATAAAACTCCTGTGGGGTGCGATAACCTTGGGTAGCAAGAGAGAGGTCATTATAAAGAGCTGTCTCATCTCTTTGATCTGCAAAATTATTTACCAAAGCGTTTCTGATGCCAATCCAATTCTGTGAGATACCGTTAGAGTTTATGGTACGCGCGGCGGATCCAGTTATCTTATTTAGGATACCATTTATTAGGCACAGGTTTGATAGCTCACTCCCGGGATCCGTTTTTATATAACGTGCGCATAACTGATCGCAAAGGTCTATAAATCTAGGTAAGATATTAGGGTTCCCGTCAAATTCGGGAAGAGGTCTCAGGACCTTGTAAATGGTTTCTGGGTCCATTACTGATTCCTCTAATATTATATCTAAGTTAAAATCTAAGTTTCTATGACAATCTAAGCGTTCCCTACGCGATTGCCTACCCGGAGCAGGGCTTTCGGAACAGGATTTCCTTGGATGGAAAATCTTGGGGCCAGGTAATCACACAGGAAATAAAATATATTTAGGGACAAGCAACACAAGGGCAATTCATATGTACTTGACTTACATGTATTTCATGTTGGTCTCTCTGCGGGATTTATGTCTTGATGTCTCCTCCAGCCGGTAGCCAGGTTCGTATTCAGGATACTCGAACGCCGCCGATGATCTTTTTATCGACGCGCGATAGTAGGGTCCACAATTCTATGTGAGAACGCGGCCCTAGCTTTTTTTGAGTATCCTACCGACTGCGCCAATTACGATAGCTACAACCGGAGGACCCAAAAAAAACCAAAATGACTTTAAACTAATTTTATTTAAAAGTAAAGAGTTACAAATAAAGCTTAGTCTAATTCAGCTCGATGCTAGATATAGAATGAATTAATTAAACAATGGTAATTATAACAATACATTAATCCGGTAAACAGTTAGATCGGGTTGCATCCTGTGGAATACTTGAAATGCTGACAGGGCGCCTAGTTACTTTAGTGGCTTGCGCAATGTTGGGTAGCAACTGCAGTGACAGCTTTTTACCTACTGGCCGATACTATAACTAACTGAAGTACTGGAGTCGTTTATATTTATGTATATAATGAGGTTCATTAAAGGACATTATAATTGAGGTGGTAGTGAAGAAATCAAAATGCATTGTTGGAGATAAAACTTAATATGTTTATTATCTCCTAGGAGGGGAAAAGGGAGGTTATTCCCAAAAAAACCCCTCCTATGACTTTATCTGACAAATACTCGAACAATTAAGGATAAAAGACGTTACTGATTTTCCTTTGTAAAATCTACTTTTACAAAGGAAAATCAGTAACGTCTTATTTTACATTAAGACGTCGTCGTCTTGACAACTCTTTAGATACATTTAGGCAAAATATTTAGTTCAAACTGTTTGTCAATTTTAAGAGCTAAACATTGCCTCTACAAAAAAGGAACCATTTTATGGCTGAACGTTTATAAATGTACAAATATCTTTTGGTGAAAGCCCAAACACATTTATGTGCCAAAAAGTAGCCTTTGCGCTCCCAATGTCTCACTAGAGGTAGCTTAGTTAGTTACTAATATATTTACATAATCGATCTCAGGTCAATCTTAAAGCCTGTATGTCACTATACGCTAAATTGACAGGATATAAAGTTTTATATTACTTATGATGGTTGTTTAGGATGATTGTTAGATTCCTTAGCACGGACCAAGATTATTTGGGTAATCACACAGAATCTATCTTCACAATACTTCGCAATTATTATAGAGGTTGCGAGCGTTTTAATTGAGCGAGTGTTTCATTAAAAATCCTTACTGAGTAAGACCTTATTGTGACGATTCTGTGGGATTACTCTGCAATCATGCAAGCGAGCGTAAAACATACCCTTTCTCAGTCCTTTTTCAACTTTCTTTCAATCACTTCCCTTAAAACGCATCTAGAGGCACCTCGCTCAGGACACAACCGTCGACCTCCGCCCTCCGCGCGTTCCTCCCAACTGTCTCCGCCCCGGAGCTCCCTGCTCCGTCTGTCCCGCCAACACTCATACCACAGATTACTAATTAGTTCTCATACGCAGACCCCAGAAACACACTCCTTCCGTCGCACTCAGCACACACGCGCGCACACTCGTTCCTTCTCTCTCTCTCATCCCTTGTCACTTGCCTCTCGTTAATATCCCTAAATCATTCTTCACACAGCCAAACGCATATAGCGGCAACATCGCAAGCCACATGCACGTGTTAGATCAGGACAAGATCGGCAACCTCGCCATTTGTCCAAGAATAATACACCAGTCTTAACAACTAATCATTCTAGGGTTCCGTGCGGTGCCACGCAGCAGTTCTTAAATAATTTGACATAAAGTTATGTGGGTCTTAAACACGATTCTGAAATAGGGATGGCGTTCCGGCCATCACAGCAGTAAGGAAAATTTTGCTTGAAGACCCGAAAACAACCTACAAGGAGATAGAGGAAACCCTACAGATTTCATCGCCAGTAATCAATGAAATTTTACATGCTCATCTTCAAGTAAGGAAGTTTTGTTCGCGATGGGTTTCTCATGCTTTGACAGCCGAACAATAACAAGCTCGCGTGACCTGGTGCCGGGAAATGCTTCAAAATTTTAAGATAAAAAAGAAACTAAAAACATTTGCATATGTTATATGTATATATTTAGAATCTGCTTGTCGAGACCTTTCTTTTGATACCAAACACGATATGAAAATCCAAAAATTTTTTTTTTGTGTTTTGTAATTCACCCATAAAATCCGCCATGTTAATTTTATAAAAATGATATAATGTATCCTATGACACGCGGAGTGATGGAACAAATCCAACGACACCTCATTTCTCAAGATCGGTTAAGTAGTTTAGGAATTACAAGGGAACAGATGAACATCCATTTTTTTTTATTATTATAACAGCTCATATACGTCCCCACCGAGGGGCTCGAGCCTACCCTGAATCAGGGCGATTAGGCCTTAGTCGACCACGCGGGCCCAGTGCGGGTTGGTCGACTTCACACACAACCTTCGAGTTTCTTCGCAGGCGTGTGCAGGTTTCCTCACGATGTTTTCCTTCACCGTTAAAGCAATCTGTAAGTATATGTACGTAAGTTTTTGAAAAACTCATTGGTACATTGGCCGTCCAGATTTGAACCCGGTACTTCTGGTTAGATGGACCGAGTCGTTACCGGTTGAGCCACCGACGCTTTTTGTCCATCCATTGAACATCCATACATACATATATAGACTGTCAAAAACATAACCCTCCTTTTTTCGTAGTCGGGTAAAAATGTAACTACAAACTGGCTTTCCACAACAAACAAATAAAGAAATAGTATTTTTTTTTAGTTATTTACAGTATAGTAATATGATAGTAATGAAGTTAGTACCAATAAAGAGTTTTTTTTTTTTCAAAAAATAGGCCATGAGTAGCTCTTGAAAACAATTGAGTACCTTTTTAGGATTCAGAACCTCAAAAGGAAAAAACGGAAGCCGTATAAGATCACTTTGTTGTCCGTCCGTCCGTCCGTCTGTCAAGACCCTCGGTAACGCATAAAGCTATCAACTTTAAGTTAAAACCATATACTCTGATCTACAGTCTCTTGAAACTGTATAAAAATAAAACTTCTAAGTTAACGTAAAAAAAAAAAATACGGCCGTTTATGACGCAAAAAACGTACATTTCGACACTTGAGAGTGGAATCAAAATTCAAATTCCGTTGACCTAGAACTATGAAATTTGGCAATCAAGTGTGTAGGAAAAAATCTGAAAACTATTTTGTTATTAAATCATAAAAAATAGTCTTTATTTAAAGTACGTAATCAATTACGCACCGGAAAACGTAGCGTGGGCAGGCCTCTCACGCGATGGACCGACGACCTGGTGAAGATCGCGGGAAGCCGCTAGATGCGGGTAGAGCAAGACCGGTCGTCGTGGAAATCCTTGGGGCAAGCCTTTGGCCAGCCAGTGGACGTTTTTCGGCTGACATGATGATGATGAATCAATTATGTAAGGAACGGCGGTCCAAATTTTTAATTAAGTTAACAGTGTCATGTGGGGTACCGTATGAAAGTGCTTCATTGGCACTAACTTAAACACATTTTAAATTATTTTTATGATGTGTTTTTTTCGATTTATGACGAAGAATAAAAAAAAATCTCTTCCTTTTTTATATGTATAGGTGGTAGGTTCCTAATAATTTTGATGTTTGTAGCACCCTAATTATGATTTACTAGCTTTTGCCCGCGGCTTCGCCCGCGGCTTCGCCCGCGGCTTCGCCCGCGTGAACATCGTTTTTGTGACTGACTTAGAGGGTGCGCGGTAAATAAACATAACTTTTCTCCACATCCCTCGGAAACATGATGATGATGATTTCAGTCATGACGACCTCTTCAACTCCTAGTCGGTTTGCCGCGCGTGCGCTCGAAGGTGGTTTATGTAGCCAATCATACAAACATACATACACTCGAAAAACATAACCCACCTTTTGGCGCAGTTGGGTAAAAACAGAGTTCGACCGAGTCATGATAGAACGAGACATGCGTCTGTCCATCTCTCCGTCCGTCCTTGATTTTATTCGGAGTTTTTTATTCAATAATTTACAAAGTGTCATGCCGTTTTGCAAAACGGCTACTTCTACAATTTAGCTGTGACATATACACCTCTCAAAAAACTTACTCCTCTTTACTGTCGATTTCCGTGACCCGGAAAAAAAAACAAATTCCCTATTTGTCGACCTACCGGGAGCCGGAAAAATTACGGCGGGTCAAATTAGCACCTAAAAATACGCTAAAGGTTTGCAGGCCCGATTTAGAATGCATATCGACATGTATGGGAGTGAAGCAGACTACCTCTGTGACTAATCCTTTGCCACACTGACAATATAAAAATATTCAGAGAAACTTCATTCAAAATTTAGATGTCGTAGTTACTTCAAGTCGCGAGTGTGTCATTTGTTTTGTTGTTTGTTTTGTGTTATTTTGTTTTTATTGTATTATAAACATACTTGGGTATAAATTACAGTAACAGAAAAGTTCTTTTTTATTTTTAACCAAAAAATATAGTAAATTTTCAGGTAACCCATAGTTATCATAATGTAAAAGTAAAAACAATGAAAAGAAATAAGTAAAACACCCTAATTAAAATAATATTTGGAAACATGGAAAAATTTGAAAAATGGAGTCACACAATATTTTATTTAAATTTACAGAAAATCCATTAAACGCGTCCAGAGCCCTGTCTGTCAAATTCCGGCTGCTGGAAAAAAATTCTGTCTGTCGAATTTCCGGCTCCCGGTTTGACAGACAAGGGGATGTGGCCTAATAACAGCGTGACAGTTGAGAGGCTATCATAGTTTCTAGCAAGCGTAGGGTAATAGACATATATGGAGTTTCTACCTCAATCAAAAGTTAATCTGTGGTTGTTGTAATAAATTTAAAGACAAGCCATCTACATTAAGAGTAAAGAATAGCACGCACTCTCCATAGAAAAAGAGAAAACGTTTCACCACCATTAAATATCATTCGATCGTAATGATTTTTAAATGTGTTATTGACACAATAAAAAACTAGGTTCATAAATAAAGGTCAAAATTAGTTTTGTGTGGAAACACTGAAGAACGTACAAAAAAGAAAAACCGATAAATCTAGTTTCTTATTGTGTCACTAAAAAAATAAATATAAAAAACACATGGTCATCTGGCCCCAAAATAGGATTTCTGTGTTATGGGAACCAAAGACTGATATACATACTTATATATGTTTCAATACATACATATATAGATATTTAACACCCAGACACAGAGCAAACAAATCTGCTCATCACACAAATGATTTCCCTGGGTAGGGATCGAACCCACAACCCTCGTATCAGTAGTTAAGAGCACTAACCACTGAGCCACCTTGTCAGTCACTAACATCAATGTGTTAAAAATCGATATGATTGGATAATATTTAGAGGTGGAAAAACTATTTCTCTTTTTGAATGAAGAGTGCTATTCTTCCCTCTTATGGAAAATAACTGCCGACCACTGACAAACCAATCAAACGAAGAACGAAAGGGGAATTTTATCGAAATGCCCGCATCATCATCATATCAGCCGAGAAAACGAGAAACGTCCACTGCTGGACAAAGGCCTCCCCGAAGGATTTCCACGACAACCGGTCCTGCGCTGCCCTCATCCATCGGCTTCCCGCGATCTTCACCAGGTCGTCGGTACACCGCGTGGGAGGCCTGCCTACGCTATGTTTTCCGGTGCGCGTTCGCCACTCGAGAACTTTACTAAATGCCCCCCTTTTTTGTTAGAATTAAGATTCATGATAATCTAAGTTCCAGGTACAGATAATGCCAAGCGCCTATTTTATAGAGGGTGTACCAAAATAATAGGGCTGATGATTGCAAGTAATTTGAGTTAATTTTATTCATCTGTCTAAAACGGCATTCCGTTGCAAAAATGTTTGAAATACTTGAAATACCTAAAAGTGACGTTTTTTTTTTATTCACAGTCCCAGTTTTTCAGTGCCATTTACATACTCATTTTCTGATTTTAATAAATAACAAAGCGAGTAACGTTTTAAAACTTCGTAGGAGCGAAATTTATTGATCAATCTATACATAAATTATAAAAAAAGGTAAAGTTAGTATATGTTAACATATAAATGTGGGAGGTAATCTTCGAAACTACTCATAAGATTAAAAAAAAATCTTTTATAAATAGCTAGATTTAATGTTTCAATATTTTTTTTATTCACTGTTGCCAAGGGTGGCATCATCTTCAGGATGGACATAGGTAAAAAAAAAACGATCGAATGTGCTTTAGACCACACGATTTAAGTAAAACTTAATCACCGTTCGCTTAACGCATTCACCAGTTTACTCCCCAAGTCAAACCCCGCTCACTCTCGATATCCACGGGGGTGTAGCCGCGGGCAACCATATGTTTAGTTGAGGGTCTGAAGAATCATGCGTTCTTTAATAAAAATTCAGAATAGTAACATAAATAAAAAAACCAGCCAAGTGCGAGTCAGATTCGCGCATAAAGGGTTCCGTACCATCATACTAGATGGAGCTGGTTTCTTTACGTTTATTTTTTTTAAAATTTTTATAATTTTATATTTGAGTTGATTGAATGAAAGGTAAATTGCGGTTTACGATTTATGACGTATTAAAAAAAGTACTTACTAAATCTCGTTCAAACCAATTTTTATCATATATTTTTTTTAGTTTTATCATTCTCTTATTTCAGAAGTTACAGGGGGGGGGGACACATTTTACCACTTTGGAAGTGTCTCTCGCGCAAACGATTCAGTTTAGAAAAAATATATATAATAGAAACCTCTAAGTATATCATTTTTGAAGACCTATCCATAGATACCCCACACGTATGGGTTTGATGAAAAAAAATTATTGATTTTCAGTTCTAAGTATGGGGAACCCCCAAATTTTTTTTAAATATTTTTGTGTGAAAATCTTAATGCGGTTCACAAAATACATCTACTTACCAAGTCTCAACGGTATACTTAGTTCTTATTGTTTCGGAAAATAGTGGCTGTGACACGGACGGACAGACAGACAGACATGACGAATCCATAAGGGTTCGGTTTTTTGCCATTTGGCCACGGAACCCTAAAAAGGGCTATCTTAAATTTTTGTTACGCCCTGTGAATCTTTCTTAAGCTTCAGATTAGAGCCAAATAATTAAAAAAGGTGGACAATTAATAAATGCTCCACTTTTTCTAGATGCCTTCGAGTGGAAAATCGCAAAAGGGTTTTAAAGTGCTGAGGATAAAGGGGATGGTGTGGATTAAAAGTGTGGGTGTGTGCGGGTGGGGGATGGGGAGGTAGGGGGTCTCGAACAAGCTCGTTAGCGGCAATTTTTCTCAAAGCTCTCCCAAAGGGAATTGTCACAACTCCAATTGTGACGAATTACGCCGAGAACAATGTGCTTCTCCTTTTTTATTATTTCTTTAATGAAATATAACGCGTTTTTCGGTTTTCAGTAAGAGCTTCAGAGAAATTACCACCTCCGTAGCTCAGAGGCAAAGTTCACTGGTTTTACGCAGGAGGTCGCGGGTTCGATTCCCGGCGGGGTCAATTGTAAGACTCGGTTTGGTTGGTGGTAGGGCATTTTCTAAGCCCGCCTGGCTAGCTACCACCATCTTATCTAAGTCTTGCCGCCAAGCATCAATGTTGATAACATTGGTGTGTTCCGGCATGAAGATAAGATAGCCAGTTCCCCATTGCGTTGGGGAATCTTGGTAAGCCCGCTTCCATCTTCGGCAACATCGTCACTTACCACCAGGTGAGATGTTGTCAAGGGTTTACCAATTGTGAATAAAAAAAAAAAAAAAAGAAATACTACAACATTTCAGGGATACGTATTTAGGTGTTATTTCCAGTTATGCAGCGCTAAACATTTCTAGGGTACACCAAGGGTGACCAACGGGACACTATTACTTTATCTCCGCTGACTTTCTGTACGTCCGTCGATCAGCGGGTTGTAATAGGTAACCAACTGAAATTTTCACAAAATCTGAGTTATCATAGAAAAATATAAAAATTAAAGATTTAAAAAAGATTGTAAAAATTAAAAGAACTCAAAAATCAAGAGAGGTCTCCATGCAAAAAAAACGTGTTTTTTAAATTTAAATTTGGTTTTTACTCTATCGTAAAAACGGTCTTCTTTCATATCGTATCATATCGTTTCATTTTTTGCCGCCTCCGTAGCTCAGAGGCAAAGTTCACTTGCTTTACACAGGAGGTCGCGGGTTCGATTCCCGGCGGGGTCAATTGTAAGACTCGGTTTGGTTGGTGGTAGGGCATTTTCTTAGCCCGCCTGGCTAGCTACCACCATCTTATCTAAGTCTTGCCGCCAAATATCAATCAAATTGGTGTGTTCCGGCATGAAGATAAGATAGCCAGTTCCCCATTGCGTTGGGGAATCTTGGTAAGCCCGCTTCCATCTTCGGCAACATCATCACTTACCACCAGGTGAGATGTTGTCAAGGGTTTACCAATTGTGAATAAAAAAAAGTGTGGCACAATAAACCGTGCTATGCAAGGGATAGACGGCGGTTGCCTGGTGTTGCACTTACCATCACACGCGGTCACGTGTAGGGCATTTAGATTTACACCTACGGACATGTGCAACGCGACCTTCATACACATCTGGAATCAGATGTGCAGGTTCCCTCGCGATGTTTTCCTTCACCGTTAAAGCAATCGGTAAGTATATGTACGTAAGTTTTTTTTGAAAAACTCATTGGTACATTGGCCGTCCGGATATGAACCCAAGACCTCTATTTTAGGAGGGCCGAGTCGTTACCGGTTGAGCCACCGACGCTTCCTCGTATACGTAATAATTATACTCGTATAAAAGCATAAAACTTGGTTTTATTTCATACTTGTTCTAAAGTATAACAAAAGTAATAAAAACCAGCCAAGTGAGAGTCGACCTCGCGCTGCTAAGGAGTCTGAACTGAATAAAAAAAACATATTTTTTCTGTCACTCGCTTTGATGTATTTTCTTTGTAATGTGAATAGGTGTCAATCGCAAAGTTGTGCGGAGAGGTGTGGTGATACGAAGCCCTCGGAGCGCAAGTCAAACTCGTACTTGGCCGGTTTTTTTGAGATTTTTGACATGTGTGTGGCTCAATTCACATTAATTAATTAAATTGAGTAGCTCAAAGCATTAATTTCTGCGGCCCTAATTAAACTGGGTGTCCACAGAAGCGTTTACATTAAAACGTAATTCATTTTAGTCGACGCGGAACCACCGCCGCCCTGTTAATTACAAAACTAATTAAAAGTGTCGATTCATTAATTAATCTTCAGTGCTTCCCAGCAAAGGCCGAACGAAGTGTATCGCGATATTTTTAGGGTTCCGTAACCAGGAACCTATAAAGTAGATAGTACAATATTTCTGTTCATCCGTCTACCTGCTCTAATTGGTCGCAACGTCATAATTAACAGACAAAATTAACCGGTCGTTTTATTCATGAATTTTTAAACGTATTGCTGGATCTTAATTTTAAGACAAAAAAAAATATTTCAACTGTAACTTTCAGAGGCGCTGTTATTTATAAACTTTTCAACCGACATCCAAGAAGGAGGAGGTTCTCAATTCGACTGTAATTTTTTTTATGTGTATGACCTCAGAACTGACTGGGTGAACCGATTTTTATGATTATTTTTTTCATTTGAAAGCTAGTGCTTCCCGTGTGGTTCTATCGGTGTAGTACTTTAAAAATTAACAAAACCAAAAATAATAATGCAAAAATGTACTAAGTTGTTGCGATGGAAGTCATTTTTTTAACGTGTTTAGTATTTTCAATTATGTATTAAATGAGTAGCTCTCATTGAAGATTTATTAGAAATAAAATAAAGGGTTTTATTTTAAGACGGTTCGATTAGCACCTAGCGCCGCCAATAGAAATAAATAATTTTATAAGTGTCCACTTTCAGCAGTTTTGCAAAAAATGACTTGCTGCTGATATTTACAGTTATAAAGTAACAATTAAACAATACTTGTTGCCCCTCCCATGCATATAAAATATACATAGCGCATGCAAAATACTACATAGTCCATACCACAAAACTACACACGACGAAGATGAAGATGCTGAGATGGGCAGGTGGCGTTACCTTACTAGACAAGGTACAAAATAAACATATCCGTGGAAGTTTTAAGATCAGGCCCATCGAGGTAAAATTCTCTGAATCCCGTCTTAGATGGTATGGGCATGTATTGAAAAGACCCAAAGACCACATGACCAGACAAGTCATGGACATCGGTATCGACCCGAGAAAACGAGGCAGACCCCCTCAAACATGGATGTCTGTAGTAAGCAACGACCTGAAGAAAGCCCAAATAGACAAATCGACGACTCAAAATCGACAAGTGTGGCGAAAGATGACGAGGAGAGCCGACCCCAAATTGAAATGGGATAAGGCTAGGCCAAGAGAGAGAGAGCGCATGCAAAATACTCAATGATATCGATTAAATTCCATAAGAATGAGTAAATTAATTAATTTTATTGGCGGCGCTAATGTGTTGCTAATCGAACCGCCTAACGCTAAACTACGCGTGTTCCGACACACACCTGGCTAGTTTCTTAAAATAGAGTAATTAGCTTAACTCCTGCTTTCTTGTCTTGGATTGAGTTTAGTTTAATCAAAGATTTTCAGAATAGAACAGGTAGACTTACCAAATGTGGATAAAAAGGAAAATTCAAAATTTTAAAAAGCCCACATCTGATTTTAAAACGTAATCGAAAAGACTACCCAAATACGGGGCTACTTGGTCACCTTCTTTAAAATGTATCTTTTGATCCTTATTTCTCTTTAGTCGGGGGAAACTTCAAATATGTTAGTTATTTAATCCTTTTTCGATTACGTGTTGCCATTTGGCGTGGGTTTTTGCTTTCTATCAGCTCATATACGTCCCCACCGAGGGGCTCTAGCCTACCCTGAATTAGGGCGATCGGGCCTTAGTCAACCACGCGAGCCCAGTGCGGGTTGGTCGACTTAGAAACTCGCAGGTTGAGTGTAAAGTCGACCAACCCGCACTGGGCCCGCGTGGTTGACTCTACACACAACCTTCGAGTTTCTTCGCAGGCGTGTGCAGGTTTCCTCACGATGTTTTCCTTCACCGTAAGAGCGTCGGATAAACGTAAGGTAAGCCCGCTTCCATCTTCGGCAACATCGTCACTTACCACCAGGTGAGATGTTGTCAAGGGTTTACCAATTGTGAATAAAAAAAAAAAAAAAAAAACGTACATATGAAATCGAAATTTGAAAACACATTGGTACGTGGCAGGATTCGAAACACGGCCTCCTGGACAGGAGGTAGCAGCCGTAACCGTCACGCCACCGACGCTCAAACGTTTTGATGTCTGTACGTCGTATATTCTTTCAATTCTTCTCGATCGTTCATTCCGTAAACCTCCATGCTTTGTGAATTTTACTAAGCTGCAGCTCCCCCTGATGGTCTACGGGTGTTAAACATGTCTAGACCTGCTCTGAAAATGACACTTATAAATAACGAAAAAACAGTTTCGTCCATCTAGTCCTGCTGGCAGTTCTACTGGTAGACTGACCTTTTTAATCCAAATAGTTTTACCAGTAGAAATGCCAGTAGGATTAGATGGACAAAATGCACCGCATCGTAATCGGTTGAATAGTTTCTGAGAAGCTTTCAAACCAGCGAGCTTGGCTGCTGCAGCACCCCCTGATGCTTTACAGCTGTAAAACATGTCTAAAAACTAGTTCTGAAAATTTACCCTTTAAATGCAAAAAAAACTGCATCGAAATCAGTTCAGTAGTTTCGAAGATGGTTACAGACACACACACTCACTCTCTTAAACACGCAAACACATACGTCCTCAAGATTCTATTTATTCAAAATAGTTGCATATTACACTCTTTCTGATAGTCATCATCATCATCATCATATCAGCCGAAGGACGTCCACAGCTGGACATATGCCTCCCCCAAGGATCTCCACGACGACCGGTCATAAAATAATAATAACATAATGTCATTTGTAAAAAATCAAGAAACAAAGAATTATTAGTTAATAACGTCAAAATTCAATCCTTTATAAAAACCAGATTATGTCATTAGAACATGAAAACAATATGACACGAAAAGCTATACATAAAAATCATTGAATGTCACTGAAACCTTTGACAAGAGTAGGTCAGTTTACACGGACAGCACCCGGTCACGAGTATAACGTGAGAGTCAGCCATCGCTCCCATCAACCATATTAGAGGGAAAGGAACGACCCGGCTCCCGATGCGTCCCCCTCCGCACGAACATTTAAGCGAGCATGCACCTCTACCCCAAAGACATGAACCAGCTGCGTTCCGTTCCGTCCGGAAAGGCACTAACTATCCTGTCGTTGCAGCGCTATCTTGTAGTCTTTAGCTGTAAATTATGTCTAGAAACCTGCTCCGAAATGAAACCTTGTAATTACAAAAACCACATTAGAATCAGCTTTTTTTATTTTTTTATTCAAAATTGGTAAACCCTTGACAACATCTCACCTGGTGTAAGTGTTGCCAAAGATGGAAGCGGGCTTACCAAGATTCCCCAACGCAATGGGGAACTGGCTATCTTATCTTCATGCCGGAACACACCAATGATATCAACATTGATATTTGGCGGCAAGACTTAGATAAGATGGTGGTAGCTAGCCAGGCTGGCTTAGAAAATGCCCTACCACCAACCAAACTGAGTCTTACAATTGACCCCGCCGGGAATCGAACTCGCGACCTCCTGTGTAAGCCAGTGAACTTTTCCTCTGAGCTACGGAGGTGGTTAATAGTTTCTGAGAATTTTAAACTAGATAGAGAGTACGTTAAGAGCCTGCTGGAGTTCATAAATCCCATACAATTGTAGTCTTTCATTCATTTCTTAACCAAACAACAGATTTTGAAATAATTTTATATCATTAATTGGATGACTTATATCTGTGTCGGTATCGCATTGATTTTTGAAAAACGAAATAGGAATCCAATATTAACCAATAAACATGTTTGTCGTTTTTTACCTTGAAAACAAGTTTATTGGATAATAATGGATTCCTGTTTCGTTTCTCAAAAAACCAACACAGATATACGTCATCCGATAATCGATATAAAATTATTTCAAAATAGGTTGTCAAAATGAATCGAAGAACTCCAGCGGGCTCTTATGTAAGTTCTCCAACTTATTCTCAAAGGTTTTCCTGTCTCTGCAACGTAGATTTTTGAATAGTATTCTACGAGATTGAAATCCTTGGACCTCAGAATGGATCTGAGATTTAGATGGTGCATAAAAGATAACAAATTGATGCAGCCAGTAGAGACCCGGCGGAGCAGGCTCCAATCCAATTACAAACTCATCTCGCAGAGTCATGTGATGTTGTAAAATTTTTTTCATGTTTTTTTTGTTTTTTTTCGTTATAGCGTAGTTAAGTCAATCATGTAGATTTACTGATCATAAGGACGGCACTGTTAATACCTGGATAGATTCGAGTACCTATCTATTCTTCTAGCTCGACAAGCCATTGTGCTTCGATGTCATTCACTAGATGGCAGTCGTTATGCCATGTCAAAGTATATATTATATTAGTACTAACATACAGTATGGACACTTCCTGCCGCTCTCTAGATTCGGACCTTACCCCCTCGTCACCCAGTTTGATACAGATTGGTTACAGTTTGGTTGTCGAACGTATATGATTTCGCCGCCATTTTGTTTGTTCCGTCATTCCTTTTTTGGAATGTCATTTCTGGCCCGTTGTATGAAGTGTCCAGGGTGTGGCCATGTGAGGGCGTTTTTGGTCAGCTTGAAAACATGTGGCAGTGGTGTTAGCCGCGTAGCCATACAACGTCCACCAACCATATCAGGACCTGGCCCCGTGTGTGGAGTATGGATTAACCTTTTCGAGTTTTATGAAATGGCCGTGCCTCAGAAGTGAAAATGAGCCAAGAGCTACCTCTAGGTTCTCCGTGTACCACTGGTCAGTCCAAGAGCTACCTCTAGGTACTCTGTGTACCACTGGTCAGTCCAAGAGCTACCTCTAGGTTCTCCGTGTACCACTGGTCAGTCCAACAGCTACCTCTAGGTACTCTGTGTACCACTGGTCAGTCCAAGAGCTACCTCTAGGTTCTCCGTGTACCACTGGTCAGTCCAACAGCTACCTCTAGGTACTCTGTGTACCACTGGTCAGTCCAAGAGCTACCTCTAGGTTCTCCGTGTACCACTGGTCAGTCCAAAAGCTACCTAGGTACTCTGTGTACCACTGGTCAGTCCAAGAGCTACCTCTAGGTACTCTGTGTACCACTGGTCTGTCCAAAAGCTACCTATAGGTTTTTCGTGTACCACTGGGCAGTCAAAGAGCTACCTCTAGGTACTCCATGTACCACTGGTCAGTCCAAGAGCTACCTCTAGGTACCTTGTGTACCACTGGTCAGTCCAAGAGCTACCACTAGGTACTCTGTGTACCACTGGTCAGTCCAAGAGCTACCTCTAGGTTCTCTGTGTACCACTGGTAAGTCCAACAGCTACCTCTAGGTACTCTGTGTACCACTGGTCAGTCCAAGAGCTACCTCTAGGTTCTCCGTGTACCACTGGTCAGTTCAAAAGCTACCTAGGCACTCTGTGTACCACTGGTCAGTCCAAGAGCTACCTCTAGGTACTCTGTGTACCACTGGTCTGTCCAAAAGCTACCTATAGGTTTTTTGTGTACCACTGGCCAGTCAAAGAGCTACCTCTAAGTACTCCATGTACCACTGGTCAGTCCAAGAGCTACCTCTGGGTACCTCGTGTACCACTGGTCAGTCCAAGAGCTACCACTAGGTACTCCGTATACCACTGGTCAGTCCAAGAGCTACCTCTAGGTACCACGTGTACCACTGGTCAGTCCAAGATCTACTTCAAGGTTCTCGGTGTACCACTGGTCAGTCCATGAGCTACCTCTAGGTACTCCGTGTACCACTGGTCAGTCCAAAAGCTAACTCTAGGTACTCTGCGTACAACTGATCAGTCCAAGAGCTACCTCTAGGTACTCCGTATACCACTGGTCAGTCCAAGAGCCACCTCTAGGTACCACGTGTACCACTGATCAGTCCAAGGGCTACCTCTAGGTACCACGTGTACCACTGGTCAGTCCAAGAGCTACCTCTAGGTACCACGTGTACCACTGGTCAGTCCAAGATCTACTTCAAGGTTCTCGGTGTACCACTGGTCAGTCCATGAGCTAGCTCCAAGTTCTCCGTGTACCACTGGTCAGTCCAAAAGCTACCTCTAGGTACTCCGCGAACCACTAGTCAGCCCAAGAGCTACCTGTAGGTACTTTGTGTACCACTGGTCAGTCCAAGAGCTACCTGTAGGTACTTTGTGTACCACTGGTCAGTCCAAGAGCTACCTCTAGGTACTCCGTGTACCACTGATCAGTCCAAGAGCTACCTCTAGGTACTCCGTGTACCACTAGTCAGCCCAAGAGCTACCTGTAGGTACTTTGTGTACCACTGGTCAGTCCAAGAGCTACCTGTAGGTACTTTGTGTACCACTGGTCAGTCCAAGAGCTACCTCTAGGTACTACGTGTACCACTGGTCAGTCCAAGAGCTACCTGTAGGTACTTTGTGTACCACTGTTCAGTCCAAGAGCTACCTGTAGGTACTTTGTGTACCACTGGTCAGTCCAAGAGCTACCTTTAGGTACTCCGTGCACCACTAGTCAGTCCAAGAGCTACCTGTAGGTACTTTGTGTACCACTGGTCAGTCCAAGAGCTACCTGTAGGTACTTTGTGTACCACTGGTCAGTCCAAGAGCTACCTCTAGGTACTCCGTGTACCACTGGTCAGTCCAAGACCTACCTGTAGGTACTTTGTGTACCACTGATCAGTCCAAGAGCTACCTCTAGGCACTCCGTGTACCACTGGTCAGTTGCCAGCCTTACTAATTAAATTAGCCAGTTTCCGAACTCCTTGTCCAGAAATTACTTTGTTGTATGGCTACCGGTCTCAGAGCAGTCGGTGTAGTTTTTAAAACTTTATGAACTGATAATGTAAATATCTTTCAACGCACATGGTATTTTAGGAATGTGGCATTGGATCAATATCGCTCGTTGTTGAAAAAAAAACAACAACAAGGCTCAATCTTTTATTTTGGCCTGACAAAAACAAAACAGTGATCAATTACGCCGATGATGAATGGATGTGAGTTTTGAAAATAATGTGCCGCATGATCGCAGACAAATATGAATGAAGTGGACTCGTATTTTAGAAATTACGACGTAGGCTTTTTTTAAATCTCGTTTTATGCCATTCAACCATTGAATTCACAAAAACCAAGTTTTTTAATCCACAATTGGTACGCCCTTGACATCATCTCACATAATAGTGTGTGACGATGATGCCCAAGATGGAAGCGGGCTTACCAAGATTTCCCAACATAATTGGATTTGGTTATCTTATCTTCAAGCCGGAACACATCAATGCTGTTAACATTGATGCTTGACGGCAAGACTTAGATAAGATGGTGGTAGCTAGCCAGGGGGGCTTATGAAACGTCCTTCCACCAACAAAACCGAGTCATACAAAGCTAGACTCCGCTGGGAATCGAACCCACGACCTCCTGATGCGAAGCTAATCGACTTAACCTTAACAGCTATAAGTACCACACAGATGGTGCTAATTTACATCGGACCTCCTTATAAAGTAGACCAAAAAAATAATATAATTATTTATGTCTTTGAAAAAATACATAGGTGTCTAAAAATACAAGAACTTAAGTTCTTAAGAAACATAATTATGAAAAAAAATTATAGGTGGTATTTATAGTTATTAAAAGTGTAATGGAATAGAACAGAAGCCGCGGGAAAAAGGTAGTTGACTTTTAAACAGACACTATGTAAATAAATGTAGTGTGTGTTTAAAATTCAACAAGCTTTTGCCCGCGGCTTCGCTCGCGTGGGCATCGTTTTTATGAATGTCTTTGAGGGTGAGTGGTGCGCGAGCCGCACTCGCGAGCGTAGTCCGGAGTTTACTGTAGAATCGGGAACGGTTCCCTCGGGAGCTATCTCGGGCTATTCCAAGTAGTCTATGTAATTTCTAACCCCTTCAACCATATCTGTGCAAAATAAATAAAACTTCAATAAAATAAATAAAAAACCACCGACAAAAAAACTTGTACGAATTACTTGTAGAAAATAATATGTTTTGGCCCTTTTAGTTTAATATAAGTGGCTATATTTTGATAGAGTCATCGGCGCGTAGGGGTACCGTTAAGAGTCTCCAGGAGACTCGAGTTTCCATACAAACGTAGTTCTGCTTTAATACAAAAAATACACGCCGGATTGAATCCAAACTTTGTAAATATATTGAGTAGACACATATCGATGTTTGTAATTAGTTTTCATCTTAGTAAATTTTAACGTAACTAAACGAAGGCTTAAATTAGTTTTGTACTGAAAGTTTGCAACTGCTCTTATTTTTTCCCGTTTTGTATTAGTACGTCGAAAACTAATTACAAACATCGATATTTGTCTCCTCAACATATTTGCAAAGTTTGGATTCAATCTGGCATGCAGTTTTTGTATTAAACTACGTTTGCATGGAAACTCGAGCCTCCTGGCGGCCCTTAAGTGGTGAAATTATTAGTAATTAGTTGTAGTAAAGTAAAACAGCTGTGTTCTGTTTTTA
Source organism: Coleophora flavipennella (assembly GCA_947284805.1). NCBI lineage: Eukaryota > Metazoa > Arthropoda > Insecta > Lepidoptera > Coleophoridae > Coleophora > Coleophora flavipennella. Next base: position 2,521,336 of record OX369306.1, on the reverse strand, counting down.
TTTTAATAACTTACCCTTATTTATTTTAATAGCGGACCCTACGCGACGACTCTTAGATCAAAATATAACTACTTACTTAAATAATACTTAAAGGGCCCAAAACATATTATTTTCTAGTTTTTAGAGGTTTTTTAATTTTTAATTTATGTTTTATTTTTTGTATTTTATAGTTTTAAAGATTTTTAAATTATGTAGTTTTAATTATTTTTTTGCATTGTATTAACTGTTTTTTTTTTGCTTGTATGGGCTCTGAATAAATGCTTATCTTAACTTATCTTATTTCATGCTTTTTAAACTTCATGTATCTCAAACACGATACTTCTGTTGTAAGTTGGTAGGGAGTTGGGTTTCATGCATATACTAGGAGATGCTGCAGCATCAGGTCAAGGTTACTATGTTCTATATAAAACCTATTCATTGAGACTATTCCAATGAGCCCAAACAAGATACCTTTGCTGTAAGTTGGCGAGGAGTTGGGGATCCTGCAGATTCCAGGAGATGATGCAGCATCAAGTCAAGGTTACCATGGTTTTGCAATATTGTTACAATTACAGGGCACTAAATATCGAATCGATCAGACCTGTTAAGTTGCCAGATAAGAGCTGATGATCTTCAAACTGCTGATTTAATTTTTACCAAATATAGCTAAGAACCACCGTGAGGAAACTTGATGTCACGTAAAAGAACCGCATCAAAATCGGTCCATCCGTTTAAGAACTACGATGACAGAAAGACACACACACACAAACATTGGCGTTAAGCTTATAACACCCCTTTTCACGGGATAAAAAGTAGCCTATATCCTTCCTTACCCATGACACAGCTACCTGCATGCCAAAATTTTGTTAAGATTGGTTGAGGCGTTAAGTGGTAACAAACAAACTAACTTATTTCACATTTATAATTTTCCCTTAGAAATGGAGAGAATTAACTTTGTCAAATAGTCACTTTTCGCTTGTCTCATTGTTTCGCCGAATTAGAATAAGTACCAACCTCGTAAACAAAGATCGAAGTTTCGGTGTCATCATGAAAAGAAGTCCTAGACAAAGTCTACTAGCTGTACCCTCTGTCTCGCGACATCCGCAGTGTACCTATCAAATATGAAGGGGAGGCGCAGGCAAATGGCCCACCGCACGGCGGCGCGGCGTGGCGCAGCGCTGCATTTTGCAAAAAACTTCTCTCCAATTCCAACGAAATGTTATTTAATTTTCATATAAAATACACGTCTGGCTCTTTGAGTTTAACTTCGGGTTTTAACTTTGTTTTTTAATACATACATTCACTTACATACGAGCACAGTTTTTCTGCAATACGGAAAAAAGTTAAAAGTTACAGACTACGCGAGGGTTTTTTTTCCACTTGGACTGCGGAGGAGGGGAGGAGGAGAATGCGTTTATGCATACCAATAACAGCCGACTGTACTGGTTATGTGGTACTCACAGCCCTGCGCCTATATGCATACATACCTATTATATACATAAGGTATATATAAATAAATATGCACAGGCCCAAGACCACACTACCCACTAAACCGACGCGAGGGTTGTCAACAAAGTAAGTATTGGTAGTGTACTATAGTTTCGTTTATTTATTTTTTAGACACAATATGTGACACGTCGGTGGGAGTAAGTATGGGTAGGGCGTGGGCACACCCCGGACACTTCATACAACGGGTGAGAAATGACATTTCTAAAACAAATGACGAAACAGATGAAATCACGGCGAAAAGAGCAGGCTCCCAAAATAACAAAATTTTTGCTAGAATATTTTAAGTCAGTCGCAAGTTTTCTGAACGTGAAAATTATACATCTGATTTTTTGAACCTATTTCTTACGTACGGCTAAAACAAAAACAATGTTTAATGGTTTTCGCACGATACTTTTCATTTTTTAAAACTACGTAGTTTTTAGAGATTATCAGATTTTTCTCCTATATTACATAAGTTAGGCGTTTGTAATAAATACCGACAGTAAGAGATTAAAGATATTGATAAAACGGCTAAGACAAAATTTTTCAAAAATGTTTATTAAGCTCGCAATATACGAAAATGTGCATTTACGCCCGAAGTAAAGGAGGCAAGTCGCGTTAAGACACTCACGCGAAATTCAACTATAAGCTTATTCCATAAGGTTAAATATCAGGTTGTTCGCCGAGGGGGTGAGGTCGGAATCTAGAGAGCGGCAGGTAGTGTCCATACTGTATGTTGGTACTAATATGTATACTTTGGCGTGTGTAAATAACCGTGCGTGCTCACAGGTGAATTTAATGAAGAGTAGAAATATAAGACCCAAGATGGGTCTTCTAGAGAGTATCAGTTTCTATATACAAAGTATTTTATTGTATTTTACAGTGAAATTTTAGTGTTGAAAAATCATTAAGAATAGGATAGAATTCGGATTTTGAAGCACATGTGTCACATTTTTCTACAAAATTTGACACGTAAGATGTTAAGTTGGCACATGAAAATGGCATGAGAAAAAGATCAAAATAAAGAAGAAGGATAAATAACAGTAACGCATTACCGCGTTAAAAATAACCACTATCAACGTTAGCACAAATGCTAAATCAAAATTGCTAAAAAAGGGGGTGTTCAGCTCATGAAACTGAACAACTTTTATGAAGGAACCTATACTTAGTTCACAAAATAAATTTTCTTTGTGTCTTACTAATTGATAGCTGATAGAGAAATTTGTATGGCAGATCATTTTTTATGCAAATTCAGTTCTTGAGGAAAGTTGTTTAGTTTCATAAACTGAACCCCACCTTAAAATACTTTCAAGTATTTCTAAAGAACCCTTTATTATAAAATAAATAATAAATATTCTGGGACAAATCACACATAGTCATCTGGCCCCAAAGTAGGATTCCCTGTGTTATGGGAACCAGAGACTGATATATATACTTATATACGTTTAAATACATACATATATAGATACTTAACACCCAGACACAGAGCAAACAAATCTGCTCATCACACAAATGCTTGCCCTGGGGGGGGATCGAACCCACAACCCTGGATTCAGTAGTCAAGAGCACTAACCACTGAGCCACCGAGTCAGTCAGTCTTTATTATGTCTACGAGTATCTAGTTGTACTTCTATATTGCGCTAAATTTAGGTCACAATAAGTACAATCTGTGGTTAAATATCAAGCCACAATAACGAAGATTGATCGTCATTCATTTGTTCAATTACACTAGTGAAACCAACATTATTAATTTTCATATAAATAGGTATTCTTAACCAGTGACATTCCATTTATCACAATTTGCGTATCTTTTTAATATCGTGGTTATTTAATCCCCCATTAATAAAGATCTGCTCTTCATAAATCTAAAGTCTCATTATCTCAGGTAGATTTAAAGCTGAATGGCCGAATTAATTTTATTGCTTTTTCATTCCAATGGAATTCAATAGCCCTAGACGTTCACTTTTATGTGAATCTCCGAGGATATTGCTTCTTATTTGAAATATACAGTATTTGCAGCCTCGACGCGCCCGCCAACCGCGTCTAAGCCAGAACAAAAAAAAAACTAAATGGAGGAAGGGTCAGGATTTAATAAGTAAATAAAATGAGTTTTACTAGCACTTACCACGACATTACATGAAAAAAATAATGCGAAAACAGGACGTGCGAAAAGACATAAATAAGAAAAACTTTTTTTTATCTACAATTGGTAAGCCCCTGGCATCATCTTACTTGATGGTAAGTGAAGATATATATTTTATTGTAATTAAAAATTTTAGTGCGTTTGGCTTCACCTCACCTGATGGTAAGTGCCGATGCAGCCGAGGATGTGACACGCAAGCTCAAATAGTGTCTATTCACTCTCGTCGTAAAGATTCCTAAGATGATGCAGAAAAAAAAAGATAGTACAATCAGATCGAAAATAAAAAAAGAAAGGATGAATTCGTCACATAATATTTATGTCTTAACCACCTCTTTTGAACATTTTAAACAAAATGATATTGACTCACTAATTGTAGTAAAAATGGATTTTCCACAAAGTGACTAGTTTGTCTTTCAGCTGATAAATACCACAAAGTGAGTAATGTGACTTTCAGCTGATAAACACCACAAAGTGATTAGATTATCTTTCAGCAGATAAAAACCACAAAGAGAATAGTTTGTATTTCAGCAGATAAATACCACAAAGAGAGTAGTTTGTCTTTCAGCAGATAAATACCACAAAGTGAGTTGTGTGTCTTTCAGCTGATAAATACCACAAAGTGAGTAGTTTGTCTTTCAGCTGATAAACACCACAAAGTGAGTAGTTTGTCTTTTAGCAGATAAATACCACAAAGTGATTAGATTATCTTTCAGCAGATAAAAACCACAAAGAGAATAGTTTGTATTTCAGCAGATAAATACCACAAAGAGAGTAGTTTGTCTTTCAGCAGATAAATACCACAAAGTGAGTTGTGTGTCTTTCAGCTGATAAATACCACAAAGTGAGTAGTTTGTCTTTTAGCTGATAAACACCACAAAGTGAGTAGTTTGTCTTTTAGCAGATAAATACCACAAAGTGAGTTGTGTGTCTTTCAGCTGATAAACACCACAAAGTGAGTAGTTTGTCTTTCAGCAAATAAATACCACAAAGTGAGTTGTGTGTCTTTCAGCTGATAAACACCACAAAGTGATTAGACTATCTTTCAGCAGATAAATACCACAAAGAGAATAGTTTTTATTTCAGCAGATAAATACCGCAAAGTGAGTAGTTTGTCTTTCAGCAGATAAATACCACAAAGTGAGTTGTGTGTCTTTCAGCTGATAAATACCACAAAGTGAGTAGTTTGTCTTTCAGCTGCTAAACACCACAAAGTGAGTAGTTTGTCTTTCAGCAGATAAATACCACAAAGTGAGTTGTGTGTCTTTCAGCTGATAAATACCACAAAGTGAGTAGGTTGTCTTTCAGCTGATAAACACCACAAAGTGAGTAGTTTGTCTTTCAGCTGATAAACACCACAAAGTGATTAGATTATCTTTCAGCAGATAAATACCACAAAGAGAATAGTTTGTATTTGATCAGATAAATACCACAAAGTGAGTAGCTTGTCTTTCAGCAGATAAATACCACAAAGTGAGTTGTGTGTCTTTCAGCTGATAAATACCACAAAGTGAGTAGTTTGTCTTTCAGCTGATAAACACCACAAAGTGAGTAGTTTGTCTTTCAGCAGATAAATACCACAAAGTGAGTTGTGTGTCTTTCAGCTGATAAATACCACAAAGTGAGTTGTGTGTCTTTCAGCTGATAAACACCACAAAGTGAGTAGTTTGTCTTTCAGCAGATAAATACCACAAAGTGAGTTGTGTGTCTTTCAGCTGATAAACACCACAAAGTGAGTAGTTTGTCTTTCAGCAGATAAATACCACAAAGTGAGTAGTTTGTCTTTCAGCAGATAAATACCACAAAGTGAGTTGTGTGTCTTTCAGCTGATAAACACCACAAAGTGAGTAGTTTGTCTTTCAGCAGATAAATACCACAAAGTGAGTAGTTTGTCTTTCAGCAGATAAATACCACAAAGTGAGTTGTGTGTCTTTCAGCAGATAAATACCACAAAGTGAGTAGTTTGTCTTTCAGCAGATAAATACCACAAAGTGAGTTGTGTGTCTTTCAGCTGATAAACACCACAAAGTGAGTAGTTTGTCTTTCAGCAGATAAATACCACAAAGTGAGTTGTGTGTCTTTCAGCTAATAAATACCACAAAGTTAGTAGTAGTAAAAAATAAAACCTTTTTGAACAATAAAGAAAATTATGTGGACCAATAAATTTTTAGTTAAAAAAAGTTTTTCACGTGCCTGCTTTGTCTTTCAGCTGATAAATATATTTTTTTATTCACAATTGGTAAGCCCTTGGCAACCTCTCACCTGATGGTAATAAGTGAGTTTAGACTGAACAAGACTCAAATTGATACTTATTATCGACATCAAATATACCTAATTTGTAATCCTAAACCTTGAATCTCAATAATAGATTATGTAAGTTATTTGCAAGGGATCCTGTAGACGAACTATCACAGCGACACAAAAGTCACTTCTTCCTCTTAAATTAGGCATCATCATTACAGCTCATATACGTCCCCACCGAGGGGCTCGTGGCATAAAATTAGGCATAGTCATTTTAAATGCTACATTACCCGTCTTTGCTGTGAAGAGGTCTTTGCTCCCTCCTCGTATGTGTTCCTGGTTGATAAATAACTAAGTATTCTTTCTGCTTGCCCACTCGTGACGTCACCGTTGCTGAACTGTGGTATTAATTTATCATTTCATGGGTAATTAGTTAGTGCTTACCGTGGCTCTTTGTTGCAACTGCATAACTTTTTTTAAGTGGCCAAGTGTAAGTCGGACTTACGCTCCGAGGATTTAATACCATCTCACCTCTTCACCCAGACATGAAAATGATACGTATTAACATTACAAACAAAAGATATCCACGTGAGTGATAGGAAAATAGTTTTTTTTATTCAGTTTGCTTTGTTTTTTTATTCAAAAAAGCGTCGGTGGCTCAACCGGTAATGACTAGGTCCTTCTAACCAGAGGTACCGGGTTCAAATCTGGACGGCCAATGAACCAATGAGTTTTTCAAAACTTACGTACATATACTTACCGATTGCTTTAACGGTGAAGGAAAACATCGTGAGGAAACCTGCACACGCTTGCGAAGAAACTCAAGGTTGTGTGACGTGTGTGAAGTCGACCAACCCGCACTGGGCCCGCATGGTCGACTATGGCCTGATCGCCTTAATTCAGGGTAGGCTCGAGCCCCTCGGTGGGGACGTATATGAGCTGATATGATGAAGTGTAAGTCGGTTTAATACCATCTCACCTCTTCACCCAGCCATGAAAATGACACGTATTAATATTACAAACAAAAGATATCCACGTAAGTGATAGAAAAATAGTTTTTTTTATTCAATTTGGACTCCTCGGCGCGAGTACGACTCGCATTTGGCCGATATTTATTATTTTACTCAGAATAAGTATTAAAAAATAGACATTTGTCTCCTTTTGGTATTTTTTGGATTTATTTTTGCATGTGACAGCTTTCGCACATTACTTTTTATTGAAATAACGCACTGCATTTATACTTCACGAATGCTAGTCATCTGAGATACTTTTTATCATCTATCAAAAATGAAATTTTGTTCTAAAAATGTTTGAAATACCTAGGCGTGACGTCATAGTTTTGCAGCGTCATTTATGTACTCATGTTGGGTACGTTCCACTTAACGCCCGCAACGCCATCGACCGCGGCCGCTGAAACTGCCGTTCCACTAACGGAAAAAGGCCGCGGGCGTTGTAGGCGAATGTTTTAGGTGGAACGCACATCTTGAGCGCTGTGTGCTCGCAATATGGCGGCATGGTGAAAGTTTTCTGTTTTCTCGTATAAATAGTTCAATAAATAACCGATATTAAATCTGAATACTATAGTTTTTTTTTAACTGCGTATGAAAACTTACACTATTACACTTACTTTCTAGTTTTTCGAAAATGATCATATAATCCCTCTTAACACGTAAAAAACAGAACTTAATCGATAAAACTAATTTCTTTTTATCAACTAATTTAGAAAGTAACGCGAGCATTTTTTCGTCCATTTCCAAGCGCTCTTTATGTCGTTTGGCACGCGCTTACTCTTCTGATTTTTGCCGGAGTCTCTTCTTCAATAGGGAGGCCACATTCTCTTTGGTGAAAGCCCACTCTGACCCACCAATATTTTGTGGGCGAAGTGGGCGCGATGTGGTCGCGAACAGTGACGTCATCTATGACGTCGAGCGATCGCTCGCGACGACCACGGGCCTTAGGTGGAACGATACAGAGGGTGTTACAATCGTTGCGGGCGTTTAGTGGAACGTACCCTTTGTGAGTTTGGTGATTTAAAAATCGAAGACTTGATGGAAAACAAAACGAGTGAGGTTTTCCGAAGTTTAAGTAAGAGGGCAATTTAGTGATCAAGAGTTCATAATTTATTTCTGACTGTCGTCATCCCCATAGTGACAGTTTTTGACAGCTTAAAATTTTTGCCATGTCAACACTTTAAAGAATATTCCAGAACGCGCTTTCGTTGGCCAGACTATAGAGTCTGGCGATTACAGAATCGCACCACGTTGAGCGCTTGTATGTGTTACGGGTTTTAAGAAAGAGCAAAAGCTACAATATATCTATAAAAAGCACTAAGAAATACAGCCCAAAGAGAGACAGAAAAACGGACAGACAGCAGAGGCTTAGTAATAGGGTCTCGTTAGTCATCCTTTGGGTGTCAGTACCCTTTAAAGGATAAAGCTATGCAATAGACAAAAGTGAAATATATATACGAGTATATACAATTTACATAAATATAGAAAGAATATCGAAAGGTTATTTACATAGATAGATTTACATGCAGCCCTTGTATCAAATGTGGCTCTCGCTATGAGCCCACTATTTTCAAATGTCGCTCCCGCTATGAGCCCACTATACGTAGCTCTCTCTATGAGCCCACTATTTTCAAATGTTGCTTTCGCTATGAGCCCACTATTTTCAAATGTCGCTCTCGCTATGAGCCCACTATTTTCAAATGTCGCTCCCGCTATGAGCCCACTATTTTCAAATGTCGCTCCCGCTATGAGCCCACTATAAGTCTCTTTCTCTATGAGCCCACTATTTTTAAATGTTGCTCTCGCTATGAGCCCACTATTTTCAAATGTCGCTCTCGCTATGAGCCCACTATTTTCAAATGTCGCTCCCGCTATGAGCCCACTATTTTCAAATGTCGCTCCCGCTATGAGCCCACTATAAGTCGCTCTCTCTATGAGCCCACTATTTTCAAATGTCGCTCTCGCTATGAGCCCACTATTTTTAAATGTCGCTCCCGCTATGAGCCCACTATTTTCAAATGTCGCTCCCGCTATGAGCCCACTATAAGTCGCTCTCTCTATGAGCCCACTATTTTCAAATGTTGCTCTCGCTATGAGCCCACTATTTTCAAATGTCGCTCTCGCTATGAGCCCACTATTTTCAAATGTCGCTCTCGCTATGAGCCCACTATTTTCAAATGTCGCTCTCGCTATGAGCCCACTATTTTCAAATGTCGCTCCCGCTATGAGCCCACTATAAGTTGCTCTCTCTATGAGCCCACTATTTTCAAATGTCGCTCTCGCTATGAGCCCACTATTTTGAAATGTCGCTCTCGCTATGAGCCCACTATTTTCAAATGTCGCTCCCGCTATGAGCCCATTATAAGTCGCTCTCTCTATGAGCCCACTATTTTCAAATGTCGCTCTCGCTATGAGCCCACTATTTTCAAATGTCGCTCTCGCTATGAGCCCACTATTTTCAAATGTCGCTCTCGCTATGAGCACACATTTTCAAATGTCGCTCTCGCTATGAGCCCACTAGTTTTGCGTTAGCCCACGCTAATGCCACACCACGGCCGGCCCGAAAATCTGGCCGGTCACTTCCATCATCACCAACAGTGCGCTTGGTGCCGGCAGAGTCTTTACAGGTTCAGCAATCGGCGCTAGCCGCTGGTGGAGTACGCCGTATGAGATGGACTAGATCTCAAAATACGAACCTCATGCGTGCGTACTGCCAGTGCGACGGGGGAAGAAATTCGTCGGACGGGCTACCGAGCGAGGATGCACCAAGAGTTTTTGCGATTAGAGCCTGCATTATCTTTTTCAGAGCAAAACCTAGCGGATCGAGTTTGATACATATTGCGCTCGAACATTTTTAGCGCGACCGAACTCGAAGAGCTACGACGCGAGGTCGTTCCTGCCTCACGATCCTCATTAAATGGCTCGCACCGTTTATCGGCACATATGCTGCAAGTGGCTGAGCCAATTTCAGGCCAACCGCCACCACCATCACTTGGCGAGGATCTTGAGACGGAAACGGTTTCCCAGGAATTGGAGCGGATCAGGAGTACACTAGAGGAGGCGATTCAGGAATTCCGTATTTTGCCTCCCTAGCGTCCAAAATCGGGATGTCATTGAGGCCATAAATCGCATGCTGCCAGAATATCTAGCGAACAGCAGCGACCTCAGTGATATGAACTCAATCCTCTTTGGCGCTGCAATGGCAGTCTGCCGTTTTATCGGTGCCAAATTGCCAGAACCGGCTCGCACATCCCGTCCGCGGGAACAGCCGGCATGGCAGAAAAGGATTGAGCGTCGTATTGCTGATGCTAGAGTCCTCATTGGCAAACTGATTGCTTTCAGGTCGGGCAATAGTAGGCCCCGAGTGATGCGTTTTGTCAGGCTCGCATTTGTGGGGTCGGACTTTGATCTCACAAGACGTAATGCAATGCGGTTAGTGACAGATCGCATCGACGACCTGAAGCAACGGATTGCTGCGTGGGTAATCGCCTCTTAATGAGTGATCTGAAGAAGTTCTACAGATAGATAGATAGATAGATAGATAACACGTTTATTTGTAACTGCAATCACACACATATTATTACAATCATACATAGTATAAAACAAAACATAACAAATTAAAAAGAGCAAAAAATAATAATAATACAAAAACATATGTGTGTTGCAGTAGTACAAAAGGGCCGTGACTCAGTGCGTTGATTTGCTCTTGCGAGCAATACACTGGTAATTCTGCCACAGCCCGAGGACTGTGTCGATTACAAGAAAAATAAAAATAAAAACGAGCAAACAAAACCAAAACTAACGTAATGAAAATACAAATCTGATATGTTTAGTGTGTATTTCTGTGCGTGCGCGTGTGAGTGTGTGTGTGTGTGTGTGTGTGTGTGTGGTTGGGTGTATGAAAGGGTGGAAAAAAAAAGCATAGAACACATACAAGGTTAGATGTTAGACTCATATCTACCTATAGATACTAAAAACAGGTCACTGGATCGACATACTGTGTTGAAAACAGGCGAGAGACCGGATCATACGGGTATTGTAGCCTTTTGGCGCAATGACCATTGGCGCCGAAGATTGTTACAAGCGGTCCGTAAGGCTCCGAACTGGAAAACTCCATTGAGCGATGGACTGCACCACTATTGGCTCAAGGGGTTCCATGCGAGTCACGAGACCTTGGCTAGCCAGTTCCAGCAAGCACTCAAGCAGCGGCAGGTCCCGAACTTCTTGACTACTAGGATCACTCATTTAGCTCCTAAGTCGAGTAACACCGCTCACCCTAGTCACTTGTCTTTCCACCACCTACAAGACACTGACATCCTTTCTGAAGGCCAAAATTGACGCCTTTTTTGAGGCGAATGATATCATGGCGGAGATTCAGAATGGCTGTCGGGGCGGTAGTCGCGGTACAAAAGAGCTACTCCTGATTGATGCGGTCGTGGGTAAATTGGTGAACCGCAATCGACGCATTTTCTCCGCTGCCTGGATTGATTATAAGAAGGCTTTCGACTCGGTCCCCCATTCATGGTTAAAGAGGGTCCTCGAACTGTACAAGATAGATGCAACAGTTCGAGACTTCCTCGGATCGTGTATGGGGCAATGGAGTACGTTTCTTAGTCTCCATGGTCAGCGGTTGTCGAATGCGGAGGACTGGATTTGGATTAAGAGGGGAATATTCCAGGGCGACTGTCTGAGTCCACTTTGGTTTTGCCTGTCGCTGAATTCACTCAGCTTTCAGCTCGAGAAATCAGGGACGGGATTTCAGTTTCGGAGAGGTGATTCACGCATGACCCACCTTTTCTACATAGACGATCTCAAAATGTTCGCTAAAAATGCAACACGGTTTGAGGAGCTGTTGAAAATGACTTATGATTTTAGCAGTTCCATCAACATGGAGCTAGGAGTGGATAAGTGCGCTATTCTTCATGTAGACAGGGGTAGGGTTGTACATTCAGGTGGAATCGATATCGACTCCATGAACATCTACACCCTCTCCGAAACTGATACATACCGGTATCTGGCATGTCGCAGAGTATTGGTGTTCACGAGGCAGGGGTGAAACAGGCAGTTTATGGCGTGTTTTGGGAGCGCCTGACATAAGTTCTTGAGAGCTATTTGTCAGGCGTTAACAAGATACGAGCGTTCAACGCCTGGGTCATGCGTGTTCTTTTGTACACCTTCGGCATACTCAGATGGTCGCAGACCGAACTGGATGCCCTGAATCGAAAAGTCCGCACTACTATGTCACTCCATAGGATGCATAACCCGAGGTCGTCGAGGCTTTATATCCCACGGAAGAGTGGCAGTCGTGGCCTTTTAAATGCCAAACAAATGCACAACCGCGAGATATGCAGCCTACGAAGTTATTTCTTGACGAAAGTCGATAGTGACTTGCATAGAGTTGTCATAGCCTGTGATAAAGGACTAACTCCTCTTTCCATGGCCCAAGAGAACTGGCAGGCGCCGGCTGTACTTAGCACTGCTGAGCGAGAGGCCTTCTGGAAAGACAAAGAGCTGCACGGTAGGTTCTTCAAGGCCCTTTGTGAATCCTTCGTAGATCAGAAGGCCGCCGTTCACTGGTTGCGCTTCGGAGACCTTTTTGCGAAAACCGAGGGTTTTGTCTGTGCAATACAGGATCAGGTGGTCAAGACGAACAACTATAGGAGGTTCATAATAAAAGACGGCAGCTTGGACGTTTGTCGGTTGTGCCGTCAACCAGGGGAGACCCTACGTCACAAAACCTCCGGTTGTTTCATGCTTGCCAATACTGAGTATTTGCACAGGCACAACCAAGCAGCCAGGATCCTACACCAAGAGATCGCTCTAAAGTATGGCCTCATATCTCGGCGGTTGCCGTTTTACAAGTACACGCCGGAGCCGGTTCTCGAAAACGACCGTGCCAAGCTCTACTGGGACCGATCCGTCATCACGACAGGACTATTCCTTTGAATAAGCCTGATATCGTATTGATGGATCGGGCGCAGTCAAGGGTGTTTTTGGTGGATGTCACTATCCCATACGATGAAAACCTCGTGCAGGCTGATGCCGCAAAAAGGACCAAGTACCTGGACCTGGCGCACAAGGATACCGATATATGGCAAGTGGAATCCACCGAAATCATGCCCGTAGTCCTATCCCTGAACGGGCTAATTTAAGCGACCTTGAACGTCGCCTAAGGCGGCTGGAACTCCGAGACAGACCAATAATTGCAGCAATGCAGAAAGCAGTCCTCCTCGACAATGCCCGGATAGTTCGACGCTTTCTCTCCCCGTCGCACTGAACTCCAGCCGACTGTGCTTCCGCTGGAGGTGCTCCTGCAACTTTGCCTCGTGCCAAGTGAGGAGAGTAGCTAAAATTTTATATATTGAAATAATAATAAAAAAATTGTAAAGATGAGTAAGTTAATAAAAATAATAAATTCATAAATCCAATTCCAATCAGAAATTTTGATATGATCGTCATTATTAATAAATTACGAAAATAAATTGATAGGTGATTACTTGTCTGATGAGCAACTAGAAATAATTCCTTTATTTAATTTTTATTTTATTTTAATTTTAGGTTTAATATGACAAAATATTAGTTTGAATGAGTTCTTATTGTAGAATTATGTATGTGCTAGTACATACTTAATTATTGTAGAATAATGATTTTAATAACTGATTCAGATGTAACGTAAAATTTGGAGAGTAAAATAATAAAAATGAGCAAGTCCTGTAAATGTAAGAGGTAAATAATATTAAATTGTATTATGAAAACAAAAAATGTTATATTGAGGTATTCAGGACGAATGGGGCCTGTTGCCTAAATTAGAAACTGGTATTTATGGCGAATGGGACCTGTTGCTAAAATTTTAAATTGTATTGCAAAATTGGAATTTAATTGAATATTGTAGTGTCCATTACAAATAAATTTGATTTATTAAGTTTTTTTTCTGTGTATATTTTCGTTGTTAGCTAGAAAACATTTAAGTATGTACGAGTTTAATATAGGTTACTACGGTAGAGATTTATGGTGAAAATCACGATGTGGATAAATTGTTTTGTGTTTAGAAAGCATTATAGTGAGTTAAAAATGTTTAAAATACAAGTTTAGAATACCATTGCATGTATGTGAACGAACGAAGTCGTCCGATTTATACGGATGGCCGACTGTTAGCTTTGTTTTGTAATATAATATATAATCAACATAATTAAAGCAAATATTATTTTTGAATATAATTTAATCTAATAACTTACACTAAAATAAAGAGTAGGTTAATGGACAGGCTCAGACTTGAAGACCCATTCGTCAGCATGGAAGGCGCCATTTTTATTGTACTGTTAATTATGTATTGTAATTTAATAATTAATCACCGTAATTAAAGCTAGCAATATTTAATAAAATAATACCTTAAACTTAATTAAAAAGTAGGTTAATATATATGGGCTTAAACGTGAAGATCAACTATCGCGTGAAGACGCCATTTTCATTTTTTTTTAAACTGACTAGTTGTCTTGTAGGATGGTGGCGTGAGCGCACTAAGTCAATCTTCGAACGTTGAGCCAGAAAGTCTAACTGAGTATATATCTAAAGCGTGTGATTGAAGGAACTACTGAATACAAGTGAGTGAAACATTATTTCATTATTTTATTTCTCTCATTATCCCCACAGTATAATAGGATACTAAGTAAAACCTAGTGACTTGCTTTAGAAACAGTCTAGAAGCGAGGCTAAATCCAACATAAATTATGTAATTTCCTACCCCCTCAACCGTATCTGTACAAAAAACCACAATAATACAATGTTCCGTTGCGATGTTAAAGAAATTAACCAAAAAAATATTTTTTCAGTTCCCTCAGGAAATGCATCGGAATATGCTAATTTCACGGAATAAAAAGTAACTTATGTCATTCTCCCTGAAATAGGCTATCTGCACGCCGAATTTTATCACAATTGGTCAAGATGTTGAAGCGTGAAAAGGTAACAAATAAACACATTTTCACATTCATAATATTAGTAAGGATTCCGTTTGACGAAAAAATACAATTTCGATCACTTAGACACGAGTACCGACTACTTGGTATTTGTTAACGGTACACACAAGTCGTTACGACAACATTCAGATTAATGAGGTCCTTGATGTATTGTTTATCAAAAATTTAATAAACGAAGGTACATTGTTTCATACTATTATGTGTCAGTTTGAAAAACAAAATGGATCAAGTACGACGTATTTCAAGAAAAGACAATCTAACGAACATCAAACCTATAAAATACGTGATGTTTGTAGAAAATCTATTTGGTGTTTACAGAAATACTTTCGCATTCAACAATAAAATGCATTTTTTTATTCTTTTAAGACTATTCCTGGAACTTGTTATTATCATAACTAGTATTGTATATTTTTATGTTTCAGACATTGTTGCCTTTTCATACGCTCCCATTAGTATCATAAATTCAGCTCTCATTTTGTTGCTTGGTTATTACAAGGCTGACAAATTTCGACAGCTAACTAAGAATTTTAATCACAATCATTTGTTGTTAAAAAGTGATGCTCAGTATCAACAAAAATTGGAAACACTACGTTACATCGCGATGTTCTACTCTTTCATTATATTCATGATGAGAATTATTGGTTTTATAAGCACGCATATTATAAATAAAAAATACGCTACCAACTGGTTTATTTTTTTCCACTTGATTGTGAATGTATCTAATTACCGGCTCAACTTTGAAGCGATAGTCACTTACACGGTCGTATCCCTCATAGGACAGCAGGTAGAAGGTATCAACAGATGTATCGAAAACTTCTTGAGGAATCGAACTCTGGCCACGGCTGAGACGATCAAGCAATGGTATACTCTGTTTATCAATCTAGACTCGTGTTGCGAATTATTTCAAGATATATTTAGCACACAGGTATTTTATTTTATACGGCCCATCATTATATGATATACTAGATATATATAACAGAAAATCAAACAATTTTTTTTTTAGCTTACAGTGATGCAGGGCTGTTACATAGCACACTACATATATTTAACATACAGTATGACGAGCATCAGTATTCGTGTAAGATACTTTCATATAAGTTAACATAATTAAGGATCAAATGTCACTTAAAATACAATAACATGCTTTTTCTTTTCAAGGGTGAATCTTCAATGTTCCAAATAGTGTTATATATAAGTTCTACGATAAGCGTGTTGATACATTTGCTGATGCTCGCGCGCCCAGGCCAGGGCGTGCAGAACAGCACTGTGAAGCTACGGCAGCTCCTGGCTCTGCTCCTAGTCCATAGCGCTGACGGTAAATATGCTTCTACTTAACTATATTCAGAAACAATTCATTCATCAAAATTCATTGTTTCAATAGTCTCCCTTGTCTTGTAATTGATATAATCTCCTTGAGGATATTAACTTTTTGGTTTTTTTCCTGTATGGTATTGGTTAAAAATTATTTTAAAATATTATTATTCAAACACATTTAATTCCAGATGTTTATGAAGGTCACTTTGCACACACACGTCCATAGGTGTAAATATAAATACCTTACACGTGACCGCGGGTGACGCTAAGTGTAACACCAGACAACCGCCGTCCATCCCTTGGATAGCACGATTAATTGTGCCACACGCCGCTTCTCTCCGATCCTCCCCCGTCCAAGCAACGACCTAAGCAGAGGTCCGTGCCCACCTGGGCGCCCTTAGGCAGTTGCATCTTTTTTTTTTGAGTGCCTTCCGTTCTCGCCTCCCCTGCCCGGTGAAGTTGTAAAGGCCCCCACAGCGAACAACAATCTTGTCCTTTCGAAATAAAAATGCCACACGATAAGAGAAAGATTATTTTGTTGGAAAAAAACTGAAATAATATGATTATATTTTTAAATTTCGGTATTGTCTTTATAAAGTATGTCAAAATAAACACGTTTTGAAGTTTGTAATTCAAATTATACGATATCTGAGTAGAAAAACCTTTTTTTAGCAAACCAAAGATTGAACAACTTTAAAATAAGTGATACTGTACGCGTCTCAAAAAATACCAGAAAAATTACATTTTGAATAAAAATTAGACAAAAAGACATATGTAAGGAGTCTGCCACGTTTACACCCAGTGGACCAAAAACACCTTTGGATGCAAATGGCCAATTTTAATTTATTTTTTTTGGAATTTGTTTCTACACCTGTCTTATTTTGTCTAATTTATGTTTTTTTAAACTCCACAATGCCCTAATCCAAACTTACTAAGTAGACAAAGATATTAAAACAATGACATTTTTCGGCTTCCACAATTTGGTATTTTTATATAGTTTCATGTAATGACCCACTTACGGACGTACTTACTACATAAATGAAGGAATTTATGGTGTTGGGTGACAAATAAGAAAAAAGTGCATCATGTGACGTATCAGTTGAAAAGAGCTTGTTTTAGAAAAAAAACTATATTTTTATAAAGGAAAATACACGAAAAACGAGCATCTTCTGAGTCTTCAATTTTGAAAATGTAGATACTTTCTTATATTTAAGTGGAACTTTTGTAAGGTGGTTCCTTTATAGCCCGGTTTAACATATAGAATACAATTTATCCCGGAAAATGCAAGAGTTCCCGTGGGAAAATTAAAAACCTCCACGCGGACGAAGTCGCGGGCACAGCCAGTCTGTATACAGGGTGATTACGGGGTCGTGGAGCAAGAAAGAAGCATTTAACTTACTTTCTCCTAAGGATCACGATAGGTTAGGACTAACAGTACACCAGCGACTTTTACTTTTAGTAAGCAAAAAAAAAAGCGATAATTCGAGATCATGGTCACCCTACTATTAATAAAAATTAATAAAAAGGTGTAATTAAAAGTAGGGTGACCACGCATTTTGAGTCAATAATAATTTTTAAATAAAAATACGTAAATAACGAACCATCTTTGTTTCAATTAAAATAAATACAGGTAGCATCGCAATCATTTACTGCGTCAGAAAAAAATGGTTGGGATCACGACCCCGAAATCACCCTGTATATAATAGGAAAAGGTGCCTGACTGGTATATTAACGCACAGCCGAAATTTGGAATACAGATAGCTGTTAGGACGTATGCATCCGCTAAGAAAGGATTTTGTGAAATTCCGACGGGAACGCCAAAAAACGGGATCGCGCGGGCGGAGATTCGGGCATCCACTAGTAATTTGTAATCCTTATTTTATTGTTTTTATATTTACAGAAGACCCCAAGAATTATAAAGCTCTAAAGGATTTCATTCGTCTCGTGTCGACTCACCCCACAGACCTGAACATGTCTGGCTTCATACGTCTAAACATGACCTTACTACCCAAGTGCGTCATGCTTATTACAACTTACTTGGTCGCAGTACTGCAATTCAATAACCTCGTGTGAATTCGTAAACTAAGGTATAGCGCAAAAACTTAACGAGTATACAATAGTATACATTATCTTGATAAAGTTTATTTCATCATTTTGTTTATTAATTTATTATTATGAATACGTCGCAGGCATACTGTATAATTCGTCATTATACATATGGTCAGGCAAATTATATAATGGCGAATTATATAAATTATATAAACCTGACCGAATATAACATCGCTCATTTACAATCTGCCGTACGGCATTTTGTAAATTTGCCTGGCTCGGCATTTTGCAATCTGCGTATAGAATTTTACAATTTGCCTGACCTTTCATATTATCCTTACTTATATTTTGCCTGACCGTTTACTACGGACGAATTATACAATTTGCCTGACCGTATGTAAATGACTAATCATACAATTTGCCTGCCACATATATATTAGATTAGGTGGATAAAATTCTTTAGTGATCATATATGTTCATACAGTTAAATATTGTTAAACAGGCACAAAGGTAATTTTACCTACATTTACGTACACCTTATAGGGCATTGAAATTTAGATAACAATTGATGAAATTTTGAATTTTGAAATTGAAAGTGTAATAAAGCTAGACACTAAACAAACATCATTACGAAATATACAAAACTCACATAATGAGGCGAGACCATCGCATGATTGTATAATGTTTATCTATTATGAATTCTTATACTGAATATAAATATTTTACTTCAGTACTCAAAAACGAGGTTAATGTTCGGGTGTTTGTATGTCGGCTGAGCCTATAGCTTAAGCGGCTCAATAGAATTTGGAGTGTGAGGTATAGTTTGATTGATCCCCTGAGTGACATGTGATAATTTTTTTTAAACAATTTTTTATTTATTTTTAGGGCTCCCTGTACCCAACGGATGACCAACTGTCTGTCCATCTATCCGTTTGTCAGCGGGC
The DNA here is from genome assembly GCA_947284805.1 of Coleophora flavipennella. Lineage (NCBI taxonomy): Eukaryota > Metazoa > Arthropoda > Insecta > Lepidoptera > Coleophoridae > Coleophora > Coleophora flavipennella. The sequence continues at coordinate 2,502,198 of OX369306.1, read as the reverse complement.
TGTATTTCATAAACCGTAAGAGGTAGACAGTTGTTATTTTCACAGAATGTGTATTTTTATTGCCGGTATAACAACATATTATACTAAAAATTAATGGTGGGATCTTCGTATAGGTGTTTTAGAAGTATTTTTGATTTAGCCGCATCGTCAAAACGGTAATACATACAAACGTGAAACTTGGTTTAATTATAGTACTAATTAAGTTTAATAAAAAAACGATTTATAAAAATCGGCTAAGTGTGATTTATACTTGCGCTAAGCAGTCCGAACTGAATGACAAAGAGCACATCTTTGTCGCTCGCGTTGATATAATATTTTGCTTGTAATGTAAATAGTTATCATTGTCATTATACTATGTAGTTGTGTGGAGAGGTGTGGTGGTATGGAATTCTTGGAGTGCTAGTCTGACTCGCGATTGACGATTTGTTCTATCTCCGACTAAAAAACCTGTTGTTGGATAATGAATTTTACAATGTTGACGAATTTCTACAAAAGAAATTCTAATCATCATTATGATGGATTTACTGTTTTGTTTTGACCTCCTGTTTTATTTTATTTTGATTTCTTATTTAAATTTGTTTTAACACCTTATTTTTATTGTGACATTGATTTTATGAATTTTGACGATTATGTTACACTTTGACATTTTTAATTTTTAATTAATATGTAATTGGTAACATGACATAAATAATCTAATCTAATCTAATGAAATTAAAGAAATGTACTGATATACAAATAAGTATTCTTTCTACCAATGTACTTTCAACCTACCTACTATTTTAATAAAAAAATTAATATAGTTTATTTGGCACAAATTACAAATATTGCGAAGCCCTTATTCCTAATCTAGTTGTTAGACTGTAACTTGTAAACTAGTTCCTACCCTTTTAATAGAATACAATGAAGTAAGTACGTGGCAAGTACCTGTACTTATTTACATATACTAGGTTCATCAATAAGTTCTTGGAATCGGACATTTATCAATGAGCGATAGGAATGTGTTCAATTTTTTTCTAATCTTTAATTCGTTAGTAGAAAAGTTCAGAAAAAATTAAAAATTTAAAAAAAAAATTTTTGACTTTACATTTGGCGGGAATTTGATTCGTATGCAAAATGGATAGACTCGAACTACGTGCTGTTATCAATTTTTTTTTCTGAAATTTTTTTCTACAAAAAATGTTTTTGAAGAACTGCAGTCTACTTTGGCAAACAATGCTCCGTCTTATTATTCAGTGGCATACTAGTGCGCTGATTTTAAACGCGGTAGAACTGCCTGCAATGACGACACTCGCTCCAGGCGGCCAGCAACGGCCGCTACGCAAGAACACGTTAATAAAATGGAAGAAATTATTAAGGCAGATGGACGTGTCACCATCCGTTATTTAGGTGTTAGAATCTCACCTAAATAACGGATGGTCACAGCTTTCGTTTGGGACAATTCAGTTTATTTTAACTCATACCTAATTATTTAAAAAGGTGGTCGCGAGCCGGATTCTTGAATGTTAACAGACGCCCAAAAAAAGCAAGAGTTGACATTTCGAAGCTAAATTTAGCAACCATTGTAGAAGATCTAGATTCTTTTTGCGCTCGTTTCGTAACCGTAGATGAAACGTGGGTACACCATTTTGATTCGGAGATGAAAAACCAAAGCAAAAATTGGAAGAGGCTGTCTTCACCGCCGATCAAAACATTCAAGGTGTCTACATCCGCTGGAAAGATAATGGTATGGGATGCTGAAGGTACAGTAATTATCGACTATTTTAGTAAAGCAGAGACAATAACCGGAAAGTATTACGCATCAATAATAAAAAAAACTACCCGAAAAAATAAAAAATAAATGTAGAGGAAAATTGCGTGCTAGATTGCTTTTTCATTATAATAATGCCCCTGCCCATCGATCTGATGTTGCAGGCGCTGCAATTCGATCTGCTGGGTTTCAGTTGATGCAGCACTCGCCATCTTCTCCAGGCCTAGCTCCGAGTGATTTTCACCTTTTTGCTTACCTAAAAAATCACTTGTTTGGTATAAAATTCGCCTGTGGCGATGAGGTGATGTATGCTGTAGAGGCCTTTTTTGAGTCCCAGGATCAAGCCTTTTTTCCAACCAACTTGCAAAACGCTATTCAAAGTGTATTAGCATAATAAGCGATTACGTTGAAAATTAAATACAATTTAAATAAACTCATGGTAGAGTTTCATTGCGTTTCCTAGAACTTATTGATCAACCTAGTACTTTAAGCTTGTTTAAAATTTTAGTGTCCCTTTTTATTGTAATTTTAAGAAATGTATGTATATGTGTGTAAGAGCTCCAGTGAGTGTATGCACGTGTATGTGTATAGCATAGTGTAAAGGGCTCCCTAAACTTATTTTTACTGTGACTCCCTTGAGAGTTTTGACCTCTAGATTTTCGGATGCTGTGGCTCTTTCAATCTCAGAAAAATATAAATAAAATAAGTGTGTATAAAAATTAAGTAGGTTTTTATTTGAGCGTGTATGTAAGTTTATTTGTGTGTAGTATGTTTGACCACATATTTCCCAGAATCGAAATGTAACAACTCATTTAACTTTGGTTAAAATCGGTTCATGGTTTTCAAGATATGGAGTGTCAAGAATGTACCAATTTCAGAAAAAAACATGTCATCCACGTAATATAGAAGTCATTGATGTCATCAGTTTAAAGCCGCAAATTTTGCGATTGAAATTGGTTGTTTTTAAAGTATTTAGCGTTGTCAATATATTCCATTGTTTTGTTTGACGAATAAAACACAATTAAAATCAATAAGACATGACTACCTATTACTTGGTATTTGTTTACGGCACACAAGTCCTTACGACAACATTTAGATTAATGAGGTCCTTGATGTATTGTTTATTAAATATTTAATAAACTAAGGTAAATTGTTTCAAATTAACTTTTACTTCTATGTATCAGTTTGAAAGACAAAATGGATCAAGTACGACGTATTTCAAGAAAACCCAATCTTACGAACATCAAATTGATCAATTATGTGATTTTTGTAGAGAATCTACTTGCTGTATACAGAAATACTTCCGCATTCAACCATCAAATGCAAATTTTTATTCGTTTAAGAGTGTTCCTTGAACTTATTATTATCATAACTAGTACTGTATATTATTATGTTTCAGACAATGTTATCTTAACGTACGTTCCCCTAAGTATCATAAATTCAGTTTTAATTTTGTTGCTTGGTTATTACAAGGCTGATAAATTTCGACAACTAACTCAGAATTTTGATCACAATCATTCGTTGTTAAAAAGTGACGCTCAGTACAAACGACAATTGGAAACACTACGTTACATCGCTATGTTGTACTCTTTCATTATATTAATGATGAGAATAATAAGTTTTAGAAGCACGCACATTATAAACGAAAAAGACGCTTCCTACCGGTTTGTTTTTTTCCACTTGATTGTGACTATATCCAATTATCGGCATAACTTTGAAACGATAGTAATTTACACGGTTGTATTCGTTATGGGCCAGCAGGCAGAAGGTATCAACAGATGTATCGAAAACTTTTTGAGGAATCGAACTCTGGCCACAGCTGAGGCGGTCAAGAAATGGTATACTCTGTACATAAATCTGGACTCGTGTTGCAAATTATTTCATGATATATTTAGCACACAGGTATTTTATTTTATACGGCCCATCATTATATAATATACAAGAAATATAATAACAGAAGTTTTAATTAAAATTTTTAGCTTACAGTAATGCAGGGCTGTTTCATAACATACTACATATACTTTACATACAGTATGATGAGCATCAGTATTCGTGTAAGATATTTTCATATTAGTCATCATACGTAAGGATAAAATAAAAATATTATATTATTTTTTTCTATTCAAGGATGAATCTTCAATGTTGCAAATAGTGTTATATGTAACTTCTACGATAAACGTGTTGATATACCTGCTGATGCTCGCGCGTCCAGGCCAGGGCGTGCAGAACAGCACTGTGAAGCTACGGCAGCTCCTGGCTCTGCTCCTAGTCCATAGCGCTGACGGTAAATATTATGCTTCTATTGAACTACTTTCAGAAACAATTCTTTTAGAGAATATCATTATTCCAATAATATTTTAATGCGATTTTTATACGCGATTTGCCTTAATAATACTATTAAAGGGGGCTTAGTTAAACACGTTGAATGATGGGTTTTTTATAGTAGATGTGATACCTGCAAAGTACCGGGAAAACACTGCTGCATAACTTTGAGAAATTTTCAACCTTTTCAAAGGGGTACAAACCTCTTTGATATAGCTACTACATACTGCAACAAAAACTTTTCGTCACATGATAAAAACTGTATTTTTCGATTTCTTGACTTTTGGCTTGACGTATATTTTTAGAATGTGAGACAAATTTTAAAAGCGGGTTCTATCATATTTTGTAAGAAGAAGAAAAAAGTAATGGTCGAAGATTTATTTTTATGGTTTCTTGAATATTTGACAAAATTATGGAGTTAAATTGTATTTATTGTTATTGAAATAGTAAAAAAAAATTGTGAGCAGTGCCCTCGTTATTTGCCAGACTTCAAAAAAAGGAGGAGATTTAGGAACGTATATATTTTTTTTTATGTGTGTTCGCGGATAACTTCGTCGTTTATGAACCGATTTTGACGATTTTTTTTGTTGGAAAGGAGATATCCCCAAAGAGTAGTAGCATGATAAGGAAATTAGGATCTGATGATGGAATCCCACAGAAATCGAGACGAACCTTCAAAAATGGTAGTGGCGACTAGTGCGTTTGAAGTCGGTTTTTTTTTTGTTTAAAATTGTCACTAGTACCACTTAGCCGCCAGTTATAGACCTGCCGTTGAACACTGCAGCCGAGCAGATGATTTTCGTGCTTGGATCTCCGTGTACTGGCAGGCATCATCCAGTCCCAGCCGCCTTAAGAGAAGTGATTCTTATTTTATTAACCCCACTTTCATTTCGCCGGTACTTTCACACCGATGTTACAGAAGTACGAAGTTTTGTTCCAAGTATTCTGCCACTCATTTGCCTGTGCTTTCAAGATCTTTTTTGATTACAGAAGGAACTGTTTAGGGTGCCTAGATGCTACTTTTTCAACCACAATTGTCGCGTTACGCCTGAGCCGAGCGTGCAAGCGAGAGTTGTACTTGTACAAGTACTTGGACTTGGACTTGGACGGATGGACGGATGGACAGACGGACGGATAGATGGACGGACGGACGGACGAACCGGCAGACAAGTACCAAGCTTCCAGGATTTTACAAGACGTGTTCCAATGCGTTCGATTCTCTGTGAGGATATGCCAAAGAGTTAACTCATCCGATTATGGGCGGTATTTTACATCTCCTTATAGACGGAGCTAAAGAAATTTTACTTCAGTTACGCTAGTACTAATACATACGAGTATACTGTGCTTCAGTCGTGTGATCTAAAGCAAACAAGCGTTCGGCTTGTGACAAGTTGTCACGTAAAATTATCGTCCGTAAACCGACTTTACAGACAACATCGGTTTTTTTTAAACTTTCGCACATGAATAATCCTATATATATACTAGCTGTTTCCCGCGGCTTCGCCCGCTCAGATCCCGGTGAACAATTTTCTGTAACCTATTCTCAGAACTACCGAATATACACAGAACATTTTTATGGAAATCCGTCCAGCCGTTTCGGAAGAGTATATATGGATACAAATTCTATCCCAAATATATTAGGACATTTTATTTTGTACTTTTCTGAGATAATAAAAACATAAAAATAAATAAAAATTATAGTGAAAAAAACGGGTGGGGCGGTGTCGGGGCACACGGCCGTTGGTTTTAACGTGAATACGTCTCGTAACGGGTAATATGTAGTTTCTATATAAAATATTATTATTATTAATATTATTATCTGCGTAATTTCAACCGTCCCAGCTGCAGATGTACTGGCACCGTCGTCGTTGATCCGCTCGGCCGCATTCATTACTTTACGTTGCCGGCACTGCTTGACTCGATCATATGGTGTTTTATTGGTACCATTCGATTGCTGTTGAGATGCCCTTTCCAACCGTATACGATCTCTGTATTTAGATTTGGCTTTTCGACGCGTATAGGCCGACATTATATATTTTTTGATATTATTTTTTTATTTAAACACCTTATTATAATCACAGTTACAATTTTACACTAATATTTTATATATAATCGATAGATTTTGACGAGAGCTGACGATTGAAACTTGAATGAACGTCGTAGCTTTACCGAGTCGAAAGTTATACTAAATGGAAATCTCGATACGCAGCAAAATGACCTTCAAAATGGCGGGGCTGCCCCCTCCCCCGCGCGCGATGTGTTACAGTCCTTACTTAGCGTAATAAATTCTTTGATTCTTTAGCTATCAAGAGGTGTAAACGAAATTTGGATGGAGATGATAGATATGTAGCTACAACACTAAACTGTCTCCCCCGATTTTGTTATCATTCGTTTTTTTGGATTGCATCCCTATGGAGGTAATTTTAAAGACCTATTCACGTCAAAAATTAGAAGTGAAAATACGACTTCGGGTCATAAGTTCTGGCACGTGGCGAAATAAATGACACAGAAAGTGAAAATACGACGTCGGGTCATAAGTTCTGGCACGTGGCGAAATAAATGACACAGATTAGTTTTTATGTAAACAATTTATGAACGAATAAACCTGTTTTTCAATTAAATGCAGATTATGATATTTCATTAAGTAAGGTTGTACAAACTGCCCACCTAGTTTTCGACACATGCCTTCAACCTACGCAGTTAGCCGTCAATAGCAGCACGCACGACTTCCATGTCAATAACAATAGCTGCTTCTATGAGGGATGCCTTCAGTGACTCCAAATTTAGATGGGATTTAGCAAAAATCTTCTCTAAATACTGCCACATTTTGTAATCCACGGCACAGATTACTAAAAAGTTACTTTCCACGGTAAGTCTGGGCTGCAGGAGAGCCATTTCAAGATTCTACTCCAGTTCAAAGAGCGAGAAGTACTCAAAACTGGCTAGCTATACGTGATATCGACTTTATCAAGCACAAGGAATGGCACTCCGCCAGCCCTGATCTGATTGCGTTGGATAACAAAGTGTGGTAGTATTTAAAGAAGAAGATCTGCGCTAAATCTCATCTAAATTTGGAGTCACTGAAGACATCCCTCATTAAAGCAGCCGCTTTTATTGACATGGAAGTCGTACATGATGTTATTGACGACTAGCCGCGTAAGCTGAAGGCATGTGTCGAAAATGGCATTTTGAATAACTTTTATGAATATAATAATCTGTACTTAACTATTTAACTTTTTTGTTAATGTTTGGCTTGAAATTCTTGGGGGAGGCCTATATGTCCAGCAGTGAACGTCCTTCGGCTGATATGATGATGATGATATTTTTTTTTACTTATAAACGAATCTGTGTCATTTATTTCACAAAAAACCTGTAACAGAACTTAAGAGCCGACTATGTATGTATTATTTTACCTAATCGTTATCTTTATCTGTGGAAAAAATGCTGTATTTTATAAATTTATGAAAATTTTAACTTTATAATTTACAATTCTTATTTAAATGTTTTAATATTTACAGAAGACCCCAAGAACTATAAAGCTCTAAAGGATTTTATTCGGCTCGTGTCGACTCGTCCCATAGACCTGTACATATTGTCTGGCTTCATACGTCTAAACATGACCTTACTACCCAAGTGCGTCATGCTGATCACTGCCTACTTGGTCACAGTACTGCAATTTAACAACCTCGTGTGATTTCGTAAACTTAGGTACAAACGTCCTTAATGTAGATGGGTACATTTGCCTTGATTACTATATTATGGTGTTGCAGTTACTGTAAATATTTAGCAACGTTATGTTATTTCGTCCTTCATGTCATTGATTGCAGGCGTTTCTAGTTAAATTTGGTTAAGCTGATTGGTTTGTATGAAATAGATTTAAAAATTATGCTTTAATTTATCTGTTTGTCGTTAGCCTTATCTCTGAAAAATGCATTAAAATTTTGTTTTTTCCGAAAAAAAAATCCTTGACTTGTTGTATTATGTTTATTTTTAACCGACTTCAAAAAAAGAGGGAGTTTTCTCAATTCCTCCGTAAAAATTATTTTATGTGCGTTCGTGGATAACTTCGTCGTTTATGAACCGATTTTAGTGATTATTTTTTTGTTGGAAAGGAGATATCCCAATAGGATGGTACCATGATAAGAAAACCAGGAGCTGATGATAGCATCCCGGAGAAATCGAGGGAAACTTAGTTTCCTGTTTGAAGTCTGTTTTTTTTGTTCAAAATTATAATGCAATACATTTTAACATAATAAGTGTAATAAAATTACATCAAATACATGTATCAAAAATATTCAAAACTAACATAGTAGAGATCATTGCATGATTTGTGTTTCCATGTAGAATCATTGTTAACCCAACTACTCAAAAAGGAGGATAATGTTTATAGGTGTAAGTACGTATGTTTATTTGACTGAGCCTATAGCCTAAACGGTTTAGTAGATTTTGGCGTTTGAGATGTCGTTTGATTCGCATTGATCTCCTGAGTAATATTTGATATATTTATGTGTTGTACAGTCGACTTTTTTAAAATAAATTTATCATCACCATCATATCAGCCGACGACATACGTCAACTGCTGGACATAGGTCTCCCTCAAGGATTTCCATGACGACCGGTTCTGCGCTGCCTGCATCCAGCGACTTCCCGCGACCTTCACCGAGTGGAAGGCCTACCTACGCTTCGTTTTCATTAAAATAATTTAATTAATTAAATGGTTTATATTAATGTTTTTTTATGTAAGATGTGTTTGCATTGTTTGCTGGACATAGGTCTCCCTCAAGGATTTCCATGACGACCGGTTCTGCGCTGCCTGCATCCAGCGACTTCCCGCGACCTTCACCGAGTGGAAGGCCTACCTACGCTTCGTTTTTATTAAAATAATTTAATTAATTAAATGGCTTATATTAATGTTTTTTATGTAAGATGTGTTTGGTTCTAAAACAAAATCAACAACTACGATATAATTGATCACTTAATATGATTAAAGTTTGTTTAATTAATTTTATGATATCTACCTAATGAAATTAAAAACATGTGTTAATGTATAGTTTAGTATTATTTCTATCAACATACTTACAAACTAACTACTATTTTCGTTAAATAAAATGAAACTAGTTTATTTGGCACACTTACCAGTTACAAAATTATTATGAAGCCCTATTTCCTAAACTAGTTGTTATATTAATGTTTTTTTATGTAAGATGTGTTTGCATTAGAACCAAATCAACAACTACGATATAATTGATCACTTAATATGATTAAAGTTTGTTCAATTAATTTTATGGTATCTACCTAATGAAATTAAAAACATGTGTTAATGTATAGTTTAGTATTATTTCTATCAACATACTTACAAACTAACTACTATTTTCGTTAAATAAAATGAAACTAGTTTATTTGTCACACTTACCAGTTACAAAATTATTATGAAGCCCTATTTCCTAAACTAGTTGTTAGACTTTATCTTGTAAACTAGTTCCTTCCCAACTCAACTGCCCAAACAGGAGGATAATGTTTATGGGTGTATATAAAGGCACAGTATTACAATATAGCGGCTTACAGTAGCGCAACGAATGTACTTACGCAGAGCAACGGAAGGGTACTTGCGGGGCAGCGGGCGGCGGGGCACAGAGTGGCAAACTCCGCGAGTTTGCCAGGCTGGCTACAGGCTAGTATGGGCTGGTACCTACGCCGGTGGAGCGTCGTGCGACATCAAAAGCGTTGCGCTACTTTAAGCTATATCGTAACACTGTGGTATGGGTGTCTATTTCTTTGGCTTAAAGCTTTGTCATCAAGCATTGGCAATCACCCCCGTGAGCGGCTAGCTCCCATCTAGAATGTAATGCGAGTCCGCACGACCGTTATATTAAACCGATTTGCTTATTTTTAAATGAAAGGTATTCATGCACAGGTTTGTCATCAAGCATTGGCAATCACCCCCGCGAGCGGCTAGCTTCCATCTAGAATGTTGTATCTATCCGTCTGCCTGTGGCATCGTAGTTCCTAAACGAATGGACCGATTTTGATGTGTTTTTTTTATTGAAAGCTGACGTGATCGAGGTGGTTCTTAGCTACAATTGATGAAGATCTGTTCAGCCGTTTAATGATTATCAGATCTTTTATAGGTGATGAAAGGACGTCGGCAACTTCTACTGGTCTGATCAATTCTATATTGTTGGTGTCCTGTGTAACAATATTGCAAAAACATGGTAATCTTGACCTGATTCTGCAGCATCTCCTGGAATCTGCAATATACTCAACTCCTCACCAACTTACATTAGAGGCACCATGTTTGGGCTCTTTAGAATAGTCCCAATGAATAGGTGTTACATAGAACATGGTTACCTTGACCTGATGCTGCAGCATCTCCCGGAATCTGCAGGATACCCAACTCCTCGCCAACTAACAGCAGAGGTATCGTGTTTGGGCTCATTGGAAGTCTCAATGAATGAGTTTTAGATAAAACATGTAAACCTTGACCTGATGATGCAGCATCTTCTGGTATCTGCAGGATACCCAACTCCTCACCTACTTATAGTAAAGGTATGGTGTATAGTATAGAGATACGTATAGTTTAACAAGCATGAAATAAAACTTAAATTTAAAATTTAAAAAACCCCCGACAACATAACCGCTAAAACATAGAAAATAATATGTCGTGGCCCTTTAAGTTTAATATAAGTAGTTATATTTTGATCTAAGAGGCGTCGCGTAGGGGGACCGCTAAGTTAATAAAATAAAAACATAATGTAGCTGTTTTATTTACTACAACTAATTACTACTAATTTCACAAATTAGCGGTCCCCCTACGCGACGACTCTTAGATCAAAATATAACTACTTATATTATACATAAAGGGCCAAGACATATTATTTTCTACTTTTTAGAGGGTTTTTTTTGTCGGGGGTTTTTATTTTTTTAATTTTAATTTATATATTTAGCTACTCTGACTTACCGTGCTATCCAAGGGTGGTTGCCTGGCCTACTAAAATGAGCGCGTTAAAAGCATTAGGTACGTATACCGTGTGCTTCATTAATAGTAAATGAATTATTATTATAAACAAGTAGACTTAACCCATCTCCGAGAGGGTTTAAAGTTTCCGGGTGATTAATAGGATATTGTAGGTGGCGAAAGTAATCCTTTGTTGTGCACAGAGAAATATCCTTCAAAGCTCAGATAAATAAGCAGCTTTATGTAAAACTGCTGTTTACTAAAAGAGGAGACTTTTATTTATTTTTTATTTATTTGGGCGGTACACATTTCTCGTAGAACAGATGGCCGTTGGGGCAGTAAAGTTCTCGAGTGGCGACCACGCACCGGAAAACGTAGTGTAGGCAGGCCTCCCATTCGGTGGACTGACGACCTGATGAAGGTCGCGGGAAGCCGCTGGATGCGGGCAGCGCAGAACCAGTCATCGTGGAAATCCTTGGGGGAGGCCTATGTCCAGCAGTGGACGTCCTTTGGCTGATATGTTGATGATGATGATGATGACGTATTTGATCACCTCCGTGGTGTTATGGTGAGTCCATTCGCTTCACACCGGGAGGTCGCGGGTTCGATTCCCGGTGGGGTAACTTGTAAGAAAGACTCGGTGTGATTGGTGGTAGGGCATTTTGTAAGCCCGACTGGTTAGCTACCACGTCTTATCTTAGACTTGCCGCCAAACATCAGTGTTAACGACATTGATGTGTTCCGGCTTGAAGGTAAGATAGCCAGTTCTCCATTGCGTTGGGGAATCTTGGTAAGCCCGCTTCCATCTTCGGTATCATCGTTACTTACCATCAAGTGAGATGATGCCAAGGGCTTACCAATTGTGAATATAAAAAAATAAAGAAAAATATCCTACTATTAAAGAATCATTTCAAATCACAAAAAACTGGCCAAGTGCTAGTCGGACTCGCGCACGAAGGGTTCAGCACCATTATCTACAATAAATGACGTATTAAAAAAAACTACTTACTAGATCTCGTTCAAACCAATTTTTGGTGGAAGTTTGCATGGTAATGTACATCATATATTTTTTTTAGTTTTATCATTCTCTTATTTTAGAAAATACAGGGGGGGGACACACATTTTACCACTTTGGAAGTGTCTCTCGCGCAAACTATTCAATTTAGAAAAAAAAAATCGAGCGAGACCTACAGTACTCGCATATGATGTGTAACATGTGACAAAATACTTTATAAAAGGACGGCAAAGATACGGCAGACTAGGCTATATGGTCATAGATACCTTTGCCTTTTCCGCGCTTTTAAAGCCTGAAAAAACGCGACTTCCTGTTACAATGGGACACATTTCCGTCCCATGGGACACATTTCCGTCCCATTTCACGAAATCACTCCCACAAATTGCAGGAAAGCGAGAGCAAAGATGTTACACATCAAAAAATTATATTAGAAACCTCAATATCATTTTTGAAGACCTATCCATAGATACCCCACCCCACTCGTATTGGGTTAGATGAAAAAACTTTTTTGAGTTTCAGTTCTAAGTATGGGGAACCCCCAAAATTTATTGTTTTTTTTTTCTATTTTTGTGTGAAAATCTTAATGCGGTTCACAGAAGACATCTACTTACCAAGTTTCAACACTATAGTTCTTATAGTTTCGGAAAAAAGTGGCTGTGACATACGGACGGATAGACAGACAGACAGACTTGAAGAATCCAAAAGGGTTCCGTTTTTTTTACATTTGGCTACGGAACCCTTAAAAGCTGTTTTTTCCCAGTTTTCTAGTACATAAATTTTTATACGAGTATTCGCATTTCGCAAGCGCTCCACACAGTGTGTGTATAAATATTTAAATGAAATATTTCGTTTGTATGATATGATAAGGTAATAAGGTGGGGAGTCGGTGGGTATTTAGGGACATGTTATCAAGTCGACCCAAAAGTTGCTCGGGTCTGCTGGCCGCCCGATAATGCCGGCCGGGCCGAGTCGGGGCCGGGGAAACGGTCCCGTTTTCCATCACCAAGGATTTTGGAAGTAAAATTTGCATGCAAACGTGTTATGTACGGTAATACACCGAAATTCGTTTAGGAGCCAAATCTGAATTCCGCCAAGTTTCAGGACGGACGGCATAATTTTTTGTTCGGTGGCCTGTGTAAATGAAATGAAAACTTATTTGATAATATAATTTTCTTAACTTATTATGTTTGTATTTTACACCTATTTTCACGTTTTAAATAACTTTGTAAGTTGAAATTAGGTATGTTTGATAATAAGTCAATATAATATACTGATCGCAAAAATTAAAGGAAAAAAAAAAGATTTCGAAATTTTTTGGCAATTTTCAACAGGCTGTAGTTCAGTGAGAAATGGTCGTACAGGAAATAAAAAAGCAAAGTTTTTGAAGCTTGAAGACTTTAGTTTTAGAATTTTTTGGTTAAATTTTTTTTGGAGTATCCGTAGCCATACAATTCTCGGATAAAGCACGAAGAATTTTTTTTTTACAATTTTTACATTTTTTTTTGCTCTACGGGCATGGTTTTTTTTTTTAGCTAAACCAATGTACAGGTCGCATAGCCTGTCTATTCAGCTTCAATTTTATTTTTGCAGGAGTCAGATGCGACCATTTGTCTTCGAAATATCGAATTTTGAATGCAAAAGGAGGCCTACCTACGTTACGTTTTCCGTAATTTTCACAGTCACCCTCAAAGAGTGTCATAAAAAGCCGTAGGCAAAAGCTAGTAATATTATGAGGGGGTAAAATTTCTAAGTTTGTATGTAGAAGGTGATCTCCGGAACTAGACACCTTTTTTAAAAATTCTTTCACCAATATGTAGAATAGACCCTCAGAGTGTATAGGCTGAGAAAACTAACGCGAGTCACTTGCTGCTCGCGCACTGCACACTCTCGATATCTACGTTCAAGCGATATCAACGCGGGCTAAGTGCTCGTAGTATGTCATCATCATGTCACCTCATTAACGTCCCCCTAGTATATAATTCAACTTAACTGTTTCAATACATTCAACTTTATTCATTTAACTTAACAACTTAACATTAATTCAACTTAACTTTTTCAAGAGCGTCGGTGGCGTAATTTTTACGGCCGCTACCTCCTGTCCGGGAGGCCGTGGTTCGAATCCTGCCACGTACCAATGAGTTTTTAATTTTCAATTTCATATGTACGTTTATCCGGCGCTCTTACGGTGAAGGAAAACATCGTGAGGAAACCTGCACACGCCTGCGGAGAAACACGAAGGTTGTGTGTGAAGTCGACCAACCCGCACTAGGCCCGTGTGTTCGGTTAAGGCCCGTTCGCCCTAATTCAGGGTAGGCTCGAGCCCCTCGGTGGAGACGTATATGAGCTGATAAGAAGAACTTCAATTGTGATAAAAAAAGTGTTAACAGTAACACAGACATTTAACTTCAGCAAATTTTCTATTGAATATAACTGAACCTTTTACCAGCTTTTTACATAAGCCAACTATTTTGCGGCTTATTCCAGTACGGTCACAAGAACTTATCTATTTCGTAGAAATTAACTTTTATTTATTCATTCATTTCATTTTTGAAAAAACTCAATCAAATATTTTCAGTAAACAACACTCATAAAAAGGTTCAAATAATGATAATTGAGCTTTTATCAATCATAATTTATAATAAAGGTATAACTTGTGTTTTGTCGAACAGTTTGAATATAAAATTAACTATTCTATGACATACTTCACTCCACACGTGTACCAAATAACCAAATTCAAATAAAAAATGCACAGATTCCCTGCATAGCACGAACTACTAGGACATTGAAAATGAAATTCAGGCATAAGGAAATAAACGAAATGAACACACAAATTTTATTTTTAAAAATTTATTTTTTCACAATTTCAATTTGTAAAACTTGCAAACTTTTATTTTTTACATAACTCCCCATACCCCGTACTCATTAATTAAAAATTTAAATATTTTACAAAATTCAAAATTTAAAAAAAATCTAAAAAAGTTCAAAATATTCCAAAAATCTTCCATTCACCACATACAACAATATAAAATCTGATACATACCCAACTTCCATACCACAGTACTGTATAACCATGATGCGCTACAACTCACTCGCCGAGGTACTTCCATACCACAGTACTGTATAACCATGGTGCGCTACAACTCACTCGCCGAGGTACTTCCATACCACAGTACTGTATAACCATGATGCGCTACAACTCACTCGCCGAGGTACTTTCATACCACAGTACTGTATAACCATGGTGCGCTACAACTCACTCGCCGAGGTACTTCCATACCACAGTACTGTATAACCATGATGCGCTACAACTCACTCGCCGAGGTACTTCCATACCACAGTACTGTATAACCATGGTGCGCTACAACTCACTCGCCGAGGTACTTCCATACCACAGTACTGTATAACCATGGTGCGCTACAACTCACTCGCCGAGGTACTTCCATACCACAGTACTGTATAACCACGATGCGCTACAACTCACTCGCCGAGGTACTTCCATACCACAGTACTGTATAACCATGGTGCGCTACAACTCACTCGCCGAGGTACTTCCATACCACAGTACTGTATAACGAGGATGCGCTACAAACTCACTCGCCGAGGTACTTCCATACCACAGTACTGTATAACCACGATGCGCTACAACTCACTCGCCGAGGTACTTCCATACCACAGTACTGTATAACCATGGTGCGCTACAACTCACTCGCCGAGGTACTTCCATACCACAGTACTGTATAACCATGGTGCGCTACAACTCACTCGCCGAGGTACTTCCATACCACAGTACTGTATAACCATGGTGCGCTACAACTCACTCGCCGAGGTACTTCCATACCACAGTACTGTATAACCATGATGCCCTACAACTCACTCGCCGAGGTACTTCCATACCACAGTACTGTATAACCATGGTGCGCTACAACTCACTCGCCGAGGTACTTCCATACCACAGTACTGTATAACCACGATGCGCTACAACTCACTCGCCGAGGTACTTCCATACCACAGTACTGTATAACCAGGATGCGCTACAACTCACTCGCCGAGGTACTTCCATACCACAGTACTGTATAACCACGATGCGCTACAACTCACTCGCCGAGGTACTTCCATACCACAGTACTGTATAACCATGGTGCGCTACAACTCACTCGCCGAGGTACTTCCATACCACAGTACTGTATAACCATGGTGCGCTACAACTCACTCGCCGAGGTACTTCCATACCACAGTACTGTATAACCATGGTGCGCTACAACTCACTCGCCGAGGTACTTCCATACCACAGTACTGTATAACCATGATGCGCTACAACTCACTCGCCGAGGTACTTCCATACCACAGTACTGTATAACCATGGTGCGCTACAACTCACTCGCCGAGGTACTTCCATACCACAGTACTGTATAACCACGATGCGCTACAACTCACTCGCCGAGGTACTTCCATACCACAGTACTGTATAACCATGATGCGCTACAACTCACTCGCCGAGGTACTTTTTTGAGGGCGCACCTACAGCCAGTAATTTTGTTTTGATTTTCATAATTTTGAACTCATTCGACAGCCAACTAAATACTCTAGGACCGTTTTTTTTTATTTCGACTTCGTTATTGAGACATCCGGGCCCAAAGTCAAAAAATCAAAAATTTTCGTCCAAAAAACCCGGTTTTTCGACCATAACTTTTTTGGATTTCAAATTTTTTTTTAAATTCCTTCACCATCTAATAGATCTTGTCAATCAGCGTCCTTTGACACCCTATTTATCTATGAACTACCAATATCTTCCATACAATCGCCGTGTCACACTAAACTCCCAAATGGGACCTAGTACCCTGCGATCTAAAAGTCATTTTCAATGACAAAAACCAAGCCGCTTTGGTACGAAATATCTAATATTTCACATTTAATTGTATACTCTGTACACCTTAATTTTTCAAAATACCTCTTCAAAATCAGGGGTCACATAGAAACCAACAAACATATATTATTTTTATTAGGTAAAATTTAAATTTATTTGGCAACATTGAAAGAAGCATTGTTTGGCTAAGGTACTGTCAGATTTTGACACTTAGCCAGCAAAAAAGCGGTCATGCCGATAAGGACTAAAAATAATATCAGTATCTTTTTCGCACTCGTACCATATCGTAACTATCCTTCTTTTTCTAACAATTTCGTTACTAATCTATTTGCAGTAGATCTGTGCTTGCTCCTTAGTTTAGAAGTCTAGTCAGATTATCCTCGGCCCGCTGCACAAGGGCTCAGCGGAAGTGCTCCTAAAAGGCCGGCAGGACGTGAGCGGCACGGGAAGTGGGGAAGTGGCAGTTACGCGGCACTCGGAACAATACTTTTTACGTCTAGTTTTAACGTGAACGTTACATTATCACATATGTTTTAGAGGCTACTTACTCTACTTTTCAGGAGGCTTTTTATAAGTTAACTAGCTTTTTTCTTTACGTTTTACAAGTGAACTAGCTTTTTCTTTATGTTACTTACCATCAGGTGAGATGATGCCAAGGGCTTATCAATAGTGAATAAAAAAAAATTTCTTTATATTTTCTAAGTAAACGAGCGTCGGTGGTGATTTTAATCCTGCCACGTACCAATGTGATTTAGAATTTAGATTTTATATGTACGTTTATCCGACGCTCTTACGGTGACGGAAAACATCGTGAGGAAACCTGCACATGCTTGCGAAGAAATTAGAAGGTTGTGTGTGAAGTCGAGCAACCCACACTGGGCCCGCATGATCGACTAAGGCCCGATCGCCCTAACTCAGGGTAGGCTCGAGCTGATATGATGAAGTAAACTAGCTTTTTCTTTTCGTTTCTCAAGATTTTTTAAGTAAATTATGATAGTTTACATCTTATTTGGTAACTGTTGTATTATAACCGATTTCAATAAAAAACCTGCCTGCATAAGAACATTAACCCTCTTTTTGGGACAATCGGATAAAATGAATCCTATGTCTCTTACAGGATAAAAATGCAAAGGATTTGATTTGATTTTAATTGGTAATGAAAATTTCTTTGATAGAAAAACTTCACAATAGAAATAATAGATAATATATTATTGTATAAATTTTGTATAATACATCATAATATGAATTAAATTCTAAAGAAATTTCTAATCACATCGACTAGACATTATTTACTGAACAATTTGGCAGTTTCGTTTTTCAACTCCCTGAGTCTTGTGAACAACCTGTAAAAAAAAATCTATCAATCAAATATACTTTATTGTACAATAACAAAAATATATATTTAAGGAATAGTACAGAATAAACAGTAAAATTTTTAATTGTGTAATGTAGGCGGCCTAATTGCTTAAATCAATTTCTTCCAGGTAACTCAGAGAATGGATACAATTAATCAAAAGTAAGGGCTGTGCAAAGCAAACTTAAGCAACAAAGTTGTAAAAAAGAACAATTCACTATTACTACATATCTAAAATCTAAATCATAATATAACATGTAATAAAAATATTAAACAAAATATAAATAAACAATAACTATACTAACATATAATAAAAATATATACTAATATACTTATAAATATTGATCAGTAAAACAAGGAAGTGCTAGTAGTGATAGTAATAATAGAGTAACTACTGTATTTTCGGTATACCAAAAGTTAGATAGCCAGTTCTACATTGCGTTGGGGAATATTGGTAAGCCCGCCTCCATCTTCGGCATCATCGTCATATACCATCAGGTAAGATGATGCCAAAGGCTTACCAACTGTGAATAAAAAAAAAGGTAACCAAAAAGTATTTTGAACTTTGTTTTGTACCTAATTATCAAATTATAATGTTTTTGCTTGTTGTTTACATAAAAGTACATACTTTAACCACCTCCATTAATCATATCCATCCAGGTTAATCCATTCGCTTTACACCAGGATCGCGGGTGCGATTCCCGGCGGGGTCAACTTTGCAAAACTAGTTTTGATTGGTGGTAGGGTATTTTCTACGCCCGCCTGGCTAGCTACCACCATATTATTTAAATCTTGTCGCCAAACATCAGTGTTAAATCATTGATGTATTCCGGCTTGAAGAAAATATAGCCAGATCTCCATTACATTGGGGAATCTTGGTAAGCCCGCTTCCATCTTCGGCATCATCGTCACTTACCATCAGGTGAGATGATGCCAAGGGCTTATCAATTGTGGATTAAAAAAAAGGATCTTCGTAGTGAAGTCTGTATTTACCACGGATAAGATAAATAAGGTTGGATTGGCAATAGTCATACTTTTTTTTGAAAACCAGCGAGCGTCGCCACCTGTGTCCCACCCATCAACTCCACTACACAAGCAATAATAATACATACCTACACGAATTGCGCGTACTAATAAACAAAATACGTCTCACACCATTTCGAGAGTCTGTACGTTACCACGCAAATAAAAAGTATGAACGCGTGCTTCGGTTAAGTATGATTGTCTAATCATACTTGTGGCGCGCCTGCCCAGCGCACATTTCCAATCCAACCTTATTTATCAGATCCGTGGTATTTACCATGATCGGGGTAGTAGTGCCGCCGTCGCCTGCGCCGCCGTTGGGCATCTATTGCGTCCACGCATGTCTCCTCTGTGTCAAATAGAATGATACTTTAATGAAACTAGATCTATAACAAATTCTATAAAACTATACAAAAGTTAATAAAATAGTAACGCATCATCGTATATTATATTTCGTTCCCTTTAGTTAACAATCAGCACGTTTTTTCAATTTACAAGAACATGTTTTTTTTTTAATTGAAAGAGATTCCTGTTCTCACTGTATGTTAACTGGTTTTGTTATAAATCTGTGTTATTTTGAATATCTTTTTTTGTTTGACATTTTTTAGTTTTATTATTTGGACCATCGTCATAATTATTATTCATTGTCATTTTTAATAAGCACTTTTTAATTCGACATTGATATGAAATAAATGAACCTATGATTAGATAATCTGCGCTGCCCGCATCCAGCGCCTTCCTCCGACCTTCACTAGGTCATCAGTCCACCGAGTGGGAGGCCTTCAAACGCTATGTTTTCCGGTGCGCCGTCGCCAATCGAGAATTATACTGCTCCAACGGCCATCTGTTCTACTGGTCGTCGTGGAAATCCTTGGGGAAGGTCTTTGTCCAGCAATGGACGTCGGCTGCTATGATGATGAATCTAATACAGGTCATAAAAACAGCCAACCGGTACCGTTAGTCCAACGCCAACATTATTAGACACTAGTCACCTGCTTGTCTTTTACTCCTCCTCCTTGAATGAATTGTCCCAAACGGCTGGACAACGCTGACTATGGAAGTTTGGGCTCGACTTCCCCGTCTCTACCCTCAACCCCGGTAGGATTGCCCTGTCTATATGTCTCCGTTGACGTATGGATTCTTCAGACGGTGCAACTGGTGCCTTGACTACCAGCAGGCAGTGGGACTGGAGCTAAAACTTGATTTGACTAGATACCTTCATTTTCACGAGCGCCGGTGGCGTAACGGTTACGGCCGCTACCTCCTGTCCGGGAGGCCTTGGATCGAATCCTGCCATGTCCCAATGTGTTTTCGAATTTCGATTTCATATGTACGTTTATCCGACGCTCTTACGGTGAAGGAAAACATCGTGAGGAAACCTGCACATACCTGCGAAGAAACTCGAAAGTTGTGTGTGAAGTCGACCAGCCCGCACTGGGCCGGCGTGGTCGACTAAGGCCCGATCGCCCTAAAACAGGGTAGGCTCGAGCCCTTCGGTGGAGACGTATATGAGCTGATAAGATGACCTTCATTTTGTACAGAGCATCTCTATCGCCTCCGCATAAGAAAGAAGAGTACTAGGCTCAGCCCAGGGAGAGTTCTCGTACCATTCTGCATCATTATAATCATAAGTGTGGAGGGGGGCGCATCGGGAGCCGGGTCGTTCCTTTTCCTCTAATTTGGTTGATTGAGGGGAGCGATGGCTGACTCTTGCGTTATACTCTTGACCGGGTGCTGTCCGTGTGAACTGGCCTACACTTTTCAACGGCATTCATGACATTCAATGATTTAATTTATAACTTGTCGTGTCATATTGTTTTCATGTTCTAATGACATAACTTTTTTTTTATATCAAGGACTGGATTTTGACGTTACTAACTAATGATTGTTTATTTCTTGATTTTTCACAAATGCAATTATGTAATCACTGTTTTATGACTATCAGAAAGAGTGTAATTTGCACCTATCTTGAATCTTGTGTTAGTTCACTACTAGATATAGGCCTCCTCCAAGGTACGCCACTTATAACATTCTTCGATCCTGCGCATTCAGCTGTCGCCAGCAACCTTCTGCAAACCATCGCTCCACCTAGCCGGGGGCGATGCACATTACGTTTGGCTAAATGCGGAAACCACTTCAGGACTTACTTTGTCTACTAGCACTCCGCACCACCTTTGTTTTCTCTACTACCAGCACAGATGATAATAATAGTACAAGTACAGATGACTTACTCGCAATGACGCTTTAAATAAATAGCAACTCTCGCTACGCGGTAATAAAGAACAGTCTAGTTCGCAACTGCGCTTAGTGCCTCCAGTTTTACTTCAACATACCTATATATACACCGATAACAATCGCGCTTTTACGCAAGAATGAACCGAATCAATGCGCGTGATTCTTTTGCGTTGGCCGGTCGCAACTGAAGGGTTGTGAGACCGCGCGACGAACATGTTTCAACTTGCGCACTCGCTTGCTCGATAATCGCTCCGCCGCTTTATGCACGAGTTGACAACCGAATGACGAGCGCGGCCTGTAGGCCTGTAGGCCGAGTGACGGGGGCCTGCTACCAGCTGCAGACTCTTACCATCACAGCAGGGCGGGTGAGCAGGCGGCGCCGCGTCGTCGTCGTGCCGGGCCAGCGCGCGCAGCTGCAGCGTGTACGCGCGCGACCCGCTGGACACTGCACCCGGCCCACCCGCGAACGTCGCGTATGGACTTATTTCGTATACATCTGTGGCAGGGATTAAATTAATGAAACAAGCGCAGACGCAGCGTGTATGGGCTGTGCTATAAGTCGTCCCACTCCATTTGTCCAACGGACCAGATTATCCTTTTTATTCATTTTTTATTTTCACAGATAAATTTAAAAAATAAGAAAAAAGAATAGTTAATGTTTACGAAGAAGCGGAAAGGCCCCTTGTCACAAATATGAAAAACAATAGAATAGTTGAAGCAAGAATAAGATAAAGTTGATAATATTATTAACTAGCTGTTTCCCGCGGCTTCACCCGCGTGGACCACGTTTCTATGACTTTTAGAGGGTGCGCAGTGCGCGAGCCGCAAGCGGCTCGCGAGCGTGGTAAAAGGTAGCCTATGTCTTAATCCAGGTCCTAATTTCAGCCAAATCCGTTCAGTAGTTTTTGCGGGAAAGCGTAACAGACAGACAGAGTTACTTTCGCATTTATATTAATAAAATAAAATATATTAGTAGGGATGATGAGCTGCAGCGAAGGGTGAGACAGGGAGACGTTATATCTCCGAAACTGTTCACCGCCGCCCTGGAAGATGTTTTCAAGCTTTTGGACTGGGGTGGACTCGGCATCAATATCAACGGCGAGTACATCACCCACCTTCGATTCGCTGACGATATCGTGGTCATGGCTGAGACTATGGACGACTTAGGCACAATGCTCGATGACCTCAGTAGAGCCTCTCAACAAGTGGGTCTTAGAATGAACATGGACAAGACGAAAATTATGTCAAACGTCCGTGTCATACCTACTCCTCTGAAGGTTGGAGGCTCTACACTCGAAGTTGTTACCGAATATGTATACCTGGGACAAACAGTCCAGTTAGGTAGGTCCAACTTCGAGAAAGAGATCAATCGTCGAATCCAATTCGGCTGGGCAGCGTTCGGGAAGCTTCGCAATATCTTTACGTCCCAGATACCGCAGTGTCTTAAGACCAAGGTCTTCGACCAGTGTGTGTTGCCAGTGATGACATACGGAACTGAGACATGGTCGCTTACTATGGGCCTCATAAGAAGGCTCAAGGTCACCCAAAGGGCAATGGAGCGTGCTATGCTCGGAGTTTCTCTGCGTGATCGAATCAGAAACGAGGAAATCCGTAAGAGAACCAAAGTGACCGACAT
The DNA here is from genome assembly GCA_947284805.1 of Coleophora flavipennella. Classification (NCBI taxonomy): domain Eukaryota; kingdom Metazoa; phylum Arthropoda; class Insecta; order Lepidoptera; family Coleophoridae; genus Coleophora; species Coleophora flavipennella. Next base: position 2,479,047 of record OX369306.1, on the reverse strand, counting down.
AGCTCTCAGAATTGCTAAACTTAAGTGGCAGTGGGCGGGGCACATTGCTCGTAGAACAGATGGCCGTTGGGGCAGTAAAGTTCTCGAGTGGCGACCACGCACCGGAAAGCGTAGTGTAGGTAGGCCTCCCACTCGGTGGACCGATGACCTGGTGAAGGTCGCGGGAAGCCGCTGGATGCGGGCAGCGCAGAACCGGTCGTCGTGGAGATCCTTGGGGGAGGCCTATGTCCAGCAGTGGACTTCCTTCGGCTGATATGATGATGATGATGATGTGACTTCTTCTTATTATCGTGTGGCACAATTAACCGTGCTATCCAAGGGATAGACGGCGGTTGCCTGGTGTTGCACTTAGCATCACCCGCGGTCACGTGTAGGGCATTCAGATTAACACCTACGGATGTGCAACGGGACCTTCATACACATCTTGAATCAGATGTGCAGGTTTCCTCACGATGTTTTTATTCACCGTTAAAGCAATCGGTAAGTCTGTGTACGTAAGTTTAAAAAAACTCATTGGTACATTGGCCGTCCGGATTTGAACCCGGAACCTTTGGTTAGAAGGACCGATTTATTTCCAGTTGAGCCACCGAAGCTACTAATGATGTGACTCATATTTAAGAAATACTCGTAGCTATATAACTTTTTAAAGTTGATAATGGGCAGCTGATCCCACATCAATTTAGCGACCTAACCTAACGGATTCACTATGGATTTACTAGGCCTACTAGGCTATCATAAAATTGATAGTTGAGAGACACCATTATACTGATCAAGACCTGTGGCTTGGGAAGCGACTTTTCGCGTGAGCTGATAAGACATCTTAGGACACCATGACTTCTTCAATATAGTTAATTTACTAGTGTAAACGTTGTCATCTTCTCCAAATCCTGAGTCTTGGCGTTCGTGTGTACATATCTGGCTGGTCAAAAGGCAGCTTGGATATGAGATGGGGAGGTGCCCTGTATAGTCCAAACTCCTCCTCGCTCATAATCAGGTCATTGGAAGCACCGTCGTTCCCTTTGCCACAGACATGTTACGTAATTTGTGCGCATTCCTGGTGGATCAGGAGGTAGTTTGATTTTAAGATGGGGAGAAGCCATTTAGGTGTAACCGGGCTGCGCCTCGCTCATAATGATACCATTGGCAGCGCTGTCGTTCCCTTCACCACAGCCATTTGTAACATAAGTGCATACCTGAAGGATCAGGAGCAGCTTGGGTTTGACATAAGGGGGAAGGGGGGTGCTCTATAGGTGCAAAAACCGTGCTTCTCGTCGCTCATAATAGTGCCGTTAGTAGGACTGTTGTTCACTTCCATTGGTAATGTGAGTGCATACTTGGAGGATAAGGAGCAGCTTGGATGCGAGATGGGAGAGGGGGCGCTCTGCAGGTGCAAAACCTGGCTTCTCTTCGCTCATAAATGATCGTTTCCTTCGCGACAGCCATAGGTAATGAGTGTGCTTACCTGGTGGATCAGGAGGTAGTTTGGGTGTGAGATGGGGGGGCGCCCTGTAGGTGCCGCAACCGGGCTTCTCCGCGCTCGTGGTTACTCGCGCGGCGGCGCCGTCACTCCTGTTACGACATACAACATAAATCATGTTATAGTTTTGATAAAGTAGCTCGTGCTTATGTCGCAACCATCTGGTTAAATCTGCCATTTGACTGAAAGGCTAGCCCGTTGATTGAAAGGCGACATTCAATTGAATGACTAGGCTGAACGTTGATTGAACAAGCGTCATTCAACGTTCAACTAGTTGGCTGATTGTAAGCTAGCCCTTTGGGGAGTGGGGGGGCATAAGAGCCTCTGGATGCGGGCAGCGCAGAACCGGTCGTTGTGGAAATCCTTCGGGGAGGCCTATGTCCAGCAGAGGACGTCCTTCGGCTGATAAGATGATGATGATGATGAAGCTTGCCGTTTGAACATGGCGGACATAAAATCCCAAACAACGAAAAAAGAGTCGGCAAAAATGAGTTTTTTCTAAAAAAATCGAGTGAGGTGTAGTTGAATAGCTAGGCGCCGCTTGTGTAAAATCTATTGAGTAAAAAAACTGTAAATGAGCGAGCGAAGCGAGCGGTATTAGGTTCGGTCAGGTATGGCTAATTATACAGTCAAGGAGGCTTTCCCTATGGGTAGCAGAAGAAGAAATCATCGGTTTTATTCGGAGTTTCGTTGTTTCGCATGCCGTCATTTTGCATAGCAGCGCACTGTTTGGCGGATTCTACATAACGGCTGCGACATATATTCCATTCAACGACTTGGCCAAATGACGTTCAGCAACTTGGCCAGTTGTGACCTTTAGTCATTCAATTGAATGTCGCCATTCAATCAATGGGCTAGCCTTTCAATCAAATGACTGATTTAACCGAATGATTGCGACACTTACATCACTAAATCAGTTCTTACATTAATAGTGGTAGAGCTATTATGAGAACTTTTTTTACAAGCTTTTATTTAACTTGCAATGTATGTATGTTTGTTCGTGTGGAATCTTCAAGTTAAATTTGACCCACTTCCCGGTTTCCGATCGAGCTGAAATTTTGCATGCATATGCATATGGTGAAATCTGGCAAGTTAAATTTGACCCACTTCCCGGTTTCCGATGGAGCTGAAATTTTGCATATTAAATTGCGTGACAATGCAATATTAAAAGCTTGTACCTAAAACTTTTTAGGTTTCTCGAAAATTATCGTCACAATAGAACTATAAAGCGGTCGTAGCTCATTCCCGCGTGGCTGTGTCAATAAGGTTAAACTGTCCGAAAGCACGGTCATTCCCTGGATGGGTATGACTTTTAGTGGAATTTTACAAGGCACGTTAAGCCGTTGCTACACTACATGGTCTTATCTTATCTTATCTTTGTAAGTGGGGGCTGCAATTGCAGCAACACTTCGACCCAATGGGATCTTTTGTGTCTACCTCTATAACCTTTGCACCCCAACCTACTCGAAGATGTGCTGCATTAATACAGCAATTCCGCTGATCGGAAGGTGCTTGTAGTCCTTCGGTTTTGGGTAGCCATCACCTAGGAGGTACATACGCTTGCTAGCCAGGACATCGCAGTGACACAGTAAGTGTTCCATTGAGTCTATATCTTCACCTGCAGGTCGGATCGTTCGTCAGGGCGATTTTTTGCAGGTGTGCGTTTGTGGCGAAGTGGCCCGTCAACGCTCCTGTTATATGGTAGTTGTTAAGCCATGTTAGATACCTTATTATAGGCGGCTTAAAAACCGCGAACAGTGAAGTTCGCCACTGGCGCTGCAACATCCAACGATCCGGACTTGGCCTGTGTGTGTATGTGTGGATGGAGCATGGCCTAACATTCATGGGTTTGGCAATAGGCCCATGCCCCAGCAGTGTGAACGTTACGTGTTGCTAACAGAGTATAATTAAACTAATTAAAATCGCAAGTTAAACTTTCTAGATGAAATAAATATTTAATTACAGGGCAATCATTCCGGACTCATTGCCTGAGAGGCACTCGAAAACGTGTGACGTAATGTATGACGTAATAAGCGTACTTTTACTATTCTGATCTCTGTCAAACTGTACCATAATACTGTGGAGGGACTGATACAACAATATTTATCGTTTATTTGAGTAATTCCGTAGCTTTGGTTTCCAAAATAAAGGTTTCTAAACTTTTTAGTGTCAGATTTCATACACACGTCAAAAAAAAAATGTTTGCAAAAAAAGGAAAAAAAATATGGAATAGAACAGTAATTAGTTTTCATAGGTTTTATACAAAAATACTAAAAAAAACCTTGGATATAATGGAATATGACAGTAATTATTTTTCATAGGTTTTATACAAAAATACTGACAAAATCCTTGGAAATCGGCAAGGTGCCAAACGTACTCCCGTGCGGCCAAATTACTGTCCCCGCTTGGGCCCCGGTGGCGTTTGATATCCCTGCTTGAAGGGATAATACATTTTTACCCTAACTCCTACTTTCCAAAATGAATCTATCCAGATCTCTGACCATCTTAAGCTCCTTGGAGTAGAATTAACATCCGATCTAAATTCCGGCAAAAACGGCTGCCAAAAAGCTTGGAATCCTTTCAAAGGTGAGACTTTACTTCATACCAGAGCAGTTTCTAATGTTATATCAAGCTCAAGTTCGGTCATGTGTGGAGTACTGCTCTCACTTATGGGACGGTTCGGCTCGTTATCAGCTAGATGCCTTGGATTCTATCGACCGTCGCCCTAGGAGACTCATTGGCGACGAGGAACTTGTATCAAACAGGCTCCAAAGCCTTGAGCATCACCGCAAAGTCGCCTGTCTATCTGTGTTTTACATGATTCATTTCGGAGAGTGTCACGGAAGCTTCACGGCCTCATTCCCCCCACTCTATTTCATCATCGGAGGACCAGGTGAGGGCGATTCCATCCCTTTATTCCCCGATATCCTGTCTGTATTCCCCGATTCGTATAATTTAGGAATCTTCAAGACGAGAGTGAATAGGCACTATAAGCTTGCGTGTTACATGCTCGGCTGCATCGGCACTTACTAGGTGAGGTGCAGCCAAACCGCTCAAATTTTTAATATAAAAAAAACATACGAATAAGAGTTCATCGAAAAAAAGGTGCTTTTCATTATTATTTTGTGTTTTCCCTGTCAGCTATTGTATTGTAATGTTCATTTCAAAGGTCGACAATTAATGTGCCTCCTTTATAAGGCATTGTTTTGTTATTATTATAATTGTTTTGTGGATGATATCTACGTTTTGATTACGAAATAAAGACTTAGGAAAGTTATATGCAAGGTTATTTTCTTTTGCGAGCATGGCTATTACCTACGGGCTAAGACGTTTTATTTTATTGTAATTTTTTTGACAACGAAATATTCTTATAGACTTGGGAATTTATATGTAAGGTTATTTCTTTTGCGAGTATGGCTACTATCTACGGGCTACGACTTTTGCCACGATCGAGTGTAGCATTTACGTGTTAAGTATTATAAATTAAATGTAACTTTTGATAACGAAATATTCTTACATACTTGGGAATTTTAAGGGAATTGTAAGGTTATTTCTTTTGCGAGTATGGCTACTACCTACGGGCTACGACTTTTGCTACGACCGAGTGTAGCATTTGCGTGTTGGGTATTCGACTGTAAACTTTAAAACACAGTAACTGACAATTTACAGATATTTTAAATATGCCTTTTAAAAAAAGTGTGAGAGTTGGCCTTTATAAAAAAAATAAATTTTTGAATCGAAGATACTTCAATAAAAATATTTGTAAATATACTTCAAATTGAGGTCTATAAGTAATAAACAATGAAGTCATATTAAAAAAAAGGTCTAAGGATTTTGCAGTTACTGTGTTTTAAAATAGCTTAGCCGTTCTACATACTCTTAATTTCGCAAATTTTACTTTTCCATGACTTTGCTAAGAACTTTAGATCAGAGTTCTTATAATAACATTTTTATACAAGCTTTTATTTGAAAACAAAAACACGATGCAACATTGCGTATACAGAGATATAAACATCTTTGATATTTCCAAATTAAATATGGCGAGCACAGTATTTATAAATAAAAGACGATTTTGGGACCTTTATTCCACCTCCAAGTTCGTCATCGAATCAACTTCAAAATACCAAAAGGAATTCTCACTAGGAATACGGTTTCATTCCAAACTTAAGCTCACTAGGAATATGGTTTCATTCCAAACTTAAGCTCACTAGGAATACGGTTTCATTCCAAACTTAAGCTCACTAGGAATATGGTTTCATTCCAAACTTAAGCTCACTAGGAATATGGTTTCATTCCAAACTTAAGCTCAATAGGAATATGGTTTCATTCCAAACTTAAGCTCAATAGGAATATGGTTTCATTCCAAACTTAAGCTCAATAGGAATATGGTTTCATTCCAAACTTAAGCTCAATAGGAATATGGTTTCATTCCAAACTTAAGCTCAATCGATCCCCTGAAAGTCGCTCTAAAATCTATCGCAAGATTTGAACTAAACAAACATTAGAGTAATTCCATAGACAAGTCTTTTCCAAAATAAAGGTTTCTAAACTTTTTAGTGTCAGATTTTATACAAACGTCAGAAAAATACTAACACCTAGAAATATGTAACAAAACACATTGTAACAAAAATTCACGTGCTGAATAACGTTCCTATTTGAACCTCGGTGGTTTTTTGGAATGCGTAATGCTGTTTTAGGATGTATTTTGTTATTACGATATTAAATTGAAAAAAAACTGTTTTCAAAACAAAGCAAAAAAAAATAGAATCTTGCTTAAATTAATAAAGATAGAAAGCAAATGTCATTAGCTAACAAGAACAGTAATTAGTTTTTATAGGTTTCATGATTAAGGCCCGATCGCCCTAATTCAGAGTAGGCTCGAGCCCCTCGGTGGGGGCGTATATGAGCTGATATGATGATAGGTTTTATACAAAAATACTGAGTAAAACTTGGATATCTGTAACGCGCCAAACGGACTCCCGTGCCGCCAAATTACTCAACACGCTTGAGCCGCAGCAATGCCTTTGATAACACACTTGAAGGGTTAAAAAACAAATTCGACTTTATGTTATAAACTTTGAAATATCAAAATTCAGTGTACAAATGAATTTTCAATGTAAATTTCACTGCTTTTGCCGAGACACGAGATGCCTATTGGCTTCTTTTTAATGCTTCACTTTTAGGTCTGATGTAATCTATCTACCTGCCCTTAAATAATAATATACAATGTCTCTGGACATGCGCTCTCGTACATCTACCAGATGCGCTGAACTACCAGGTTTATGATATAGCGTCCCCCACTCACCGACATGTGGGTCATATAGTGAGGACCACTATTCCTGCCAGCACCATAAGGCGAAGGCTACCAGTTGCGGTAGGTCTTGCCGCCAAGACGCTTCTCCTAGTACTCTGCAAAGTGAGTGCCTCGTGGAAGAGACCAATACTTACTCTCCAGGTAGGTCCCGGAGCTGTAGGCATGCTCACGTCTCGCTGCTGGCGGTTGGATCCCCGCTAGGGACGCCAGAGAAGCTGGCTCCCACATCTCTACATCTGTGGTGCTGGAGCTTAAGGTACGCTCACTTACCGGCGCTTATCGCACCTGTCCAGTCACACTCCTACGCGGCTGGAGTAAATATTTTCTTGCTTGTCTCTGGACTTGTCCTCTTGTATATCTACCAGATACGCTAAACTACCAGGTTTATGATATAGCGTCCACACTCAGCGACAGCTAGGTCATATAGTGAAGGCCGCTATTCCTGCCAACACCATAAGGCGAAGGCAAGGACCAGTTGCAGTAAGTCTTGCCGCCAAGACGCTGAGAGACAATCTAAACATATCTCTGGACAAGTAAGTATTTTTGGACACATCCATTATGCGAGCATTTCGCGTAAAGCCTCTCCGTACCGTCTATCTCGCGGTGTCACGCATTAGCGCCGCCAGATTTCATTACAGCTTTTATGACGCCGTAAAACTCATAAAACACATCCAAAGCCTTGTTTGTTCACAGAACACCATTAGGAATATTCTGCCGTTACAGTGACGTGGCCATTACCTACTGCCGAATGATCCATTAAAACTAGAACGTGTAAGTTTTGTGTACTGCAAAATTTATCGACAGAGCGTCGGTGGCGTAATGGCAAGGGCCGCTACCTCCTGTCCGGAAGGTCGTGATTCTATCCTGCCACGTACCAATGTGTTTTCTAATTTCGATTTCATATGTACGTTTATCCGACGCTCTTACGGTGAAGGAAAACATCGTGAGGAAACCTGCACACGCCTGCGGAGAAACTCGAGGTTGTGTGTAAAGTAAACTTAGGCCCGATTGCCCTAATTTAAGGTAGGCTCGAGCCCCTCGGTGGGGAGCTGATAAGATGAAGAGACATCGATAGACCTCAATATCATAATTCATTTATATCACTACCAAGGAATTGCTGAAATGAAATTTGATTGAAAATTTGAATGAATTTGAGCTGATGTGAAATTTATCACTTTGTAGGGTTCGGTACCTCAAAAGGAAAAAGGGAACCCTTATAAGATCACTTCATTGTCCGTCTGTCCGACTTTCTATCTGTCTGTCAGGACCCTTTTACTCGGTAACGTATGGAGGTGTCAAGTTGAAATGAATATAAAATAGTCCACGATCCCTAGAAGTTGTAAAAAAAATCAAGCTTTTCATATTCAAAGTAATAAAAAAATTTAATACTTGTAAGTAAATCATAATCTAAATCAGCAAGCATTTTTTAAATCCACAATTGGTAAGCCCTTGGCATCATCTCACCTGATGGTAAGTGACGATGATGCCGAAGATGGAAGCGGACTAACTGGGGATCTGGCTATCTTATCTTCAAGCCAGAACACATCATTGCTGTTAACGCTGATGTTTGGTAGCAAGACTTAGATAAGATGGTGGTAGCTAGCCTAACGCCACGGAGGTGGTTAAAAGGTTCATAATTCATAATTCATAATTCATTTATTCGCTTTGTACAGGGTAAGGATACAAAAATGCAAGATAACAAAGCACAAAAAATCTCCTGGTACAACTATTAAAATAGCATGCAAACATAAATAAGTTAAATACAATTATAATTTTACTTGGCTACACTACATATGCAAGTCAATAGGTACATCTTATTATTCATTTATATTATTAAATTACATTTCCGAATTATATCACATGTCAAAGTTATAATAATTAGTCGTTAAATTTTCCGTCAAGAAATTCCTTAACGCTATAAAAATTATGCTCTAATAACCAATTAAATAGCCTCCTCTTAAACAGATTTATGGGCAGAATAATTATATTATGTGGTACTTTATTATAAATTTTGATGCACATATTAAAGCAATTATTTTGGTATAAGGTTGTTCGTGGACAATGATCTAGAACCAGTCTGTCTGGGTGTCTCGTGTTACGAGGGTAAATATCTTTGGCAGTTTTAAACAATTTATTGTTCTGTTTCACGAAAACACAAACTTCGTATATATACATACTAGGCATAGTTAAAATCTTTAACTTAGAGAATAGTGGTTTGCATGAGTCGAAAGGATGGGCACTGCACATTGCTCGAATACACTTTTTTTGTGCAATGAAAACCCTATTCGCCAATGAACAGTTCCCCCACAACAATAGACCATATCTTAATATAGAGCATACACACCCGTGATACGCCATTAAAGTAGTTTGTAGTGACGAAACCTTAGTCAATTTGCCTAAAACATATACAAAACTGTTAATTCGACCACAAATATTATTAACTTGTGCATTCCAACTAAAAAACTTATCGATAGTCAAGCCTAGAAACTTTACCTCTTCAGCTTCTATCAAAGATTGTTCTGCATATTTTATGTCCAAAGTAATTTGATTGCGATGTCTTGTAGAGAAATTTACATATTTAGTCTTAGTCAAATTTACAATTAAATTATTATTAGACAGCCAATTCACAATATTTTTTACAGTTTCATTTATTTCATATTCAAATATTTCAATGTCATTTACTTTAGATGTCACAATAACAGAAATGTCATCAGCAAAGAGAATGCATTTATATTTAGTCACTTCAGGCAGATCATTAATATAAAGTAGGAAAAGTAGTGGACCAAGTACACTACCTTGTGGTACACCCTTCCTGTTATACTTGAAAACTGACCTGTATGTAGTCATTACTTTATCACTATCTAGATTGCTGATTTCAACACATTGTTTTCTATTTTGTAAGTATGAACGAATCCAATCCAGTGTCGGGCCTCTTATGCCATACTTTTCTAGCTTATATAATAATATATTGTGATCTACATAATCAAATGCTTTTGACATGTCAAAAAACAGAACAGATGTCAGCACCTTACTGTCAATATTTTTTAAAACATTGTTTACTAAATCAAATATAGCAAGCGTAGTAGTTTTTCCTTTTTGGAACCCATATTGTTCTGGTCTAATGATACCAAATTTGTTAAAAAAATCTACTAGTCTCTTAAGCATACATTTCTCAACTATCTTGGAGATAACTGAAATTAGTGCTACCGGTCGATAATTGTCAATGATTGCTCGCTCCCCCTTTTTAAAGAGAGGTTTTATAATAGAAACCTTCAGCTGGTCTGGGAAAGTACCGGTCTCAAATGACAAATTAATTAAATGTGTCAAAACAGGTGCTAGATCATCTTTACATGCTTTAATTATTTTTGTGCATATTTCATCTGGACCTGTGGCATTCGAATTTTTTAATGACATAATAATATTTGTTACTTCAGCTACGGAAAGAGGAAATAGAAACAAAGAAGATGTCAAATTATGATTACATGTCATTTTTAAGTTAGATTTGTTAGTATGACTATGATTACTAATAATGTCAATAAAATTGTCATTGAATGTATTGGCAATGTCAACAGGGTTATTAATTATATTATGATCAATTTTGATTTCATTAATATTTTGACATAAATATTTATTCTCTGTCACCTCTTTTATGACAGTCCAGGAAGCCTTGCTTAGATTTTTACTATTATTCATGTATCTTGTGTTACAATTTTTTTGGGCAGCATTTACACACCTTCTGAATATTTTTGTGTACGTGTTATAGTTGTTTTTGTGATCAATAGATTTGTGTTTATAGTAATGAAATCTTAAGTGGCGTTTCGTTTTACTGCACACTTTTAAACCTTTAGTTATCCATTTAGGGCTCTTCATTGTATTTGTTGTTTTAATTTTTATGTTCGGAAAACAAAGTTGGTAAAAAAGGCAGATTGTGTTATGAAACAAATCAAATGCTTTGTTGAAGTCTGATTGTTCATAAATGTCACTAAATGAAAGGCTACTTAAACAGTCTCTGAATTTACGGATATTGTCTTCACTATAATCTTTTCTGTAAATATACCAATATAAAGGTGCCTCTATTTTACTTTTTACTTTAAAACTAATAATTTGAGCAGTGTTGTGGTCGGAAATATGTAAATGCAACAGTTCTGAAGTAGCCCTCTTAATATTACTCAAAATATGATCAATACACGATGACTTCCTAGTTGGTTCATTTATATGCAATATAAAATTGTAATTCTTACATAAGTCACGCAGATGATTAGTAGAGTTATTCGTTTCCATTGTGTTGATATTCAAATCCCCTGTCAGAATTATTTTATGTTTTTTATATTTCCGTGATAAGTCATAAAAAACAGCTTCTAATTTGTGCAGAAATAGTGAAACCATATTTTTTTTAGGAATTCGATATAGACACAATAGAATTAAGTTATATGCTGGAATCTCTATTCCGCAGCATTCAAAGTACCTTTCTGCAACATACTTTTTGAAAAAATAAATTTCCCTGTAATTTAACCCTTTTTTAACAAAAATACAAGTTCCTCCCGATTTTGATTTCCTACAGTAACCAGTTGCCATTTCATAACCGTGTAATTTAATATTCTTTTCATCACCTAATTTAATGTGAGTTTCTGAAAGGCATATAACATCAAACTCTATATTTTTATCTTTTAATTCTGATAAACTAATCTCAAGAAATTCTTTTTTTGATCGTAAGCTATCGATGTTTTGATGCATCACTTTAAACTGTTTATTTTTTTTCTTTTTAGGGACGAAAAAATGTCTTCACTGGGGGGGAGCTATGATTTTTCAATGATTTATTTTTATTTATAACGGAAAAGTAATCGAGAATAGTATTCTTTTTTTGCTGTAAGCAATTTTTTGAAACACTTGTAGGAGAAGAAAAATAGTTTGTCTTTTCTGAATTACTATTTCTTCTTTCCATACGACTGAATAGATAGGGAATTGTGTACTGCCGTAATGTTTTTTTACATCCTTCATCTTTTTTGTGATTTGATTTGGGGTAGGAACGTGAAATTGTCTTGAAATTCAGGTACTTCCTATTGTAATCCATACAGTCAATGAGCATATTTATTTTAAAACACAATTTTTTCTTATACATTTTGTCATTTCTGCATAAGTCACATATATCTAAATATTTACAGTTTTCAAAGTTATTACAAAGTAGCCTCAAATCATGATTTAATTTTTTTTCACATAGATTTATATTTTGAAGAACGCTCAATACAATGACAGTGTTTTTTAAATGAGATTTCAGGAAATGGCTAAGTTCAGCAAATAGTTTTGTTGGGTTAATGTCGTTTTCCCCTACGCATATTATAAACTTATCCGTGTTATTTAATTTTCCAATATGAGAGAACTTCAGTATTTCTTCAGCAGGAGCCTCAGGTTTTATAAATGATGAGATCTTGTACACTTCATATGCGGTACCTTGGCGCGAATTCATCAGATCAGTTGCTAAACCAATGCACTGATTGCCTCCCAATATGTGAATTGTTTTTTCTTGGATTTCATCAGTAGCTCCCTCTGTGAGGAGCGAAGTGGAACTAATTAGATCGGTTTGTTGGTTCGATGTCGCGACCTTTGTAGTTATCGGTGAGTTCCTTTGAGTGTCGATAGGTTTAAATAAGTTTCCACCTCTACTCATAGATGGCATTTTATTTTCAGTAACATCTAATATTATGTTGGATTTGCTAATGTTCATCTTATCTGTAGATATTTTTTTAGCTGCAGTAGGTGGCGCTGTGCGTGCTGAACTTGCCAAGGGTGAAGACGTCGACGAGCCGTTTTCCAAACATTGAGTCGGCATGGTTTTGTTATGTTTTGTGCGTTTTTTCTTTTTTCTCCCAGTACTAGAAATTGTACATGAATTAGTTAGCTGTTCAAATTTACTTTTGTACTTATTAATTTCTCCCTTTAATCGATAATTTTCAGACAACATGTTCTCTATTTCATTCTCCGCAGATTCAAGTTGTACTTCAAGTAAGGACACTTTTTCTCTGAGTTCTTCCAATTCACTATTAATAATCATTGTGCTTAGCTCTGGACAGCTTCTTCTCAAATTGTTAGAATCTGTGCTGCTGTCATCTTCGCTGTCGGACTCTAATGAGCATGATAATGACTGGAAAGAATTTTTTGTTTCAATATTTACTTTTACTTGTTTTTTACGTTCAGCGTTACAGTCCTTTAAATCAGGCGAACTTTTTGATTGTATTAATGACAATTGTAGAGTATGTAATGTGTCATCTGGTTTTGTTTCAGGTGATGTAAAAATTGTCGCGGAATTTGTGTTTTCAGAAGATTTGTTGTTTGTTCTCGCGTGTTCAATTAATTTGTTTGTCGGGACCCTATGAGCATTTTCATGTTTCTGGGCCTCTTTCATATTATGTTTCATGATCAATGGTGTGCTAGATTTTTTGATGCATTTGATACATCTCCATTTTGTTCGTTTTGCAAGTTCCATAAGGTTATAACGCTGACTTGATACGTTGGAGCAGTCGTCAATACATAAAATCTCTTTACATATATTGCACACCAAGTAATCGTTTCGTTTGCATATTTTTTTACATCTTCCACAATTTAGGCCCTTTGGTGGCATTTTTATAAATTATTTAAATTAATGACTACAAAACACTAAAAAATGAAAAAATGAAAACAGCGCCCTCTAAGTGGAACTGCTGGAACCCGGTAACGATAACCTTGGCTTCGACTTTTGGTTAGCGTGCATAGTCAAGCACACAGTTCAACTACTCGACGCCAGGTGGGGCGGTAACTCGAAACGCTATAGATATTTGCGTTATTCATTGGTATTGGATCCCAGTACAACTACTCGACGCAAGATGGCGATGTGATTCAGTACTTCTATCGCCCGGTGTAAGGCAACGACGGCGACGATATGAGCACAACTATGAGTCACCCCAGCTGATCTTTGTTTACACTGATAAATGTCTACTATTTTGAATATCGTAACGGAAACAAAAAAGGATTTTATAAAAATAATGTCATTTACTCACAGTTATCCATTTATCGTGATTTAATATTGGTACTTGCCACTGTATGAAGTGCTAAAACACCGTTTTAAGGTTTTTTATGTTAACGAACACTCAGTTTACACCGCACGATTTATGAATCTCACAGTTTGGATAATCCTTGATTATTACACTGGAAAACATTCGCACAACTTTTTAATGCTAGTAGGGACTGAATTAGCTGCAAACAGCACAAAAACGAATCGAATAACTATTTTTTAGAGAAAATTGATATGTGGTTGATGTTAACTGCGCGACTGCAGCGCCCTCTCATATTTTAAGGTTTTAATCTATACATTGACATACTAATATAGTTCATCATATCAGCCACAAATCGTCCACTGCTGAACAAAGGCCTCCCCCAAGGATTTCCACGACGACCGGTCCTGCGCTGCCCGCATCCATCGGCTTCCCGCGACCTTCACCAGGTCATCGGTCCACCGCGTGGGAGGCCTGCCTACGCTACGTTTTCCGGTGCCTATATAGTTAATTTACTAAAATAAGGTAATTTTACTAACAAAATGGAACGTGTATTCTAACAAATTAAAAAAAAACGCTCAGCAAAAAAAAGGGGAAAATCCGAAAATTTAAATATTGTAGTTAAATCACATAAAAAAAAAATATTTTTTCTGTAACAAACCTACATCTGCAGTTGGAGAATTGACCGTGACGTATATCGATGTATGGGAAATCATTTTTTCAACTACAAAGTGATTGTTGTACTCCTTGATATTTGTAGGGTTTCACACCCAAATGTGTTTTGGTACGGAACCCTTAGAGTGCGGGTTCATCTCGCATTTGACTGTTTTTAAGGTTCCACACCCAAGGGGTAAAAACGGGATCCTATTACTAAGACTCCGCTGTCTGTCCGTCTGTCTGTCTGTCTGTCACCGGGCTGTATTTCATGAACCGTGATAGCTACACAGTTGACATTTTCACAGATGATGTATCAATGTTGCCGCTATAACAACAAATACTAAAAATTAGAAAGAATGAAAAAAATAAGGGAGTCTCCATACAAAAAACGTATTATTTAATGTGAAGAAACTAGCGCCATCTAGTATGATGGTACGGAACCCTTTGTACTAGCACTACCTAGTATGATGGTACGGAACCCTTTGTACTAGCGCCATCTAGTATGATGTAACGGAACCCTTTGTATGCGGTTCTGACTCGCACTTGGCCAGTTTATTTTTCTTGAGTGATGTGTATTTTTAACCCCTGACGTAAACAACCCTCTGTGAATCTTAAGTCTGTGGCATTGTAGCGCTCAAACGGATGAAACGATATTGATTTAGTTTTGAGAGTGTCATAGTTACTTTTTTTTACGAAAACAGAGGGTTATGTTTTTGACAGTATATGTATGTATGTATGTACCGACTACAAAAAAACTGTTTTTGCTGACATATAGTGCACATTTAATCTAATACTACAATAAATTCATGACGTTGAAGACTAGTAAAAAAAATACACAGCGTTGCTGTTAATTTTTTATAACCGACTTTTAAATACCTTGTAGAGTGTGTTTGCGTCACGAAGGCGCGAGATTCACTTGTAAGGTTTCCGGCATAATAACAGCGTCGTAGGTTGCCTAGGTAACACCAGGTCTCGCCCGTGGCAGTATGCTGAGCCGGAACCCATTCCAGCACAGTTTTTTTTCTCTTCGTTTACGTTGATGAATTTTATATTTGGTTTAATTTAATTTTTTTTTTATGCACAATTGGTAAACCCTTGACAACATCTCACCTGGTGGTAAGTGACGATGTTGCCGAAGATGGAAGCGGGCTTACCAAGATTCCCCAACGCAATGGGGAACTGGCTATCTTATCTTCATGCCGGAACACACTAATATTGTTGTAATATAATAATTTAAGACGTAGGTGGCGCAAAAGCAAGGGCCGCTACCTCCTATCCGGGAGGTCGTGGTTCGAGTCCTGCCACGTACCAATGTGTTCAAATTTCGATCTCATATGTACGTTTATCGGACGCTCATACGGTGAAGGAAAACATCGTGAGGAAACCTGCTGTCCGTCCGTCTGTCTGTCTGTCTGTCCGTCTGTCACCAGGCTGTATTTCATGAACTGTGATTACATAGTTGAAATTTCCACGATCACAACACAACAAAATTAAATACTAGAGTGTAATTAGAAAATGAAAAAATGAGGGGTCTCCATACAAAAAATGTGTTTTTTTTTTAATCGTGAAGAAACTAGTGCCATCTGGTATGATGGTACGGATTTTTTCACACGTGACGAAACTAGCGCCATCTAGTATGATGGTGCGGAACCCTATGTGTGCGGTTCTGACTCGCACTTGGCTGGTTTTTTAAACTACAAGGTGATTGTTGTACTCGTTATTGTTTATAGGGTTTCGTACGTAAATATATTTTAATACGGAACCCTCGACTTCGACCTCGACTCGCACTTAACCAGTTTTTTTCTTGAGTGATGTGTATTTTTAATACCAACGCAAACAGAGGGGTGTTAAAGTTTAATATGTGTATTTGTGTGTCTGTGGCATCATAGCTCTGAAACGGATGAACCGATTTTGATTTGGTTAATTGTTTTTTCGTCTAAAAGGTAACCTAATTGGGAGTTTCATAAGGTATGATATATTTAGCCATTTTCTTGTTGATGAAGAGATGTGAGCAACTTTCACTGGTTTGATTCTGGTATCTTGTTACTTCAATGGTATTGTGAGAACATGGTTACCTTGAACTGATGCTGTAGCATAACCTGGAATCTGCAGGGTACCCAACTCCTCACCAACTTACAGGAAAGGTATCGTGTTTGGGCTCATCGGAATGGTCTTAATAAACTAAACTAAATATTGATTATATTTAACTAATAATGATATATATTATCGGGGCTCAATCAAGCTCAAAAAGGCGTCGGTGGCTCAAGCGGTAACGACTCGGTCCTCCTAACCAGAGGTCCCGGGTTAAAATCCGAACAACCCATGTACCAATGAGTTTTTCGAAACGTTCTTACATATACTTACTGATTGCTTTAACGGTGAAGGAAAACATTGTGAGGAAACCTGCACATTTGATTCCAGATGTGTATACAGGTCGCGTTGCACGTTGCAAATGCCCTACACGTGACCGCGGGTGATGCTAAGTGCACAGCAGGCAACCGCCGTCTATCCTTTAGATAGCACGCTTTATTGTGCCACACGATAAGAGAAGAAGAGTCGGGGGATTTTATTTGTTAGTTATATTATATGTGCATTGTTCCATGTTTCATATAGTGCCTTGACTGTTGTGATTTTCTTAAAGCTTATCAAGAGTATTTTAATTTTTTTATAAATAGACATGTTTGTACTAAAATTTTTAGAGTTCGTAAAGGTATAAAAAAAAGGTACGTATTAAAAATTTAATGAGATTTGTCGCTTATTAAGGCTTTATGATGCCCCAATCCGAGCAGGTTGATACGTGGTAAAATAATATTGAACGTAAGTCTATTCATTTTAAGTTCGAATCAATGCGGGCTTCAACGCGGCTGTTACGTTGAAACCGAACGCCTTATTCTCGATTTTTACATGTTTTTATTACTTTTCTATATATATTCAAATAAGTTTAAAAAAATGAGTTCAATTAAAATGAAAGGTCTGAAAGTCACCGATTTTTGTGTGTTGGTTTCGTTTTCGAGAAATTTTGCAATTAATGCCAAAAATATAATATAATATGGTAATATTTTTAAAATTGTATTCAAATGAGTCGAATTTTTTTATTGTTAAGTATATTATAATATGTTTTTTTCAATGGTGATAGTTTTACAAAAAAAACTACTTTTTTATCCTAAAATAATCCCAATTCCTATCAAAGTTACTGATTGCACAACAAAATACTTACCTCAAAATATAATTAATTAAGCAACAATTTAGTTTCGTGGCACACCACTATTTACCTACAAGCACATTATTACAATAAAGCGGCTTCTATAAGCCATACTGTTAGCGCAACGAATATACTTACGAAGAGCAACGGAAGTGTACTTGCGGGGCAGCGGGCGGCGGGGCACAGCCTGGCAAACTCCGCGAGTTTGCCAGGCTAACTATAGCTACTATAGGCTAGTATGTATCTACGCCTGTGGCACATCGTGCGACATCAAAAATTCGCTTCACACCAGGAGGTCCCGGGTTAGATTCCCGGCGGGGTCAACTTGTAAGACTCGGTTTGGTTGGTGGTAGGACATTTTCTAAGCCCGTCTGCCTAGCTACCATCATCTTTAAGTCTTGCCGCCAAACATCAGTGTTAACATCATTGATGTGTTTTGGCTTGGAGCTAAGATAGTCAGTTCTCCTTTGCGTTGGGGAATTTTGGTAAGCCCGCTTCCATCTTCGGCATACCATCAGGTTAGAGAATGCCAAGGGCTTACCAATTGTAAATAAAAAAAAGTCAATTTCTGTAGATCCACTAAATACAAAAGCCAGTGATTTTCGGTTGGAAAGCAAGGAGTCGATGCATTGGCTATCACGTGATTGAGGAGGGTCCTGTCCGGCGTCAACACCTCCGTGTCACGACCAGACCGGCGCGGGCGATCTCTTCTTATTTAAATGATCCCGTGACTCGTCCTACACCATTAACTCACAAAAGGTTGATTTCAGATTTGAGGTTAACTTTTCCGTCATGATTTTATTTATATTCTACTAGCTTTTGCCCGCAAGTAGCAAGTAGCCTATGTCCTTCCCAGTAACCCAGGCTTCCAGCATGCCAAATTTCATCAAAATTGGTCTAGCTGTTGAAGCGTGAAAAGTTAACAAACAAAACACATTTTCACATTTATAAATTTAAGTAAGGATTTCAAGTACCAAGGCCGCGTTCTACTTGAGATAATCATTAGGTGAAACCAAAAGCAACGGCGACAACAATAGATGAATGAGAAAACATTTAATGGCATGGTGTACCAAACTCAAAATGCAAAAAAAAAGTATTTTTATTCTTTCGACATATTCGTCTATTGATCTCTCTGTATGTGACAGTCAATTGTCTCTGCCGTTATTAGACCAACAATAATGAAATTTAGTACACAGATGTAAAATTATGCGAAGTATTTTTTTTTTTTGGGGAGGTCACTTTTGTTCCGTATAATCGTTCAGTATCAGTACAGATCTGATAAATATTTTTTTAATTAAAGTAGCAATAACAGAATATTGAGGTCTAAACTGACCTTTGTCGTTTGAGTGTTTATTTGTTTTTGCTATTGCGAAAAATATGTATCTTTTACTCTTCTTCCCTAAAAAGTTTTTTTTAAATTCAAAGTGTGAAAGTTGCTTTTGACTGCAACCAATGAAAGAAAAAAAAAATTATGCTGCTACGCCTCGTCCATTTTATTAAAATTTTTACAATTTTGTAACGCAAAATATCTAATGGTGTCTTTTCGTTGAAACATTTTTTTTAAGGGGTGCCTCCCATAGTAATAAAAGAGACACGAAAAAAATGTTTTTTTTCTACATGGCATTGGCTTCAAAAATTCAATATATTATGATTATGACAAAATATCAATGTATTTTGTGCAAGATGCCAAGGCCATTTAAAAAAGCGCGCGTACCTGCGCCAAGGCTAAACATAGCGTGTAATTAGGCTGTGCGGATAAATTTTTGATAGTTTAAAATTTTCTTTTATTTATTTCATGATCGTAGAAAAAGTATTGTATGCCACTGCACGCAATTAGCCATTGTAACACTCGTGCTGTCTATTGTGCCACTCAGCTTCGCTCCGTGGCACAAACTAGCACTCAAGTTACAATAGCTCTCATTACTTTGCAGTAGCATAAATAACTATTGTACAACCCATCATGTGGTTATTAAATGGATTTTTATAAACAAAAATGTATGCTTTTTAACTAAATATTTTTGTCTGATATTCCGTTCCCAATATATAAAGTTGTTATACTAAACGTGTCTCGGGTGTTTCTAAAGGACCTTGGAAAACGATCTAGGATATCCTGAGAATAACAGTTTGTGAGTAATTACTTTGGAGTTATGATGCTCGAGTTTAAGTACAAAAGGTTAACAGCCCGTATGGCTAGGTCTTACGTAGAATCCGGCCTTGGTATACAGGGTATAACAAAATTGGAGTAGGTCCCGTTAACTGGGGCTTCTTCTACTCATCATACTGAACAACTTTTGTTCTACGATTTTGTTGAAAACGAAAAAATCAAATTTTACTCTTCATACAAATCGATCAGCTGATTGACCAATTTGTGCATTTTAGTATGGAGGGTCCTATTTTTTTTGAGAATTGACTATGGGTTCCTTGGGGAAAGTTGTTCAGTATGATGAGTAGAACCCCCAGTTAATGGATCCTACACATTTTTATTTACACCCTGTATAAATGGACTATAACCGATATGTACTTATATTTTGATGCGGTTTTTAGCAATAATAAAAGAAGGATTGGACAGTATTTACTATACAGGGTGGCTGGTAAGTAGTACAAATCCTTTTAAAGAGATAAACTACATCTAATTTACAACAGAATAAAGTCATATTCACTGGGAGTCGGATATTAACGGTTTCAAATTTCAAGGTAATTAATTTCATATAAAAACGCATTTGTTTAAATGTTTTGTGATTTAAAAAATAAGTTATACAACTGTAGAGTTGGCATTCAAAATACGGTAAAAACTTCTTCATTTTATCTTATTTCAAAAAAAGTGAAAAAGTTGAAAAAATACAAATTTGTTGTAAAAAAAACAATGATTGCTGTCAAAAGGGTTCCTTAAGTCCAATACACATTTCAAGATTTTTTTTTGTATGTTTTTTTTTAATTTCTTAGATTTATGATGTTTTTCGTTTCGTTCTCTGACACTCTAGCATCATTTACTTATTTTGAATCACAAGCTCATCGAAAAAAATCGAACTTGATTTTTCGATACAAAACTATTGGATAATTATTATGGGGCTTTATTTAGGGCACCCTTTTGACAACAATCATTGTTTTTTTGTTGCAATTCATTTGCATTTTTTTTTAACTTTTTTTACTTTGTTGGAGTGCTGATAAAATTAGGAAGTTTTTGAATTGAACTGTAGTGTAACTTTTTTAGAAAAACTTTTAAACAATGAGTTTTTCATACAAAATATAAAATAAAATGAACACCGTTGATTTACGACCCCTAGTTATTATGACTTTTTGTCCTAGATTAGATGTACTTTATCTGCTTAAAAGGATTTTCACTACTTACCAGCCACCGTGTATAGTAATTACTGTCCAATCCTTCTCTTATTATTGCTAAAAACCGCATCAAAATAAAAGTACATATCGGTTATAGTCCATTTATACAGAGTGTAAAAAAAATGTATAGGATCCATTAACTGGCGGTTCTACTCATCATACTGAACAACTTTCCCCAGGAAACCCCATAGTTTAAACCTTCATACAAATATACACTAAATTGATCAGTCAGCTGACTTGTGTGAAGAGTAAAATTATTTTGTTCGCGATTTCAGCAAACTCGTAGAAAAAAAGTTGTTCAGTATAATGAGTAGAAGCCCCAGTTAACGGGACCTACAAAACTTTTTTAACACTCTGTATACTAGACTTAGTATTTGATAAGTATTTACTATCAAAAAACAGGATTAATAAAGATTTGCAAGAAAATTGTCAAATTAAAATTGAAAATGGCTGACATTACGAAACGAAACCATTTCAAACCAATTTAAAAGAAGGTAATACACTATACTGAGGTACATACATAGCTGTCTTGAACTCCTAGACTCTAATCATAAAAATCTATAAAAAAATAAATCTAATGAGAGTCCGTCCAACCGTTCTATCCAAACGATTTGCTTATTTTCTTTAAATCAAAGGTATTGATGCACAGATTTGTTATCTTGCATTGGATCTAAACCTGCGTGCCGCTTGCGGCTCGCACAACTTATAGAATCTAACGCGAGTTCGTCTGGCTGTTCAATCCAACCGATTTGCTCATTTCTTCTAAAATTTGATGCACAAATTTGTCATAAAGCCTAAAAAACCCAAGCATCCTCAATTTCCACGCGGCAGGGACACGCGCAAAAGCTAGTACACTGTAAACTCTTTGTACCATCATTATTTTATAACGAACACTCCCTATAACGTAAAAGTGAGCACAATGTGGTTGGTTTACCTTAAAACCCACACATTGATAAACTCTTTATAGCGCAACAGCCATTCTCTATTACGAAGAAATGTGTTGATATTTAGACACAGTAAATATTCATTACAGGTATTATTGTTGTTTTATCTTTATCAGGTACCTAAAGACGCCGACTAAAGCTTTGAGGCTCCGAAACTTCTGAGGTCGTAAACAGCTGTCTTGCTTTTGTTATTGATAATTGCCTTGAACACGTGCATCATTCATTACGCTTGATTTTCTTGTGAATGATGGTCTCCAACGAAACACACCAGGTACCTATTGTATTATCAGTCCTTATGAGAAAACGCGGTCTAAAGAATAGGTATTTGAATAAAATGTTCCTGTCTCCCTCCCCCAAAACTCTCCGTATACAGCAAGAAAGGGAGAACTGCAGCGCAGACCGACGATAGGCACTAAAATTGACTAAAACTATTTACTTCTTCAAAACTTGAGCAATAATGTTTTTTTTTCAAAAAAGATTATTACTGCAGCGCAGACCGACGATAGGCACTAAAATTGACTAAAACTATTTACTTCTTCAAAACTTGAGCAATAATGTTTTTTTTTCAAAAAAGATTATTACTGCAGCGCAGACCGACGATAGGCACTAAAATTGACTAAAACTATTTACTTCTTCAAAACTTGAGCAATAATGTTTTTTTTTCAAAAAAAAAATTTTTTTTTTGCCTATACCTTTATGTTTTCGTTTTATTGTTAATGTGCGTATTAATTTTGTGGTGGGTGTCTGAAAGTGACGTTTCAATTGGGCATTTTTCTCAGTTTTTGAAGGCTCCTACTTCCTATTATAATTAGAATATGGGAAAAAACAAAACATAGGGGCATGGCCGTAGTAGATAATATAGGTTTTATGAAAAAAGCATTTTTGCTCTATTGTCATTATCCAGGGAGGAAACAGGGGACTACGTTTGTATGGAAAAAATGGTGCCCGCGTTTCCTCTTAACTAACTTTGAAACTTATTGTAAAAATAATTGTGAATTTAGTTGTTTATCTTTCTTCATTCCATATAAAGATATAAAAATGTTTATTTACGAAGTTATCATAAGATAACTTAGCCTAGTGTGGGGTCACAGTTAACTTGTATTTATTATATAAATAATAAATACAAGTTAACTGTGACCCCACACTAGGCTACGCCTGTCTCGTGGCGGTCAAAAGAACAATACATAAAACAAATTTAACAGATGGCAGCCAATCAACTTAACAGAAACGAAACTTTATATTATGAGCAACTATTCCAAGAAGTGGAAGACAACAAAAGGATTAAAGACAAATAATATAAACAAAGAACAGATAACAGAACATTGTGTGTGTGTGTTTGTGTGTGTAAACTCTCTATAACGATAAAAAATGCAATGTCGCTTCAGTTTCATTATAAAGAGTTCACACTGGATATTTAAAAAATATATAAGAGAAGAAACCAAAATGCGGTCTTGCTGATTAACGAAGCGAAACGTTATATTATGAGATGGCAATCATAAAGAGCTTCGAAGAAACTGAGTACATTTTCAAATTAGCGAACTTCGACTAAGATGTCAAGACGATGAATTCTTGCGTTGTCTAACTTTTGTAAATGAAATATTCAAAAGAGTGAGTGGAAAGAGAGTACCAGGGCCGTAGGTGGTTCTGGAATTAATTTCGTACTTATGGAACTTTGGAGAGGAATGCTGTGGTTACAAAGATCGCAGCCTTTATGAAGATATTATGGAGTATTCACTGAAATAAGGGACTTTAAATCCAGAGCTACATATAGGCACCTATCATCATATCAGCTCATATACGTCCCCACCGAGGGGCTTGAGCCTACCCTGAATTAGGGCGATCGGACCTTAGTCGACCACGCGGGCCTAGTGCGGGTTGGTTGACTTCACACACCGCCTGCTAGTTTCTTCGCAGGCGTGTGCAGGTTTTCTCACGATAATTTCCTTCACTGTAGGAGCGTCGGATAAACGTACATATGAAATCTAAATTCGAAATCACATTGGTACGTGGCAGGATTCGAACCACGACCTCCTGGACAGGAGGCGGCGGCCCTAGCCGTTACGCCACCGACGCTCCACTGAGGCACCTATACTTCGCTGTAGTACAAAAAGTCGCAGTTACTTCGCTTCTCAACAAAATTACTTTGCGAAGTTTAATAATATTTAGAAATCATAATTTCGAAATTGTTGATGTAAGATTTTTCTGTATTATGTTATACAAAAATACTGAGAAAACCTTGGATATCGGCAAAGCGCCAAATGGACTCCCGTGCGGCCAAATTACTCGCCCCGCGTGAGTCCCGGCGGCGCATTTCATAAACCCGCTTGAAGGGTTATAGTCCGTCAACTTCGTGCGCGGTACGCCTGCGGTACGAGCGGGAAGGCGGGGGTGAGGTAGCACGATACGACACGATCTCCACGGGGAGCTTGAGGCTAGAGCACGAGGCACGAGGCTCGTGCCCTTCCCCGCTAGCCTCAAGCTCCCCCGCGGAGATCGTTCCGCACACCCCGCCTCAGCTGCTCAGGCGTATCGGGCACGAAGTTGACGGGCTATAGTTAAATTATCAACAAAAAGTATCTAAACCTCTAAACTGAGCGATTCTGAGCGTTGTGTCGTTTTATTATAAAACACTTGAAGGTATTAGAAAAATCAGCATGTACCGTAATTTGAGTACAATGTGGTTTCATGTTTTGTCAATTCTATGAAGGTCAATAACAAAGGAGAGTTAATATAAACACGAAGCTTTAAACTAACCTTTTCCGTCTAAGCAAGATGGCCAGTATAGTGAGCGCTGCAAGCGACAGAGCCGCACATAGCGCTAAAAGCAGCGCTAACTCCCCAGCAGTAGCCGGGAAGGGAGCGTCGACCACCTCCGCGAAGCCCCCTTCGGAGGGCAAGGTGGTGAACTCGTATACCTCACGCGTCCACCCAGCCTCGTTCGACGCCCGTGCCGCCACACGGTAGCGAGACCCAGGAGACAGTCCTAAGGGGAATGGCTTCACTCAGTAGACAATAGGTGACTGCAAACCTCTTAGCCTAGTGATTCAGCTCATGAAAATGGAGCCTTTACTTATTTGGGAAAACTAACTAACTAACGGGCGCCGGGTCGTTCCTTTCCCTCTAATATGGTTGATAAGAGCGATGGCTGACTCTTGCGTTATTCTGTGACAGGGTGTGAACTGTATCCGTGTGAACTGGCCTACTCTTGTCAAAGGCATTAATGACATTCAATGATTTTTATGTATAACTTTTCGTGTTATATTGTTTTCATGTTCTAATGATATAATCTCGTTTATATCAAGGATTGAATTTTGACGTTGTTACTAATTATTGTTTATTCCTTGATTCTTCACAAATGACATTGTTATTTTTATTTTATGCTTATCAGAAAGAGTGTAATTTACACCTATTTTGAATAAATATATTGAATTTCATTGAATTGAATAACTGAACATTCGATCAGCTAACTTTGCTTGGGCAGTTCAAAAGTTTTTTTAGCGATTTCAGCAAAGCTGTACAAAAAAAATTGTTCTGGTCCATGAGAAGAATCACCAATTATGAGGTTAAAAGTTATGTTACAGTCATCCTGTGTAGGTTATTTTAAAAATATATGCGAACTGAATAACTTTTCCTGAAAACCATTTCCTACAGTTAATTCCCAAATAAATTAACTATTCATACAAAACCAACATCAAGTTGACCTACTCTGTATGGAGATGTTTCTTGAAGAAAGTTGTTCAGTTTCACTAGTAGCAGAACACATTTTAATATATTTACAGTTACAAATGTGTGGAAGTACTTGCGTTAAGATTATTTGGATGGATTTCAAGATATCAAAATGTTTATTCAAAATAGGTGCAAATTACAGACTTTCTGATAGTCATAAAATAGTAATTACATAATAAAACAATCGTTCGTTAATAACATCAAAACACAATCATTGATATAAAATAAATTATGTCATTAGAACATGAAAACAATATGATACGAGAAGTTATACATTAAAATAACTCCATGTCATTAACGCCTTTGACAAGAGTAGGCCAGTTCACACGGACAGCACCCGGTCACGAGTATAACGCGAGAGTCGCCATCGTTCCTCTCAACCATATTAGAGGGAAAGGAACGACCCGGCTCCTGGATATCTATTGAATCTCTGCTAAAATTAAACCATTAATAACACATCCCGACGATCAGGAACTATATGTAGAGGTAGGTATTAATCTGCTTAGCTTTAACGTACAGTGGGGAAAATACCTGATCAGCAGTGAGCTCGCTTAGTCGAATGAATTTTTGCCGGGGCGGTAAAGTTCTCGAGTGACGAACGCGCACCGGAAAACCTAGCATAGGAAGGTCTGGTCCGATGACCCCATAAAGGTCGCGGGAAGCCGCTGGATACGGGCGGCACAGAACCGATCGTCGTGGAAATTCTTGGGGGAGGCCTATGTCCAGCAGTGGATGCCCTTCGGCTGATATGATTATGATGACCGATCATCAGAATTCGTTCGACTAAGCGACGGTCATCTTTTCCATGAGCTATGTGCCCCGCCCACTGCCACTTAAGTTTAGCAATTCTGAGAGCTATGTCGGTTACTTTGGCGGCGTTGACCGTATGGCTCCCGGCTTAGAATAGGGCCATACTATCTCTTCCAATTGGTGTCGTTAGAGTCGACTAAGGGACTCAAACCGGAGAATGGGCAGCAGCGTCTTTTCACGATTTGTATTCGACCTGCAACAATACTGCGATCGCCAACCCGCCTGCCAAGCGTGGCGATTACGGCAACACCTCCCAATGATTTCTCTGCGTGATCGAATCGGAAACGAGAAAGTAACCGACATAACTGACGATCAGTAAAATGTGTAAATTAACTGACCTCCTAAAATAACTTCACCACCAACGGGCACATCTCTAGCACCCGCAACTCCAGAGCCAGCCCACTCTATCTTCAGCACCACTGGTCCACATCCTCCATCATTCCACGCAGTCGTATCAAATCGCGCATGCGTCGCATTCGCTTTAATCCACCTGGCATCTGGAGGTGCTAAAGGCGGCCCTCCAGAGGTCCTGATGGTTATTTCGGAGCCTGGTGGCCCACCAGCGGACCCGTAAGCACGGTAAGCTGATCCGCAGCGAAGACCCGATAGTGTTATTGGTCCTATATTAGCTGCTTGTAAACGCCATTCACCCTTAAAAGGTAAATAGCTTTGTTTAGTTTTAATAAGGACAAAGGAAGTGAATGCAATCAAGAGAGGAAACTTACCTCAGGCGTGGCAAGCCTCCAGTGCAATGAATATGATTTAGGAATCGCATGTCCTGGAGATCTAGGGGATGGTCTCAGCTCTAATTCTAATTCTCTTGGCCTGGCTACTATTAACACCAGATTTGGTGGTAGCGGTGGTCTCAAAACTATTATACGCCAAGTAGCCGAGTCTGATCCGTGAGGGTTTTCAGCTACGCAGGTATAGTTATCTGCGTGGGATAGTTCTAGATCTGTAGAGAGATTTTCTCCATTATTTTTATTATTGATTTTTTTTTTAATAATTGCAAATATTTGAGGAAAAGACCTCACTTTTGATCAACAACGCGTCACCATCAAGATGAAACGGAGGTCGAGGTTGCAAAGCACTACCACCTCGTAGCCATCTCTTAGCTGGTGGCGGAGCACCTCCAACAACACAGCGTAGAGATAATGATCCACCGGCAGCCCCAAAAACCACTCCACCGAAGGAAGATATACGTGCTGGTGCTAAAATCAGTCGAAGCATGGGGGCTTAGGTAGACAGAAGCAAAATTCAGATTGATCACTTGATTATGGTGATAGATCAGGTCGATGCTTACCTAACGCACTAGTCTGGCAAGCAACAGCAGCAGAAGGTGGTCCTTCCCCAGCATTTGTAGCAGCTCGAACCCAAGCCTCGTATGTCCTGCCAGCTCTTAGACCTCGGAGTGACCTCATGCATTCCACTATACTTCCCTCACCATCTGAGCATGAGTTCACTCGCGATACGTTAGCTTCCTGAGACCTTGGCACATCAAGAAGTCAATTAGTAGAGGGAAACTAAAAATAATATTCTTTAGTATTATTCATTCAAGAGTCGGAAACTTACCCTGATAAATCCTTAACATAAAGGTTGTAATGTGTGAGTCTTCCATTTGGTTCTGTTGGTGGAAGCCATGATGCCCTCAGAGATTTTTCTCCTAGTGCAATTAACTTTATACCCCCTGGGGCACTGGGCACTAAAATAATTAAATGATTGGTTAAAATAATTTAATTTAATAGTTATTTATGATTGTTATAGTAAAAAAACTGACCATCCTCATCAGTTCGGCACAGTTGTGGTGAGGTAAATGGACCATCACCAGCTGCGTTGTGTGCGCGTACCCTTATCTCATATTCAGCGTATGGCGTTAATCTCGAGACAGTTGCTTCTTCCCCCTAATATGAGACATATAAAAATATGCATGGACATTTTTCTAATGAAGTAATTAACTAAATTTCGTTTGCCGCATTAATTAATTACTTCATTAGAAAAACGGTTGCGTCAAATTATTAATGTAGACGACGATTCTGAAGATACTTTGTCCAGCAGTGAAAGTGATTAAAATAAATGAAATATCATAAATAAAATACGACCACACGACTAAGGTAAATCTTCTATAGTTCCATCTATATGTATGAAAGTAAATACTTAGTCTTCAGAAAATAATCAAATCTTTTTTGTTATATGGAGGTATAGACAGTTTACGAAAAGACTTTTATTATCCCCTGAAAATGATCAAATCTTTTTTTATCTTATATGTTTGTTTTTATTGTTTTGGCAACTGATATTGTCGCCTTGGCTATCGATATTGTTGTTGTTTTTCTATTCTATTCTAAATAAATATAAATAGTATCTCTTTTTCTATATTCACTAATTTATATATCCCTCTCAATTTCCATTCGCCTTGCCCGATCCCACTTCCGTAACGCTCTCGTCACGCATCCACCAGCTCACTCCCCAAGTCAATCGTGCGTAAAGAAGTTATACTTCAAAAATACCTATTCAAGTTTAATTTTGTTGTAACCTTTAACAGATTTCCAAAACCCCGTTCGGGTGTACTGCAGCTAATGCCCCGAACGTACTTTAACCTAATTGGTAAAGAGCTATAGACAGTGACAATAATGCACTGAATTGAAATAAGGTTGGCCTGGCTAGATACCAGCATCTTGCCGCCAAACATCGATGTCAACAGTTCCACATTGCGTTAGGGAATCGTTTTAATTAAGCCAGCTTTAATTATTATTATTATTATTTATTGAAGGAAAACCATAATAAGGTAACTAATAATGGGTTTTCGCAGTTAAGAAACATAATTTAATAATATTGTATTGATTGTGAGATGAATTAAGTAAAAGTAAGTCTTTGGGTAAACGACGCACATTAAATGCTACATACATTAAATAATTTAAGAAATACTTAGCTAAATTAAATTTAGATTACTGCACCAAAGAATAGAAAGGGAAAAATAATAATATTCGGCATAATCGTCACTTAAAATCAGGTGAAACGATGCCAAGGGCTTATGAATTGTGGATAAAAAATAATAATATTCGGCATAATCATTACTTAAAATCAGGTGAAACGATGCCAAGGGCTTATGAATTGTGGATAAAAATAATAATATTCGGCATAATCGTCGCTTAAAATCAGGTAAAATGATGCCATGGGCTTATGAATTGTAGATAAAAATTAATAATATTCGGCATAATCTTCACTTAAAATCAGGTGCAATGATGCCAACGGCTTATGAATTGTGGATAAAAATATATTAACAAACCTGAACCCGCAAAAATGCATCAGTACTCGGCAGTAGAGGATCAGCATCCCGCCTGGTGTACTGGAGAGTGTAGTGCGTAATAAGACCGCCTCTTGCATCAGCTGGTGGAGGCTGCCATGACACTCTGAGGGTCGAGGATCCACTGGGGGAGCAGGACACGCTTTCCGGACCCCCTGTTGGTGCTGTGTGAAAAATTAAGATAAGATAAGATAGCCAGTTCCCCATTGCGTAGGGGAATCTTGGTAAGCCCGCTTCCATCTTCGGAAACATCGTCACTTACCACCAGGTGAGATGTTGTCAAGGGTTTACCAATTGTTAATAATAAAAAAAAATATTGTCAGTGAGCAAAAGCGTCGGCGGCTCAACCGGTAACGAGTCGGTCCTCCTAACCAGAGGTCCTGGATTCAAATCCGGACGGCCAATGTTCCAATAAGTTTTTCAAAACTTACGTACATATATTTACCGGTTGCTTCAACGATGAAGGAAAACATCGTGAGGGAACCAGAACATCTGATTCCATTATGAAAACCTCGTTGCACACATCCGTAGGTGTAAGTCTTAATACCCTACATGTGACCGCGGGTGATGCCAAGTGCAACATCAGGCAACTGCCGTCTGTCCCTTAAATAGCACGGTTAATTGTGCCACACGAAGAAAAGACACCATTCATTTTAATTCACAACAAAAAACGAAACAAATCGTTAACCCAAAATTACTTAACTATTTGAAATTCTGAATATTCAGAACGATTTGGCCTAGATCGGGGCGTGGAAAGGCCTCGGTTCAATTAAGCCATTTTGCATTTTGATGGGGAAATTTACGATTGCCGCGTCCCGTCGATAGCTGGAATTTATTTACGGACAATGACAGACCTAAGTCGGTTCAAGTTTCCTGCGATGAAGTACCTAAAGCATTTTTATGAAGCGAATTATTAATTAGAAACGAGAAGGTATCAAAATAGATTAGTAAAGTTCCACCCTTGACAAAAGTGTTACTTGCCGAGAGGTAATACAAACTTCACGAAGTTTAACATCGATTCTAGATTATTAAAACTTAGTGCCTGTTAACGCCTCTGCCGCGATCGCTTTGCCCCGGAACGGAAATTTCATAGGCATTTTAGGGGAAGCCCATCATGTACTCACAAATAATTAATTTAGATGTGTACGTGTGAGGAATTCTACCACAGAACACTTAATTAACGTGTATATCGGCGTAATTGTTCTAATTCCCGCGGGAGTGTCGGAGAGGAACTCAATCTCTCGTATTATTGATTTTGATGTTTATTACTTTAGAGAAATTAATTCAATACCTACCTATGTATATGAGTCTGATAAATACCTACTGTATCTTGAAAAGTAAAAATAATTAAGTAAAAAGAGAGTATTCAATCAAAAATGATATCAGCGATAAGAACGCCTAAATTGTACGTCTTTTAGTTTTTAATTTAAATTTTGCAATGTATTTATTTTGATGTACAATAGAGTTATTTGAATTTGAATGATCGGTCTTTTGACCATCAAAAGGACAACTTTCAAACATTAAATCTGATAATCTTAACTTCTCATCGGTGGAGTAACGGTTAGGACCGCTACCTCCTATCCGAGTGTCGTGGTTCGAATCCTACCACGTACCAATGTGTTTTGAAATTTAAAATTCATATGTACGTCGACTCTCGTGTCGTGAGAAACCTGCACACGCCTGCGAAGAAGCTCGAAAGCTGTGTGTGAAGTCGACCAACCCGCACTGGGCCCGCGGGGGCGACTAAGGGCCGATCGCCCTAAATCAGGGTAGGCACGAGCCCCTCTGTGGGCACGTATATGAGCTGATATGATGATCTTAACTCACAAACAAAAGATCGCGTACATACCTAATACTTAATAAAAGGTCATCATTATCATTATATCAGCCGAAGGACGTCCACTGCTGGACATAGGGCTCCCCCAAGGACTTCCACGACGACCGGTTCTGCGCTGCCCGCATCCAGCGGCTTCCCGCGACCTTCACCAGGTCATCGGTCTACCGAGTGGGAGGCCTGCGTACGTTACGCTTTCCGGTGCGCGGTCGCCACTCGAGAACTTTACTGCACGAACGGCCATCTGTTCTACGAGCTATGTGCCCCGCCCACTGCCACTTAAGTTTATCAATTCTGAGAGCTATGTTGGTTACTTTGGTTCTCCTACGGATCTCCTTCGATTCGATCACGCAGAAATAGAATAAAAGGTTAAAACAATTTAATGCACTCACAATATCACTTAGTCTTACTAAATCCAATACAAAATACATTAATCTTGACTCACCAGACTCCAGAGTATGCCGGTAGTGTGGCGGAGACACAGGGCCGGTCCCAGCAGCGTTGTACGCCCTCACTGTGACCCCGTATCTGGTAGCTGCCTTCAGCCCCCTCAGGGTTGCGCTGGTGGCGTCTGCGCTGGCCCCACTGTCCGAACCCTGGCCCTCACCCGTGCCTTCTTCGGTCACCTCCCACCACCGGATGGTGTACCCCAATAAGGTACCATGCCATGTCTCTCTTGGGGGCGGCTAAAAATTACAATTGCTGTATCCGCATCATATTATTTTTTTTTAAAGATAGATATAGAGAGATAGATGAAACATTTATTCTTTACCACAACACAAATACAGTACAGTTAATTAACAATAGTACACTGTAACTAAAAAGCTATAGTAACAAATTTAAAGTGTTAATTAGTTTGTCTGTTAGTTTGGAACAAATTTTAGAAGCTTAATTAGCACCCGTTCCCGGTTTCCAAATGAGCTGAAATTTTGCATACACGTTAAGTTTGGAGAATAATGCACGGTTAGCTAAGTAACGTCATTCTGAATCAAATATGGCAGACTCCCAAAGATCGCAGATTAGTTATTTTTTATGCACCCCCGTGAAATGATAGGATTTGCTGACAAGAATACGAAATAAATTATTTTCAAATTAATGCTTGTGCATGTTTTTAGGTTTTTGACAATTATTATTCTTTTTGATAGGACAGATTTCGCACAAATTTCTAATCAATAAATCTCTATCATTAATTAGTGATTTTAAAGTTAACTAATTTTGACAGCATTTTCAAAATAATTTGCTGAATAGCTGTTAGACTAATAACGTGTGCAAAAAAAGAATTATATCTTAAGAGCAGGCTCCCAAAGTAAGTGATTTTTGCTAGAATATGTTGTGTCAGCCGCTGGCTTGCTGAACGTGAAAACTACACATCTGATTTTTTGAACCATTTTCTTTGGAATGACTAAAACAAAAACACGATTTATTGGTTTTCGCTCGACACTTTTTATTTTTTAAAACTATGTAGTTTTGAGAGATTAATAGATTTTTCTCCTACATTACATAAGTTAGGCGCACGAAATAAATACCGACAGTAAGAAGATAACGGTATTGATAAAACGGCTAAGACGAAATTTTCTTAAAATGTTTACTAAGCTTGCAATAAAACGAAAATGTGCATAATATTATTACGCCCGAAAGATAGGACATAAATCGCGTTAAGACACTCTCAATATTCAACTGTAAAGCTGATTCCATAACGTTAAATATAATGTTGTTTGCCAGTGCCGCGCTGGGAGCCTGCTCTTAACTGTCTTCTAGTGCTACAAAAGTGAGAGGGAGAAAGAAAGAGATTTCATGTGAGGTAAGCCTGATACGGTAAGATAACACTAGGAAGTCTCACCTGCCAAGATACATGCAGCTCACGAGCCCTCAGAGCTCGAACTGTAACATCCCTAGGAGCTCCTCCAGGTGCTAGAAACCAATAAGAATAATAATTCAAATTGTAAAGGCTGTTATTTTTTTTTCAAATAATAGTTATTTATAAAACAAGGATGGTAAAAAGATAAATAACATACGAGTGACATTTGTAAGCCCCAGCCGCAGGCGATTACTATAGGGCTTGGGTTAATAGGTATTGTAAGCATTAAAACCTCCTTGGAAAAGATGACCTATTCCTTGGTGTTAAGGAACCCAGTGATACATTTTGCTCATCAATCGAGCACAAGCCATCGTGGTATTTATTCTCCTTTCTTCACAAAGATGTAACCCAAAGAGAATCTAACCAACTAGCGTTATATAGGTAATCTCTTTGTATCTTTGTTATATTTTTTTATTTGCTATAAATATCTTGTTTCTCTGAGCTAGAAATTAAAAAAGTGGCAAATTAAAAAACCACGTGTGCGGTAGATTAAATTTTGCGCACAGTACACTGTCATATAAAGTACCACTTTTCGAGAAACTGATATTTTGTGCCTACATATACAGTGCCTAAAATCAATTTTTAAAACAGTAAATTTACATTTATATGAAAAATTGATTTTACATCAAATAAAAGATGGTAACGAAAGACGTAAAATAATTATTTGTGGCAAGTGCTTATAAATCTCACAATTTTCCTATCACCTATTAACCGCCCTAGTATCATAATTCCCTATTGTTGATATAGCGAGCGCCGGTGGTGTAATGGCTAGGTACGCCGCCTCCTGTCCGGGAGGTCGTGGTTCGAATCCTGCCACGTACTAATGTGATTTCGAATTTAGATTTCATATGTACATTTATCCGACGCTCATACGGTGAAGGAAAACATCGTGAGGAAACCTGCACACGCCTGCGAAGAAACTCGCAGGTTGTGTGTGAAGTCAACCAACCCGCCCTAATTCAGTATAGGCTCGAGACCATCGGTGGGGACATTTATGAACTAATATGAAGATAATGACCAATGTCAACATTATAACATTTCCGGTTTTTTTTTTCTTTCAATTAAAATATATCTCTGACTAGCTGTTTTCCGCGGCTTCAACCGCGTGGACATCGTTTCTATGACATTTCGAGGGTGCGCAGAGAAAAGTAGCCTATGTTAATCCAGGTACTAATCTGTCTACCTACTAAATTTCAGCCAGATCCGTTCAGTAGTTTTTGCGTGAAGAAGTAACAAACATACACACTCACACACTAACAAACTTTCGCCTTTATAATATTAGTGTGATTTGTTGATGGCTTAATAAAAATTTCTTGTAATTTATTAAGAAGTAACATTAGGCATCGAAATAGATTCTGCGAATACATATGCGTAGCTTAGTTTTCTATATTTAAAGAACACTAGATTTTGCCAGCGGCTTCGCTCGCGTGAACATAGTTTTTATGACTGGCTTCGAGGGTGAGCGTGGAAAAAAGCAGCCTATATGTTAATCCAGGTTATAATCTGTCTACCTAACAAATTTCAAACATTTAGCTTTTGTGGCGTAAAAGAGTAACAAACATCCATACATCCACACGTACAAACATCGATACATCCACACATACAAACTTTTGCGTTTATAATATTAGTAAGGATTCATTCAGTTGACAGTCGCGCAGGCTAAGCCTTTTGAAAAATCTACTCAATTTAGTAATAATCCAGTGAAATACGGTGGGTACGCGAAATAATTAAAATAAGCAGCACATTTTTTTATTTTCGTTCCATCTGTAACGTTATTTACCTTTTCTTTTAATTAACTATATTATCCTCTCAACTTAATGGTGACACATTAGCGCTAGTAAAAGCTGCGCATTAATTATGTAAGCGCAATATACGCGTAGAGAGCGTAGATATATTTTTTTAGCTTGCATTATTGTA
Organism: Coleophora flavipennella; assembly: GCA_947284805.1. Taxonomy (NCBI): domain Eukaryota; kingdom Metazoa; phylum Arthropoda; class Insecta; order Lepidoptera; family Coleophoridae; genus Coleophora; species Coleophora flavipennella. The sequence continues at coordinate 2,443,643 of OX369306.1, read as the reverse complement.
TAATAAAGAATAATTGTTACTGAGAAATAAACGTTAGCTTTTACCGAAAAGACGAGAAAATTGATTACATGGTCGTAGCATCTTTTGAGAGTGTCTGTTATACTCGTGGGTAGACAGTTAAAATTTTCACAGTGTGTATTCTATTGCCGCTATAACAACAAATCTTGGTAAGCCCGCTTCCATCTTCGGCAACATCGTCACTTACCACCAGGTGAGATGTTGTCAAGGGTTTACCAATTGTAAATAATAATAATAATAAAAAAATATAATTAAATTACACTTTTTTAACCTATTTTTGTTGGTTTTATCCATCTGTCAAGGGGCTGTATTTCATGAACCGTCATAGGAGACCGTTGAAACTTTCACAGAGTGTGTATTTCTGTTGCCGCTATAACATCAAATAATAAAAACTAAATTACACTTTTTTAACCCATTTTTGTTGCTTCTATCCATCTGTCAAGGGGCTGTATTTCATGAACCGTCATAGGAGACCGTTGAAACTTTCACAGAGTGTGTATTTCTGTTGCCGCTATAACATCAAATAATAAAAACTAAATTACACTTTTTTAACCCATTTTTGTTGCTTCTATCCATCTGTCAAGGGGCTGTATTTCATGAACCGTCATAGGAGACCGTTGAAACTTTCACAGAGTGTGTATTTCTGTTGCCGCTATAACATCAAATAATAAAAACTAAATTACACTTTTTTAACCCATTTTTGTTGCTTCTATCCATCTGTCAAGGGGCTGTATTTCATGAACCGTCATAGGAGACCGTTGAAACTTTCACAGAGTGTGTATTTCTGTTGCCGCTATAACATCAAATAATAAAAACTAAATTACACTTTTTTAACCCATTTTTGTTGCGTCTATCCATCTGTCAAGGGGCTGTATTTCATGAACCGTCATAGGAGACCGTTGAAACTTTCACAGAGTGTGTATTTCTGTTGCCGCTATAACATCAAATAATAAAAACTAAATTACACTTTTTTAACCCATTTTTGTTGCTTCTATCCATCTGTCAAGGGGCTGTATTTCATGAACCGTCATAGGAGACCGTTGAAACTTTCACAGAGTGTGTATTTCTGTTGCCGCTATAACATCAAATAATAAAAACTAAATTACACTTTTTTAACCCATTTTTGTTGCTTCTATCCATCTGTCAAGGGGCTGTATTTCATGAACCGTCATAGGAGACCGTTGAAACTTTCACAGAGTGTGTATTTCTGTTGCCGCTATAACATCAAATAATAAAAACTAAATTACACTTTTTTAACCCATTTTTGTTGCTTCTATCCATCTGTCAAGGGGCTGTATTTCATGAACCGTCATAGGAGACCGTTGAAACTTTCACAGAGTGTGTATTTCTGTTGCCGCTATAACATCAAATAATAAAAACTAAATTACACTTTTTTAACCCATTTTTGTTGCTTCTATCCATCTGTCAAGGGGCTGTATTTCATGAACCGTCATAGGAGACCGTTGAAACTTTCACAGAGTGTGTATTTCTGTTGCCGCTATAACATTAAATAATAAAAACTAAATTATAGTTTTTTAAACCATTTTTGTTGGTTCTATTCATCTGTCAAGGGGCTGTATTTCATGAACATCATATAGGATTTCACAGAGTGTATATTTGAGTTGCCGCTATAACAACAAATAAAAAAAATAAGGAGTATTTAAGAAACGTGTATTTTCTTGTACAATGTTAAGGAACCCTTCTGTGCGAGTCTAACTTACACTTAACTGGTTTTAAGGGTTTTGCACTTAGTCATCCCGCCTCAGTGTGAGAAATGGATGACGCACATATGCGTTTATGTCAGCAAATAGTCTATCCCTTGGATAGCATGGTTAATTGTTTTCCGGTGCGCGGTCGCCACTCGAGAACTTCACTTCCCCAACGGCCATCTATTCTACCTCTTTACTATATTTTTAAGTCTATACGGTCTAAATTACTATTGACCGCTTATAATATGACCGTATTATATATACCCTCTGTTTTAATTATTACTAAACCATATTCTTATAATATCACCATATTATATAAACACTCTGTTTGACTAATTACTAAACCATTTTCATATAATAGTTAATACGACTGTATTATATAAACCCTCTGTTCGACTAATTATTAAACCATATTCTTATAGTACGATAGTATTATATATATCCTCTGGTAGACTAATTACTTATCCATATTCACTTGAGTAATAAAATGCGAGTAGGGGAAGTACGTACAAAATGACATAGACGGACAAAATGACATAGTGGGCTTATTTGAAAATTGGCGCGGTTTGGAACATCAAAAACCAGCCAATCGCAGTCTTTGTGTCGCCATTACCAACCTAGGAAAATACTAGACCAATCCGGGCGCGCGTCGTTTCGGCACAACTTCATGTTTGTTTTCACCAACCTCAAGTTTGTTTTGTGTTGTGACAACTTATAGGTTTTTGGTAAGTTTTTCTTTAAATCTTCGCTGTTTGTTGATTTTATTTGCATAAGTATATCACAACCTATGAGGGAATGATATTTAGTTTCGATTCTTTTATACATTTTAGAAAATACGAAGTTAAAAATATTCAATCTCATTGGTGGACAAAATGACATACCCAGGATATGGACAAAATGACATAGGTATGTCATTTTTTCCGTAGTCTTTTTTTGTTAATATATAAAGTACTTAGGTAATTTTTTCGTTTTATCTTTCAGCACACATGTTAAAAGATGCCGCGAAATTACGTTCGGAAGTCGGATCGGCAATCCTGGAGCCATGTATCAATGGAAAAAGCCATTGAGGCAGTTAAAGCTGGTGAAATGGGTTGGTTGGCTGCCTCCAAAGCCTTTAACATACCACAAGCCACTTTAAGAAGGCATGCACTTGGGACCAATAAAAAGTTAGCTCCAGCTGCAAAAGGATTAGGACGGTATGAGCTCACTTTGCCAATAGAAGTTGAGAGAGAACTAGTTCATCATTTAAAACTCATGGAAACTCGACTTTTTGGGCTGACACGTAAAGCCGTCCAAAAGCTTGCTTTTCAGATTGCTGAAAGAAACGGTTTTGCTCATCAGTTTAATGTAGACAAAGGAAGAGCTGGGCAGGAATGGCTAGAAATGGCTCTTGCATTTATTGCAATGATTTGTACTGAGTTGGCTTAGATGTATGCAGTGCTTCCGTTGGGTGCATGCTGCCTGTGCTGATCTACCGAAGAAAACAAAGAAATTTGTGTGTGAACTATGCATTTAATTGCACTTTATTTAGTATGTCATTTTGTCCATATAGGGTATGTCATTTTGTCCATTTTCTGTGATCTCATTTTAAAAGAAGATATTTTTTTTTCTATAAGATTTAAGTGTTACTGCTCTAGTTGATTTTGTAGCTGATACATCAAAGAAGTTACTGATACGTAAATTTTGTTCCTGAAGCTTTTAAATAAATGTTTATAGTGAAAAAACGGGAGGGTATATCATTTTGTCCGTACTTCCCCTATAATACAAAATCCTTAATGAAGAGAAAGACATTATTGTCTGTGGTTTATGACAAAGGATGTCATTACTCATTAAAGATGCTTGCGTCTGCCGTACTACGATATCAAGTGTCGCATTATACCTCCACTGAAGACGTTCTTCGCACGTCTCATTGTCACTTGAGCAATCCATCCTTTGTTCTAATCACTAGCTCTAACCGCCTCCGTGGCGTAATGGTTAGTCCATTCGCTTTACACCAGGAGGTCGCGGGTTCAATTCGGTTTGGGGTCAAGTTGTAAGATTCGGTTTGGTTAGTGGTAGGGCATTTTTCGCGTCGGTGGCGTAACGGCTAGGGCCGCCGCCTCCTGTCCGGGAGATCGTGGTTCGAATCCCGCCACGTACCAATGTGATTTCGAATTTTGATTCCATATGTACGTTTATCCGACACTCTTACAGTAAAGGAAAACATCGTGAGGAAACCTGCGCACGCCTGCGGAAAAACTCGCAGGTCGTGTGAGGAGTCGACCAACCCGCACTGAGCCTGCGTGGTCGACTAAGGCCCGATTGCCCTAATTCAGGCTAGGCTTTAGCCCCTCTGTGGGGACTTATATGAGCTGATATGATGAACCGCCTCCGTGGCATAATGATTAGTCCATTCGATTTACACCAGGAGGTCTCCTTTGTAAGACTCGGTTTGGTTAGTGGTAGGGCATTTTTTTAAGCCCGCGTGGCTAGCTACCACCCTCTTATCTAAGTCTTGCCGCTAAATGTCAGTGTTGACAACATTGATGTGTTCCGGCTTGAAGATAAGATAGCCGGTTCTTCAGTGCGTTGGGGAATGTAGGTAAGTCCACTTCCATCTTAGGCATCATCTTCACTTACTATCAGGTGAGATGATGCCAAGGGCTTACAAATTGTTAATAAAAAAAGCTCTATAAGTAGGTAATGCTACATATAAGTTTGCTTGACATAAAACTATTGGTTCTGCTGAGGGATATAGGAGTATAACCCTACTAATATTATAAATGTGAAAGTGTGTGTGTGTATGGATGTATAGTTATATGTATGTATGTATTGATTTTTGTTAATATTTCACGCAACTGAACGGATCCGAATGAAATTTGAATAAATCTGGATGAAATTTGGTAGGTAGATAGATTAGGACCTGGATTAAAACTCAGGCCACGAAGCGGCTCGCGCACTGCGCACCCACGAAGACAGTCACAGAAACTATGTTCACGCGAGCGAAGCCGCTGGCAAAATCTAGTATTACATATTTAGTATAGGAAAGGTAGCATTCCAATCTTGGCTACGGCAACCGACAATTCGAAGTGGGTCGCGTGGCCCACTGCTTTTGTCTTTTTTTGTATAAATAAAAGGAAAAGATGACTGACTGGTATATCAACGCACAGTCGAAATCACTTAACGGATTTTTTTGAAATTTGGAATACAAATAGCAATTAGAACGTGGGCATCCGCTAGGAAAGGATTTTGGGAAATTCCCACGGGAACGGCAAAAAACGGGATCTGCGCGGGCGAAGCCGCGGGCACCCTATAGTTAATTCATATAATGCACTGACGAATGCAAGCGACCGGGTCGCGCGAAAGTATTCATACAAAACAGTGGTACGCGGGACTTATTCGCGGTCACCTGTTGCCGTCGCCAAGATTCAGTTATATAGGTACGTTTAGTTTCGAGCGACAGTTTCCTTCTTCACTCCTTGTGAAGAAGGAGTGGTTGTGATGGCAAAAAAATCCAAGTTAAGATTTTGATGGGGATCGATTTTCTTATACCTTAGTCTTTGTTTTATAGACTCTTAAGTCTAAAAAACGAAAAAGTAAAAAATGAATGTTTGTGTGTCTGTACTGTGCCGTGCTGTTGTTCCTAAAAAAAAATTACTTATTATTTTCACTCAAAAATGGCTGTTACGATTTAGATAAGATAAGATAAGCATTTATTCAGAGCCCACACAAACAAAAAAAGGTACAAAGCAAGAAAAAAAATATTAAAACTACTTATTTAAAAATCTTTATAATTATTAAATATAAGATGGGCTAGGAAAGTGTTCAGGTTCAGCTTGAATGCAACGAAACCTTATATTGATGATTCTGCCAGGCCATTAAGAAAATACAATTAATTGATACAAGCAATTGATAAAACTACAACTTAACATAGCCAACACCACAACACCACGCAGTAGTTCGTTGTTCAAATAAAAAAAGGAGTAAGGTACCTCCCATACAAATCCAGGTTGTTTCTTACTTTTAAGGGTTCGGTTCCTTAAAAGGAAAAACGGAATGATAATAGGATCACTCGCGTGTCTGTCTGTCCATCTGTCTGTCACAGCCAATTTTCTCCGAAGCTACTGAACTGATTGAGTTGAAATTTGGTAAACATTTGAAAATCGGTGACCCAAAGACGAAAGTGTAACGTAAATAAATGAATGTCACTTTTGGGGGTAAATAAGAAACTTTAAAAAAAAGTTTTGCGAGCTATATTGTGTGATATATCAAACAAAACGGCTTGTTGTAAGAATCTTAAATGTATATGTATTATAATTTTAAGATAAATAGTTTTGAAGTTATTTAAGAAAAAAGGTAAAAAATGACCATTCCCCCATTATCTCAAAAACGTCTGGGCCTAAAATTTTGAAAAAAATACTTAAAATACTCATTAAACTAAAAATACAGAAAAATCTACGAGAAGCATATAGTATTTAAAATAACTTAGGATTTTTATAAATTAACGTAAGGAACACTCTCCGTGCGAGTTTAACTCTCACTTGTCCAGTTTTTTCTCAAAAATGACTTTAACGATTTTAATTAAACTTTGTGAATAACTAAAAAATAGTAAAACCAACAGCACTGGGTAGTTAATCTTTCTACGAAAAATCCGATTAGCGTACCTCCCATACGACCTGATATGATGACTTTTTGGAAATTCTTTTTATTTTGATAATGAAATCACAATTTTCGCACGATACGTCCGCAGCAATTAACGCAACAGCCAAGTTGGCAGCTGACAAGAACTTTATTTCCGAGCTATTTCGTTCGATGTTTAAAACATCGTGAATGGAAGGAGGCGCCTCAATAAGAAATATTATTTTAAAATTAGATAATCACCGAGCAGGCGAAGCTGTGTGTCAAAATGCCGCTTTAAAATCTAAGTAAGCTAACAAACATTTCTTTGAAGAAACTGATATACAGGATGTAACAAAATTGGTGAAGGTTGTTTCTAAAAACGTACAATTATTTTTTCTGTTCATACAAATCGATCAGCTAATTTCGATAAGCTAATTTAAAATCGTTCGCGATTTTGTGCATTTTAGTATGGACGGTTCACATTTTGTTTTTTGAGAATTGACTATGGATTCCTTGGAGAAAGTTGTTCAGTATGACGAGTAGAACCCCCAGTTAACGGGACCTACACCAATTTTGTTACACCCTATATAGATTACAGCTTATATTCTTTTCGAGCGTAGCACTTGCTACGCCGTAGTAACTCATAGCACATTAAATTTTCATTTCTTCGAGCGTAGCACTTCTACGCCGTACTAACCTGTAGCACATTTAATTTTCGTTTTTACAAGGTTTTTATCCCAAAAAGTGTATTTCAAACATAGTATAATGCAACTGACCTTCCTCCCTAGTAGTGAAATGCAGCGGCGAAGTGTACGGCGAAGGGCCGACGTCGTTGACGGCAGCCACGCGCAGCGCGTACCGCGTGTCCGGCGCGAGCGCGCCCACGGACGCGCCCGCGCGCCCCGCCCCCTCCGCTCTGCGCCCACAGTAGACATCAACATTTGGAAAGTCATGAGCAACACGACATAAAGAATTTGTCTCAATAAAGAAAATATACAATGTAAACGATACCAATTACTTTACGTCTTAATATATTTTTTGTAACATTTATTGGTACAATTTAATGTAAATTTTACATCTCTCTCTCTCTCTCTCTCTGACTATATCTCTCTCTCTCTCCTCGCTCTCTCTCTTAACGTGTGGCACAATTAACCGTGCTTCCCAAGGGATAGACGGCGGTTGCCTTATGTTGCACTTAGCATCACCCGCGGTCACGTGCAGGGCATTGAGATTTACACCTGCGAACGTGTGCAACGCGACCTTCATACACTTCATACATTTCCTCGGGATTTGATCCAAGTTACAAGCAGCGCGTGTAAGGCAAAGACCATGTCTTGAAAATCATCTAAAAGTAATACACACTTTTTACGATACTGTACACCCAAAGGATGACCAACGAGACTCTATTCGCTGTCTGTTCGTCTGTCTATCATGAACCGTAATAGGTAGATACTTGAAATTTAGTTGATACCTTTGATTGTAGGTTCTTGGTGGAACATTATATCACTCATTTTGGTATATTATATTGACACTAATTGAATAAAACTACACGTTGTCATTTGTCAGCGACCGTTTTCGAACACCATCTTAGATGGTGTTTGAAACCGGTCGCTGACAAATGACAACGTGTAGTTTTATTCAATTTCTGTGGTATTAGTATAAATATATACCAAAATGACTTGAAATTTACACATAATGTGTATTTTTGTAGCCGCTAAAACAACTAATAATAAAAAAATTAAAAGTAATAAGTTAAGGGGTGGTCTCATACAAAATAAGTGTATTTTATAGGTATTTATGATAAAGCCCTATCGTAAAAACTATACGCAAAAATGAAACTTGGTGTGATTAATTTAAGCACCAACAACAAATAATAAAACGGGCCAAGTGTAAGTCTTACTCGCGCTAAGGAGTCCGAACTTAATAAAAAAAAACATTAAAGTGCGAGTCAGAACCACGCACAAAGTGTTCCGTATCCTGTTTCTTCACGTTTCAAAGAAAAACACGTTTTTTGTATGTAGATTTTCAATTTTTCTAATTTTTTGTATTTGTTCGTATAGCGGCAACAGAAATACATCATCTGTGAAAATTTCAACTGTCTAGCTGTCACGGTTCATGAAACACAGTCTGGTGACAGACGGACGAACAGCGGGGTCTTAGTAATAGGGTCTCGTTTTTACCCTTTAGGTACGGAACCCTAAAAAGCATAATTTCTGTTGCTCGCGTTGATGTCTTTTGTTTTTAATGTAAATAGGTGTCATTCTTGTGTTGTTGGACGGTTGTGTGGGGAGGTGTGATGATACGAAACCCTCGGAGCGCGAGTCAGACTCGCACTTGGCTGTTTTTTATTTATTTAAATAAGCTTTTATTATAGGTGAAGGTGGTGGGAAGCAGCTGGATGCGGGCAGCGCAGAACCGGTCGTCGTGGAAATCTTTGAGGTAGGCCTATGTCCAGCAGTGCACGTCTTTCGGCTGATGTGATAATGATGATCGGTAGACTTACGCGACATGAAGTAAGTCGGAATTATCCAGCGAGACGTTGACGACCTCGGGCGTGTCCCAAGTGTCGAGCAGCGCGGGCAACGGGGCGTCGAGCGGAGCGGGCAGGTCGCGGGTGAGCGGGCGGTACTGCAGGTTGTAGTGGGTGACGAGGGCGCCGCGGGAGAGGCGCCAAGTCACGCGCGCCCGGCGGGACCATACCTCTGATATGCGGACTTCTTCTGGCATGTTCGGTCGCTCTAAAAGACAATGGGAAAATTAATTTTAAAAAATAATAATTAAAATAATTTTGTCTGTGTTTTTTTCTCTTTTTCGATAAAAAGGTCTCATTGAGGTCATCATTATATCAGCTCGTATTGTTAAGCCTTATTATAAGTTTTACTAATGTTCGCTAGATAGGCGCTGTTAACTTTTAGAACACGCTATCATTATGTGTCTTTGATAATTATTATGGTGAGACATTCATACATTTGTAATTTTTTCCACCTTACCTTGCCTTTAATAAAGGAACATGTCACTGGCGACACCTAGTTTCAATTAACAGGTTCACCTTTCGGGATTTTTTGGGACAAGGCTGTACACGTATGTTTCCCTACCGAGGGGCTCCAGCCTACCCTGAATTAGGGCGATCGAGCCTTAGTCGACCATGCGGGCTCATTGCGGGTTGGTCGACTTCACACACAATCTTCGAGTTTTTTCGCAGGCGTGTGCAGGTTTCCTCACGATGTTTTCCTACACCGTAAGAGCGTCGGATAAACGTATACAATATGAAATCGGAATTCGAAAACACATTGGCACGTAGCAGGATTTGAACCACGACCTCCCGGACAGGAGGTAGCGGCCCTAACATTTGCGCCACCGACGCATTGTGGTTTTATTTATTTATATTAAAGAATGCTATTAAAATATAATGAATGGAGGTCTCAATAAAGCCTTTTCATTGAGTTAGGTCAAAAAATGCTACAAAGTTAGGGATGTCCTGTCATATTGTTCTTTGGAAAATCATGTCATATTTGTGATCAATATTGTTGGAATGGTAATAAAAGCAATTTCTAGCTTATCCATTAATTCACTTCCTGAGTCCCTGGGACTCACATGAAAATTTCAAACTTCCATAATTCTAACACTTTAGCGGCTAGTGCGCCTGCGTCGCGTATTTGGTGAGTTATTGCGTATCAAAATGCCAACGTTGCCTGTAAGCAGTGGCAAGAGCCATTGCTCGTTTTTTTTTATTTTGTATAGGAGCATACATTTTTGTTTTTTTATTTTTGATTTGTATATCTTTAGAGTCCAAAAAACGTAAAAATATTTATTTGTTAAAGTATTTGTTAGTTTTGTCGAACTTTGATAATTCCTTAGTTGTTTGAAACTGATAAACTTGGTTTTTATATATTTTAAGTGGATCTCACGTCTCTCCAAGTTTATTACTTTTTTAGTCTCAATAAGTACTTAGTAATAATAATATTAATAATGTTTTCATTTAGAAACCCATGCTTAGGAAATATATGAGTCCCGAAGACTCATATAAATAAAAACGTAATTTCACCTAGTGAATTTAGGGTTAATGCTCATTTTCACACATATGGTACTTTTCAATATGTATATTCCTTAATTATGGTAGTATAATGTAAAAAACTGGCCAAGTGCGAGTTGGACTCGCGCAAAGCAGGGATCCGAAGTCTTTTCAAAGAATAAATGTTTATTTTAGAAAACTAAATTATATTTACAGTTGATAATACAACATTTTGTATGGAAAATCTATGAACTACTTACAAATCCAACTGCACATCTTAAGTTGGTCGACTATTACTCCTAAACTAAGAAAGCCTACTTAGCCGTGATACTTTTTCTTTAAAATTGATTATACGTCTATTTAAAAAAAATAGGATGTCCTGAAATAGCGGTTTAGCTTGGGGGGGGGGGGGAGACCAAGACCAAGTTTACTCGAACAATTTGAAGCTTAATATTTCGCAAACTATCACTGAATAAAAAAAATGTTTTTATCAAAACCTCACTTGTTTTAAAAGACCTATTCAACGATATCCCCCACGATAGGGTACGTTGGCTATGTTAAAAAAAAAACTAGACTTTATTGTGCATATTTGTCGGCGTGATTAATATGTGTAACGATGCCAAATCACAGCTTATAAGTGTTTATAGTATCTGAGCCAAGCCGCGGACAGACGGACAGAAAGACATGGCGAAACTATAAGGGTTCCTTTTTAACTTTGGAACCCTAAAAATGGCACTTGAGTACAATTTAAAGCTGAAGTTTGTTATTCAAGTAATATGACTAACTTGATGACAATAAAACTCACTCAATTTAATAACATTTCCTTGCATTTACCTTTGACGAAAAGTCGAAAGAGCAGCTCGTCGCTCCCAAACAGGTTCCTTGCCAAGCAGCGGTAGTCGCCGGCGTGCTCTGGGCCCGCGTGCGCGATTGTGATATCTGAGCTCATGGTTCCACTGCTGACGTCACGGGTCTCCACTACTCCAGAACCGCTAGAGAAGATTTCGGTTAATAACACAGATCAAGTTATACGTACAGAGGGACCAGTTGACCGACGGAGGTATTTCTGGAGGTTTCACTTCCTGAAATACCTCCGTCGATCAACCGCACACAAATCTCTTCTCTACTGGCTGTGAAGTCAGCAGCAGAACCACACCCTGGACACTTCATACAACGGGCCAGAAATGACATTTCAAAAAAGGAATGACGGCACAAACAAAATGGCGGTGAAATCCTTAGCGTTCGACAATCAAACTGTAACCAATATCTGGGTTACGAGGGGGTGAGGGCGCAATCTAGAGAGCGGCAGGGAGTGTCCATAGTGTATGTTAGTACTAATATATATGTATACTTTGTCAGAACTATCGTATATCATGATTACGTAAATCTGTATATAAGGTGACTGTTTGATCGATGAGCTCATTTTAGGTGAAGACAAAACTGAACAACTCTCTCCAAGGAACCAACGGTGTGAATACGCCAATTTTTTTTTTGTCTTTTTATATGAAGTGGCTCAATGCACAAACCTGTTTGTATAAAAAGCCCAACTCATTATTGCGAATTGCGATAGAGCAAGATTCTCTTTCAGCACCCTTTGTTCGAAGCATTCACTTGTAAATTTTACTTTAGTTTACCAGAAATGCGGTTTATGGACATGGTTCAAGGCTAATCTAGCAACTCTCAACAGTCATATTTAGCTTTTAAAAAAGTCTGTAGATCTACGGATTGATCTCAAGGCAATCTACGGAAATCTACAGGATACACTACGGATTTCAAAAATCAGATTTGGCAACACTGCCGATAGCGATCGTTCCTCTCGCTCTACCCCCGGGCCGGCGTTGGATTTCATAGGGGACAATTGTTCAGTTTTGTCTACTAGTTAACCACCTTAAATGAGTCCGTAGGTCAAACAGTCCTCTTGTATACTGGTTCTGCTGCTGGCCTCACAAACAGAGGAGAAGAAATTATACAAAACATTAAAATTAAAAGTAAAAAAAATTGGCTACATTTTTGTAGGGGCACATTGTATTGAATATTGTGTCTTACGGACGCACGACCGAAGAGAAGCCCGTTGCTGTCAGTAACGGATTTTATTGTAAATAATACAGTCCTGGAACGGATGGCAGTTAGGACAGTAAAGTTCTCATGTGGCAACCGCTCACCTGAAAACGTAATGTAGGCAGGCGTCCCACTAGGTGGAACGATGCCCTGGTGAAGGTCGCGGAAAGCTACTGGATGCGGGCAGCGCAAAGACGGTTGTCGTGGAAATCCTTGAGGGAGGACTTTGTCCAGCAGTGGGCGTATTTCAGCTGATATGATGAATACAGTTCTGGAGACTCCTAACAGGTTCTTTTTAAAATGTTTATTTTTTGAGCCTTTTTTGTATTTGTAGTTTACATGAAACGAACAACATTTAAAATGTTTCAGTAAAAAATCAAAATCTAAAGGCGTGTGGAATTTACCCTGTTCAGCAATGTGATAACTTGCTATGGGTACGTTGATACGACATACATTAGAATATTTCTGCAGCGGCCAGTAAAAGAAGCATCGATGGACGAACGTGTAAGTGCCGAGGCACACATACGTAGGTCCATCTATGCCTAGTTGTGGCCAAGGCTTGTATAGTACTTATATCAAATAATTCGCGGAAATTAAAACCTCAATGATTACTTTTCAAAATCAATGACGAACAACGAAGAGCAATAATATTTTTTCACGCGGCAAAGTATTCATTTGTTTTTTCTTTTAAATAAACAGCTTTTTATTTGCAAGTCAGTTTGAAATTTAAATAAAATCTTTGATAAGTTACCTCCTTGGTTTCCATGTTTCGGAGTAAAAGATCCTTCCATATTTAAATTAAACGACAGATATAGTTTACATAGTAATTTATTTGGTCGCTAACCACAGATTTGGATTTTCATACAACCTCTGCCGGCCGCTGCTCGCATGTATTTGGTCAGTACAGCAATTTTATTTCGATTTATCTCGAAGAAGGTCATCAAAATAATGCTCAAATTCCCAAGTATGTTTGAAAAAAAAATGTATTCTCCATTGTTCTTTTAGCTTTAATATTTTCGTGATTTATTTATTATGCATAAAATTAAATAGCATACTAAAATATAGCATAGTAAAATGGCAATGAATGCACTTTTATTACGAGGAAAACGGGCAATTCGCTCGTAAAATGCTTTACAGCCGTCAATATCCAATACGAACAACATTCATATCCTTAGATAGAACACTACAAAATAGCAAATACATTTTCTGTATTAAATTTTAAAATGCGATATCACATTTAATCACAATATAATATTATATATATGGGGTGACTTTTAATTAGTTCTTGATAGCAAAGGATATTAATGTACTGTTTATTACAAAAAAAAATCCCAAAGAAACTATGTGTCAAATATGAAAAAAATTTGGTCCATTTTGTACATTTTTGCCGATTTGATAACTTGTTATGTATCGGAGACCAATTTTTTTTTTCTGATTTAGCATATAACTTCTTTGGGAAAATTGCTTGTAATCACGAGAACATTTATATACTTTGCTATCAAGAACTAATTAAAAGTCACCCTGTCTACATATATATATATATATCTTAATATATATAAATCTCGTGTCACAATGTTTGTCCTCAATGGACTCCTAAACCACTTAACCGATTATAATAAAATTCGCACACCATGTGCAGTTCGATCCAACTTGAGAGATAGGATAGGGTAGGGTAGGGTAGTGTAGGGTAGGGTAGTGTAGGGTAGGGTAGGGTAGGGTAGTGTAGTGTAGGGTAGTGTAGAGTAGTGTAGGGTAGGGTAGTGTAGTGTAGTGTAGTGTATGTAGGGTAGGGTAGGGTAGTGTAGGGCAGGGTAGTGTAGTGTAGTGTAGGGTAGTGTAGGGTAGGGCAGGGCAGTGTAATGTAATGTAAGGCGGTACGAAGTTCGCCGGGACAGATAGTATATATATAGATATTATACTGAGTTAAACAGGAGCTAAAACTAACGTCACATACGATAGATATTTTGATACTCGACTGCTTATAATCATGATCAATTTAGTCATAGTCACGAGTCGTTACTCTGTGAATTACAGGGTGTAACAAAATTGGTGTAAGACCCGTTAACTGAGGCTTCTACTCATCATACTGAACAACTTGTCCCAAGAACCCCAAAGACAATTCCCAAAAAAAAAATGGACCCTTCATACAAAAATGTACAAAATTGGTCGATCAGCTGATCGATTTGTATGAAGACTGAATTTTTGTTTGCGATTTCAGCAAAGTCGTAGAACAAAAGTTGTTCAGTATGATGAGTATAAGCCCCAGTTAACGGGACCTACACCAATTTTGTAACACCCTGTATATAAGATATAATCTATCATCTGTGCGCTCAACTTGATTTCCATTTGGTTATGGCCAACAATAAGAAAATTTCCTAAACCTTCCCGCGGGGATACCAAAGGCGACGGCGATACCTTACACGGGTCACTGAATGTAAGCGAAGAGAGCGCGCTCCGCTTACAATCCATTGGCGCCGTTTTTGTTTTTTTTTTATATATAAAACCTACAAAAGCTGTTGACTGATCTAGCTAGTTATTAAAATTGACTTTTTACCTATAGCAATTCAAATACAATTCCATTTTAATATATTTTTTTGCAATTTTTTTGCACACAGGTTTCATACAAACGTTGAAACCCGACACCGAAAGAGTTTAGAAACCTTTACCCTGGAAAAAAGTCTGTAAAAATAGTAAAAAAAAGAGTGTGTGGTTTTATGAAACTATGGTAAAAGTGAAACTTTTTTTCACATTATAGACATTTAAGGAGCACGAAACGATCATGGCTGCTCTCGTCTTGGAGCTACGGTACAGAGGACGGAACGATCATGTAATAAAAGTTTCACTCCTCTTGGAGCTACGGTACAGAGAACGAAACGATCATGGCTGCTCTCGTCTTGGAGCTACGGTACAGAGGACGAAACGATCATGGCTGCTCTAACGAAAAATTTTGAGAAGATGTAATAATCTCTGCCGTCACGCAACACACAGACGAAAAAGCTTTTTTTTTTTCTATTAAAAATTTGAGTGCGTTTGACTGCAACAAGATAGCCAGTTCCCCATTGCGTTGGGGAATCTTGGTAAGCCCGCTTCCATCTACGGCAACATCATCACTTACCACCAGGTGAGATGTTGTCAAGGGTTTACCAATTGTTAATAAAAAAAAAAAAAAAAAAAAACTCACCTAATGGTAAGTGATGATGCAGTCGAGGATGGTACACGCAAACTCAAATAATGCCTATTCACTCTTGCCTTGAAGATCCCCAAATTAAAGGAATCGGGAAACACTGACGCAGGCAAGGAGTTCCACTCCTGCGCTGTACGCATAATAAATGAAGAAGCGTAACGATTCGTGCGAAAAGGTGGAACATCAACAACAAAGGGGTGCAACCCCTCCCTGCGTCTCGTTGACCGACGGTGGAATGGAGCAGGGGGAATGAGGTCGTGAAGTTCTTGCGCGCATTCTCCGAAATGAATTCGATAGAATACCGATAGACAGGCGAATTTGCGGCGATGCTCAAGGCTTTGGAGCTTGTCATTGACTAGCTCATCGTCGCCAATGAGTCTCCGTGCGCGTCGGTCGATGGCGTCCAAGGTATCCAGCTGATAGCGGGCTGATCCATCCCATATGTGTGAACAGTACTCCATACATGAGCGGACCTATGCTTGATACAAGGTAAGCAGCTGTCCAGGTGTGAAGTACCGTCTCACCTTAGAGAGAATGCCCAGCTTCATTGCAGAAACTTTTGCCTTGGACTCAATGTAACGGCCGAAGTTAAGATTGGGTGTTAAATCCACGCGGAGGAGTTCCAGGTGGTCAGATATCTGAATCGGTTCATTCCGGAGAGTTGGAGTCAAGGTGAATGGACTCCTTTTGGCGGAAAAAAGACACGCCTGTGTTTTAGAGGCATTAAACCTTACGAGGTTGGAATCACCCCATTCAGACACTGCCTGAAGTGATAGGTTAATGCGCTCTATCATGGCCTCTCTCAGAAACAGCGTATCAGCGCTGTTAGCTCGTGCACTGGACAGGTATCTTTCTACAACCGTGCTATCGTCTGCATAACCAATTATACCGGGTTTCAGCAGATCGTTTATGTGAAGCAGAAATAGTGTTGCGGAAAGAACAGATCCCTGAGGTACCCCGGCATCAATCGCCAATAGGTCTGAGGAACAGCCATCAACGACCACTCGAATAGACCGTTCCCTTAGGAAATCAGCTACCCAGTTACACAATCCCAAATGAAGACCATAAGAAGGAAGCTTGCCAATAAGGCTAGCGTGCCAGACCCTATCAAAAGCCTTCGAGATGTCGAGTGACACAGCGAGAGCTTCGCCATGCTTCTCGATGGCCTCGCCCCATATATGCGTAGCATACACTAGAAGATCTCCAGTAGATTGACCTCGGCGAAATCCGTATTGTCGATCGCTAAGGAGGTCATTGTCTTCTAGGTATGCCAGAATGCGGGTGTTCAATACACGCTCCATAATCTTACAGATTACGGAGGTGATTGCTATAGGGCGGTAGTTTGCGGGATCGGCACGACTGCCTTTTTTGGGCACCGGCTGCACGTTGGCCAGCTTCCAGGACTTTGGGCCTATACCCGTTTCAAGAGAGAGGCGGTACAGACGTGTCAGAACAGGAGACAACTTAGGAGCGCAGTTCTTTAGCACTATAGCTGGTATACCGTCAGGTTCACTGGCTTTGTTCACGTCAAGATTGCGAAGTGTTTTGAGTACCTCCTTTTGCTTGATACGAATAGGGGGCATTGTAGTATCACAAGGAGATAACTGGGGTGGTGTTCTATTCGCTGTATCGAGACGTGAATTTTCGGCAAACATAGAGGCAAACAGATTAGCCTTCTCAGTTGCCGTGTGAGCCAATGATCCATCAGGTTTCAGCAGTGGAGGCAAAGACGAGCGGCAAAAGTTCGCCTCGACCGATTTAGCCAAGGACCAAAACGCCTTACTCCCAGAAGGGTAGAAGGCAAGTTTTGATCCGATCCGGCTTATATGGTCGAGGCGTGCCCTATGCAGCGTCTTTTTGTAGGACTTGGCGGCTTTATTAAAGGCTTTCTTTTTAACTCGTGTGTCCGGAGCTTTACGATTTCGAGCATCTGCCCAAGCCTGGTAAGCTGAATGCTTTAGCGCTTCGGCCACTGAGCAATCAGCATTAAACCACGGGCGAGCTTTGCTCTGGAGAGAAATGTCAGAAAACGGGATATAATAATCCATTGCCTGACATATGACTCTCGAGATTTCTGTCGCACAGCTCGACGTATCACTAGAAGAAAAGCACATTCGCCGCCAAGGATAAGAAGGCTAAGAAGTGGCGCATATCATCCCAATCTGCTGACTTGTACTGCCATACCCGTCTAGAACCCCTAGGGCTGGGACCAGGTGGTGAACAAGACAGTACAGACTTCACCAGACAATGATCGGACGTACCCAAAGGTGACGATACTGACACGTTATATCGGTCTGGTTCTGTTGTCAGCAGAAGGTCCAAACAATTTTCCGTTTCGCCTTCAACGTCCGGCACACGCGTCGCCTGGTCTACCAGCTGGGTAAGATTTAGCGACAAAGCGAGTTTGAGCGCTTCTCTCCCAGCATGGTCGGTCTTCTGGTATGGGAACAGCCACTCCTTATGGTGAGCATTGAAGTCCCCCAGAAGGACCAGTTGTGCTGACGGGTGCCTTAGTTGAGCCTCATCGGCGGCCTCACACAGATGTTCAATTAACCTGGTTGTCTCCTGATCTCCGCTATGCGATCGGTATACACAAGCGCAGACTATTTTGTCTTCGCCGGTGTCGACCAACACCCAGAGCGTCGAAAATGAGGAGTTTTCAAGGTTACGGAGACGCCGGCAGCAGATGTTGTCGCTGACATAGACACAGACACCGGCGCGCGCTTTGAAATTGTGCTCCAGGGTGTACCCTGGGTACTGCAAGTAAGTCGCGTCTGCCGGGTGTCTGATTTGCGTCTCCGTAAGAAAGAGTAGCTGCGGCTTGTCGGTCTCTAGATGGTAATGGACCGCATCGAGATTTGAGTGCAACCCTCTGATGTTGTCGAGGTGCACTTTTAATGGGAGGAAGTGCCGCCGCTGTAAAACTCTATTTCTTTTCTTGACTTTTTTCATGGTTGTTTAAAGATGTGAATAGGCAAGGAAGGCGGAAGTTGTACAAGGCGCCGGTCAGAAACTTGTGGTGAACACAGAATCGCTGCACTGAAGGATTGACTAGTCTGGAGACTGCGGGGACGCCCGAACCCCCCCGGAGATGGCCATCGGGTCCTCCCGTCCAATCGCCAATTGGCACAATGGAGCATTCCGGGATTTTTCGTGAGGTGGCGGGGCAGCCTTTCATAGGTGGCTAGCCCACTACTTGGGCCCCCTACTTCCTACGGTCGGCCAGCGGTGCACCGTGCTTCGGATCCCGCTACCCTCCAAGACTAGCCGCCAAGTGCAGCGACACTCTGACATCGAAACAGCATACTGACTGAGCGCAACTGTACAGACCCGCCTTCACTAATGCGGGGCTTGAGACGATGTAATAAAAGTTTCACTTTAAAATACTCAAAATATATTTATCTTCACCCCTAACCTGTCTAATGGTATAGTTTGACAAAGATCAGAAGTATAGGTACAAATTGTATGCGTTTTTTTATACGTTAATGAGGCCGCTAACTCATTGGCATTGACCGATTCAGCACTGGCCCCGCTTAAGGCGACGCTTTGGAAACATTGGTCGCAGGGGTCTCGATTTACCTCAGTAATTACAAAACTTATGAAAGTGATATTTTATAACCTGATTCTTCATTTCAATTGCTTCATTTTGTCAGTTGCAGAAACACGATTCAGTCACTTTTATAACAGAAAAAAATATATTAAAAATACCTCTTTTAAAACACAGATTTGCATTCTACAGGCAAGCCAAATCGATTTAGTATCTCCAAAAAATTTTTACTCGATTATTCTAAACACACACTTCAATCTGCCAGTTGGATTTTTAAAAATGAGGTAATTGTTGTTTTTAATTAAAACGAAAAAAACATTGAAAAAGTGCAAAAGTGTGGTTATTTATTACTCTTTACACGTATAGAAAAAGACAGAGACAACTGTTACAATCAATAGCTCGCCTTAAACGCAGTGAATTTTCAATGCCGATTCAGCTCTAGTCCTGCATGAGAGGTGAGATTGTTAAATGAATCAAGTACTTACTGCAATGCTAAAGGTCTTGAGTCGTGCATCCAATGCAGGTGGATTTCAGGCTCTCCCGTGACTGTGCAAGTGAGACGCGCTGTGGACCCTCTGACTACCCATCTCGTTTCCCCGCCCCCGCCCCCCCGGGTCAGTCTTGGAGGTTCTACAACAAACGTTTTAATATGAAGAAGTATTGTGTGTCTAGAAAGTATTTTGCCTCATATATACTTTTTTTTATTCATAATTGGTAAGCCCTTGGCATCATCTCACCTGATGGTAAGTGACCATGATGCCGATGATGGAAGCGGGCTTACCAAGATTCCCCAACGCAATGGAGAACTGGCTATCTTATCTTCAAGCCGGAACACATCACAATCAATCACACATACAATACAAGGCACTTCACTAAACATTTTCACCATCGTAGGAAAAAAGTGTTTGTCTTCTTCAGTCCTCTATTTTTTCACCTTAATATTCTTCTACTTATGTGTCTTGAATAATATTCTACAGTGATAAACGTCTTTTGGGTAAAACATATTTTTAAAACTTGCCTCTAACATCTAGATAGAATGAGTGATGTAGGACAGAGTGCTGAACTCTTGCAGTGCACCGGTACCAGCCCTCATGGTCAGGGGTGACAGCTCTCATCCAGATGGTGCCATCCGGTAGAACTGATCCACCAGTCACGTCAACTGCATCTGCTTGACTCCATAGCACGTGACGCCAATTGTTACCATCTGTGACAAATAGTTTTAAGAAAAAATATATAAATTGATAGAGAAGATTATGAAGAAAATACAGAAACATGCTGCTCTGTTGTTTTAAGAGTATGACAAAAAAACATACCAGAAGAATATTCCCAAGATATCTTAGGCAGTGGCTGCCCTTTGGCAGAGCATGGCAGAAGCAACGCAGCTCCTGCCGACACTGAAGTGTTCTGGGCCCTCCACACCCATGTTGGTGGCTCTGTACAAAAAGACTGCTATAAATGTTAAGCTAGTCATCCCCTTATTAAGCCTGACCAGGGCTGAAGATCGGAAGTACCTTTGACAAGAAGTTGAGCGTTGTGAGTGACGGAACCGAAATCATTTGTTGCTCTGCATGTGTATTCTCCGCTGTGTGCTGATGTCAAATCCTGTATCACCATTATTGAGAAGAAATCCATGTTTTTTTGTTCAACCTGAAATACAAAATTACATAGGTATCTATAAGTTTTAGCTGCCTCCGTGGCGTAATGCTTAGTTCAGTAGTTTCACATCTGGATGTCGCAGATTTGATTCCCGGCGGGATTTGAGACTCGGTTTGGTTAGTGGTAAGGCATTTTCTTAGACCACCTGGCTACTTATCACCATCTTATTTAAGTCTTGCCGCCAAACATCAACGTTAACAGCATTAATGTAGTCCGGCATGAAGATAAGATAGCCAGTTCCCCACTGCGTTGGAAAATCTGCTTAAATCTTCGGTATCATCGTCACTTACCATCAAGTGAGAGGATGCAAAGGACTTGAAAAATAAAAAGAAACATAACATTCAGTTGGTTTATTCGGTTCATTTAACATATCAGACTTACCTTTAAAACAGATGGAATTGGTAAATTGTCCTTATGCCACGTAAATTGTATTGGTTTATCTCCGGACACTAAACTGCAAGTAGCTTGCGTACTTCCTCCAACTTCTAGTTCTTCAGGAAACACAAAAGGCACTATCTTTGGAGGTTCTAAAAAAATGAAAATAAATAAAATATGTGCTATCTTCAACTCATATATTATAAAAAAAATTAACGTTTCAGACTCACTATGGACTTCAATTCTTACTGTCCTTCTTGCCAGTTCCCCACTTTCAGCGCGCACTTCGCAAGTGTAAGCTCCACTTGCTGTTCCTCTTATTGAAGACAGTTTTAAAACTCCACGTTCATCCCCTGTTTCTAATGGCACCTCTACTATAGATCCATCTTCACGACGCCACAGAACATCTCTGTAAAAAATAAGGGGTATCTGACAAAACTATTCAGGTAAGATAGACTCGATGGCTCAGTGGTTAGTACTCTTGACTACTGATCCGAGGGTTGTGAGTTCGATCCCCACCAGGGCAAACATTTTTGTGATGAGCAAATTTGTTTGCTCTGTGTCCGGGTATTAAATATCTATTTAAGTAGGTATTTAAACGTATATAAGTATGTATATCAGTCTCTAGTTCTCATAACACAGAGAATCCTACTTTGGGACCAGATGACCAAGTGTGATTTGTCCCAAAATATTTATTTATTTATTTAAATTTTACACTTCTGATTTTTTGACATTATCATCTATTGTTCTTACTTTATCGGGTATCCAGAATAAGGACAGTAAATAGTAACATCTGTGTCAGTCTTGACATGCAAAGTGGATAAGTATCTTATATTCGGAGGACCAATAACATTAAGTCTTGCGTGGTGAGTATGTGATCCTCTTGAATTGGTAGCATTACATCCGTATCGACCACCTTCCTCTGCTGTACGTACTATGACACTTAGAGTGGACAGTATAGTTCCCTCCTCGATCCCAGGAGCTGTTTCTGCTCTGGTATTAACACTGTATCTGTAATAGCAACGATATCATTGATTTTTTCTACAGAAGTCACAATTCAAATACATAGTATTAGAAATTTGGGTGTGCTTTAGATAACGAGCTTAGATCATGCATAAACGTAATCACTTCATTACTTTCGAATGTTCAGTGAAGATATATTTTTTTATAAAAGACCTTACTTTTCCGGTGCAGACGGCAGAGGTTTGTCATCCAATGTCCATAGTATTCTAGGGGACGGTACCCCCGTGGCTGCACATCTTAACGCTATACTCTGACCGATTCTGGTGACAGCCTCACTGAACGTAGACACCAGTCTTGGTGGTCTATCTGAAACGCAGTCAAGATTGGTTAAAACGTGGGCAAAAATGTAAAAAAACCGGCTAAGTGCGAGTCAGACTAGCACTCCGAGGGTTCCGTACCACCACACAACAAAATAGTATAATGACAATAATACCTAATCAGTATTCACATTACATACAAAAGACTTCAACACGGGCGACAAAAATGTGTTTTTGTCATTCAGTTCGGATAAGGATTCCAAGAACGATTCACACTTGGCTGGAATTTATTTTACCTTGTTTTACTTCAATATTAGTACTATTATCACAATAAGTTTCACGCTTGTATGTATTACCGTTTTTGCGATAGAGCTAAATCAAAAATACTTATTAACCTGTCAAGCACCTTACTATGTTAGCAAATATTCCCTCAGGCACCGCCGCCCCGCGCGCGCCGACCCTTCTTTGATACGTATTTATGCACCGTCAAGGCTTAAAGTAGCGTGCACCCTTCGGGAGCCAATGGGTTCCGTTATGGCCTGACAGGTTAAGATCAATAAGAAACCTCGTTTTTTGTACGAAGACCCCCTTTATTTTTTTCTTTTTCTAATTTTTTAGTATGTGATGTTACAGCGGAAACAGAAATACACATTTTGTGAAACTTTCAACTGTCTACCTATTACGGTTCATGAAATACAGCCCGCTGACAAACGGACAGACAGCGGAGGCTTAGTAATAGGGTCCCGTTGGTCACCCGTTGGGTGCACGGGACCCTATAAATAGGAGTCTACTCTGATTTGCAAAAAAAAATAAAAATATTACCAGCCATAACTAATTCTGCTGCAGCAACTGCCGAATCTAAATGGTCATATGCAGTACATTGATATAGACCAGCGTGATGGCTTCTCACTGGTCCCAGTGGAAGACGAGAATGTGGTGCGTGAAGTGGCCTGCCTTCGTGTTGCCATCCTATAGTGATTCCCCCTCCATGACCACCTTGCACAGAACAGTTGAAGTAGCCAGACCCGCCTGTACCTAACATCTAGAAAGAATATAAAAACAGTAAGATACTTAGATCAATGTCGTATACGATAGGCCGATTGCTTAATAATGAAATACCCAATTTATGATTGGTCACATTTATGATACGTCACTGGGCAGGGCACATAACTCGTAGAACAGATGGCCGTTGGGTTAGTGAAGTTCTCGAGTGGCGACCGAGCACCGGAAAACGTAGCGTAGGCAGACCTCTCACGCGGTGGACCGACGACCTGGTGAAGATCGCGGGAGACCGATGGATGAGGGCAGCGCAGGACCGGTCGTCGTGGATATCCTTGGGGGAGGCCTTTGTCCTGCAGTGGACGTTTTTCGTCTGATATGATGATGATTACGTCATCATGATATTACTTAAAATAATACTAGCTGTTCACTAATTACAAAAAAAAATCAAGAAATATGTTAATTTTTATTTTATTTATTGTTATAATGATGAATGAAGGCCACTCTGTCCAAGACATATCGTGATATGTGTTATAGGTAGTAAGTTCTATAAAATCTGCCAGCGACGTACAATCTTTCAGTTTTTGATGTTTAATGCCAATTTTTATTGAAAATAAAAAAGTTTTTTTTAATTATTAACCTTATGGTGACACTACTTATGGTCTTTTATTAGTAACTAGTGGCATGTCTTTCATTTTCCAATCCCCTGAGCTATGTACCATTGAATGGAACAAAAGCGATTTCTTGGTGGTCAGATGGAGCAATTTTTTAGACTAGTTAATTTTCTTGAATTTTCCTTAAAGTGACTAAATCTGATGTGAAGTATTCCCAAATATGATATTCGTAATGAAGAGACTGCTGAGATTACTCTAGAGCTATAAAATTAAAAATGTGTATTTTCTGCCTCAATAAAGGCGATTTTTCAGGTGAAAAAACCCGACTTCATGGGGTTAAAGCCACCGTGCTCTAAAAATGTCTAAACAATAGGCATATGTTTACCACCATTTAATTTCTAATAGTCTAATGCTATTTTGAGAATAAATTTTGTTTTAATTACTATTAATCTTAATATAAATTTTCATCATTAAACTTTTTTATGCAATTGGCAATTTTATAGGTAAAGACCTAATATATTAAAAGCTTTTAATTTACTTTCAATGTATGTATGCATGTATGTTTGTTCGGGTGAAATCTTGCAAGTTAAATTTGACCCACTTCTCGGTTTCCGATTAAGCTGAAATTTTGCATGCATATATATGTATATCGCGTGACAATGCAATATTTAAAGCTTGTACCTAATTTTTTTAGGTTTTTAGAAAATTATTGGCTTATTAGTCTTGTTCTATGGTATGCTTACCAAAGGGTTAGGCTTAACGGCAACTGTCAGAGGCTCGTAAATGATCAAGCGAGCCAACACTTTGGAAGAGGACTCCCCTCCGGCGGAACAGGCATACCGTGCGGCTTGGTGCGCGCGCGCATTGACTATGACCAGCGCCCCTCCTCTCACTGTGCCTTCCCCCGCTGCTACCCACGTTCCACTCACTTCTTGCCGTTGCCATCTAGTATATATAACAAAATTACATCAACAAGTAGAATCATCAACACATCAGTTAAAAGTCGTACACAGCTGGAATAGACCCTGAGTTGCAGGGTTCTCTTCCCGTGGGCAAAATATATATATTAGTACTAACATACAGTATGGACACTCCCTGCCACTCTCTTGATTGCGACCTCACCCCCTCGTCACCCAGATTGATACAGATTGGTCAGTTTGGTTCTCGAACGTGTAGGATTTGGCGGTGATATTGTTTGTTCCGTTATTTGTTTTTAGAAATGTCATTTCTTTCCCGTTGTATGAAGTGTCCAAGGTGTGCCATGGGTGTCGTAAGAGAAGACTAATTGAAAGATAGGCAGCAGCGTCCTTTCCGCTTGCTACGCCATCATATCGCACACTGTGATCGCCAACCCGCCTGGAAAGCGTGGCGATTGGGCAAAAATCCCCCATTGCGGGGGAGGCCTATGCCAAGTAGAATCATATTTTTAATGAAATAATTTTGAACAAAAAAAAAAACAGGAAACTAAGGTTCCCCTCGATTTCTCTGGGATGCTTATCATGGTACCACCCTTGGAATATAATATATTTATACCTACGGTCGAATTGAGAAACCTTCTCCTTTTTTGAAGTCGGTTAAAAAAACTAGGTAGCCTTTTCTAGAAAGATCTAAAGAAAAGCTAATTTGTCGTTATGTCACGATCAATGTGTTAGCTAAAAGCGCTTATTTCTTCGTCTTTGTTAGCAAAATTAGGTCTTCTTCGAGGATGTAAGGAATGAAAATATTTAGTATAATATTTCATTACGCACTTACTTTATTGAATGGGCATTTGTTTGTCGTAAGATACAGGGTAATATCACAGTGTCTCCAGTCCTTGCTTCTATCGAATTCAATTCAACATTTTCTAGCCAACTGCTGTCTGTAAAGAGAAAAGGTTCCATAAATAAGGTTATGCATAGAAAGTCATATTAACACTTTCACGATTATTCATTATGACAAATTGAAAGCGGTTCTTGACGTGATTTTATAGAACACTAGTTGTCCCGGCGAACTTCGTACCACCTTACACTACACTACATACCCTACCCTACCGTTCCCTACACTACCCTACCCTACCCTACCTTACCCTACTCTATCCTACCGTACCCTATCCTACCCTACCCTACCCTACCCTATAGTATACTTCACTACACTACACCACCTTACCCTACCCTACTCTACACTAGACTACACTACACTACCCTACACTACCCTACACTACCCTACCCTACCCTACATAAGAACCATCTCCTGACAATAACGAACTCAACAAAAACAGAATTTGCGAAATCGGTCCAGCCGTTCACATGTGATGTGATGACCAAGGGAAATAGAGATTCATTTTTATTTTATAAAGATAAGTATTGATGTTGTTTTTACCTCAACGTTTCGACTATGCTTCGATAGCCGTGGTCGCGAGCAGACAGAAGCCACGGCGTCACGTCGCAGGAATACCTCCATCTACCCTCATGTCTTTTTGTGAAGGTAACGACACATTTCCCTTGAAAGTTAGGGTCACGACACAATAAAAAAATGATCTATAAAATCACGTCAAATCCCGCTTTCAATTTGTCATATAAAAAGTCATAATCTTATTTTATCTTATATATATAAAAGAAAGTCGAGTCAGTTACACTATTTAAAAATCAAGAACGACTGGACCAATTTTTATGATTTTTGTGTTTTTGCATTTGTCTTTGTCGGGAATAGGATAATAAGTATTAAAATATGATATTCCTCAATAAAAAAATATCTGTTAAAAAATTATTGGTTTTAGGGTAGGGTAGGGTAGTGTAGTTAGTGTAGGGTAGGGTAGTGTAGGGCAGGGTAGGGTAGTGTAGGGTAGGATAGTGTAGGGTAGGGTAGTGTAGTGTATGTAAGGTAGGGTAGGGTAGTGTAGTGTAAGGTGGAACAAAGTTCGCCGGGACAGCTAGTTTATCATAAATTTTAACTTACCATCAGTGGTTAATTTCAATGCTAAGCTTGGATGGTCTAGGGCTAAGCAAGAGTATTCAGCTTGGATGTCAGCTTGGGTCAAATCGGTGCCCAGGAGTAGGCCACTCGCCCCAGATACCCATCGAGAATCTGCAACAATCTTCACGTCACTTTGGATCTTATTTCTTGGATAGTCAACAGTCAACACTAGTGGTAATTTTTTTGCAGACCTCTGATAAATTCTATCTACTTGTATAGATGACCTATTGGAGTGGGGACCGCGCTCCCGAAGACGTAGCGTAGAAGGCCTCAAACTCGGTGGAAGATTGTGAAAAACCACTAGATGCGGTGCAAAACCCGTTATGGAAATACTTGGGGGATGCTTTCGGCTGATAAGATTATGATAACTGACTGATTTTTGTAATTAGAGATGATATTCAGAGTTCCAAATCATTTTCAATAATTCCAGTCACACTTCTCATTTTTTTGAAGCACGTGTCCTACTTAAATTGATTTCTTTGAGCAGTTAGACAACTGCTCAAAGAAATCAATTTAAGTAGGACACAATAAGACTTTTTTGCCCGACATTCTCATCATCAGCTTGCCTCGTGGTGACTACGATAGTCAATGAGAGGAAGGGTTTCTCTTAGTTGGCACAGCCGATTGTCACCTCGGTGGTACGCACTGTTTGTCTGTCGGCCTACAAATTTCTTTTTATTTATATTTGTGCATTTGACTGCACCTGACCTGACTGAAAGTGATGAATAAGTCGAAAATGGGAAATTCAAACTTGAATAATGCCTATTCACTCTCGCCTTGAAGGTACTCGGAAAATACTCAATTTCTCAGTTGCCTAAAAAGCAAAATCCTTACCAGTTCCCAAATATCCCGAAATGAGCGGTAGACCATCCTGCAGCCAGGAGACGCTGACTAGCCCGACTTGCGGTGAAGTCTCGCACCTCAGCACCACGGAGCCCCCGACCTTCGCTGGCGACAGCTGCCGCACCGTGTGTGACATCGCGTTGTCTTCCACTACGGAAAATGTCATTAAGGGTCTGTGGTCCCATCGATTTGACCTACTGGAAGGACCACGGTATATACTACTTTATACTCGTGGTCCTACTGGACGAAAAAGCGTTGGTGGCTCAACAGTAACGACTCGGTCCTCCTGACCGGTACCAAGGAGTTTTTCGAAACTTACGTACATATAAGGTCTAACAAAATTAGCTGAAACTATTTTAACTGGTGCTTCTACCCATGAAACTGAACAACTTTCCCCATGGAACCCATAGTCAAATCTCAAAAAAAAAATTGTACTTCCCATACTAAGTTGGCTGATCAGCTGATCGAGTTAGTATGGGAGAGCCAGTTTTTTTTTGCGTTCCATGTGGAAAGTTGTTCAGTTTCATGGGTAGAAGCACCACTTAAAATATTTTCAGCTAATTTTGTTACACCTTATATACTTACAGATTACTTTTACGGTCACCATTAACGTCATTAACGTTCACCACCATTTAAGGAAAACATCGTAAGGAAACCTGCACATCTGATTCCCAATGTGTATTAAGGTGGCGTTGCACACGTCTGTAGGTGTAAATCCAAAACGCCCAACACCTAACCGCGGGTGATGTTAAGTGCAGTAAAAGGCAACGGCCGTCTATTCCTTGGATACTGGCGTCCCGAGCGGGGATCGAACCGCCAGCAGCGAAAGCCGCGGGAGGTGAGCGCGCCTACAGCTCCGGGACGGGGTAGGTAGTGGTTCTCTTCCACGAGGCACTCGCCTTGCAGAGTACCGGGACAAGCGTCTTGGCGGCAAGACCTACCGTAACTGGTCCTTGTCTTCACCTTATGGTGTTGGCAGGAATAGCGGCCCTCACTATATGACCTAGCTGTCGGTGAGTGTGGACGCTATATCATAAACCTGGCAGTTTAGCGTATCTGGTAGATATACGAGAGGGAATATTCCTTGGATATCACGGTTCTTGTCACATAATAAGAAGAAGAATACTGCACTAGGGCGATTAATTTTAGGGCAATATGGTGGTAGGTTGCAGGAAGCCTGAATGCGGGCAGCGCTGGACCGATCGTTGTGGAAATCCTTGGGGGGATTTAATTGTTAGTTCTTTATTAGGATAGCACGGTTAATTGTACCACAAGATAACACAGAGAGAGTTATTTAGTGCACTCGTACAATCGAGCAAACGTGGCTAGACATTTGAATTCTACCGCTTGGTTATAAGAAGCTTAAAAATCTTTGAGGTACTTTTCTAAGCATTTTTCCCTTGCATTTCAAGTGACAACAATCAACTTAAATAACTTTTTTTTTTTATAAAACTTATGTAAACATTTTTTTTCATTTGGACAAAATAAGTTAATGAGAAAATATCTCATTTTCAAGACCTTCATTTTAATAATGCGATACTTGAGACGTACTTCTTTAAGCTCGCTTTGAAAAGAAACAAAAAAACACGACTGAATAAAAGAAGAGAGAGTAATTGCGTCTGAAGCGGCTTTGTTTACGAGGGGGGGGGGGGGGGGAAGGGGGGGGAGGCTCGTAATTGACCAGTCGCCAGTCAATGTGGACTTGCCCTTCGAGACACTCTAATTTCTTGGGCGAGAAGATCAAAGAAACAGGTACTTATTAAGAACTAGCTGTTTCCCGCAGCTTCACCCTCGTGGACAACGTTTCTATGACTTTTCGAGGATGCGCAGTGCGCGAGCCGCTGAAACGCCTATGTGTTAATCCAGGTCCAAATCTGTCTACCTACCAAATTTCAGCCAGATCGGTTAAGTAGTTTTTGCGAGAAGAAGTAACAAACATACACACTCACAAACTTTCGCCTTTATAATTTAGTGTGATTAGCTAATCTGTCTACGTAACAAATTTCAGCCAGATCCGTTCAGTAGTTTTTTTTTTTATTCACAATTGGTACACCCTTGACAACATCTCACCTGGTGGTAAGTGACGATGTTGCCGAAGATGGAAGCGGGCTTACCAAGATTCCCCAACGCAATGGGGAACTGGCTATCTTATCTTCATGCCGGAACACACCAATGATATCAACATTGATATTTGGCGGCAAGACTTAGATAAGATGGTGGTAGCTAGCCAGGCGGGCTTAGAAAATGCCCTACCACCAACCAAACCGAGTCTTACAATTGACCCCGCCGGGAATCGAACCCGCGACCTCCTGTGTAAAGCCAGTGAACTTTGCCTCTGAGCTACGGAGGCGGTTAAAAAGTTTTTGCGTGAAGAAGTAACAAACATACACACTCACAAACTTTCGCCTTTATAATATTAGTGTGATTAGCTTTTGACCGTGGCTTTGCCTGCGTGGACAATTGGACATCGTTTTTATGACTGTCTTAGAGCTGTTTTAAACCGCACTACTCGCGAGCGTGGACATGAACTTTCTCCAGGTCCCTCGCGAACTATATCAGGATATGCTTTTAGTAAATCATGTCATTTCCCACCCCTTCAACCGTCTCTGTGCAAAAAACCACACAAACCATTGTTCCGTTGCGATGTTAAAGAAATTAACCAAAAATGAGTATATTTTCAGTTCCCTCAGGAACTCAATCGGGCTATGCTATTTCCATGGGATAAAAAGTATCCTATGTCCTTCCTCGTGACAGAGGCTACCTGCATGCAAAATTTCATTAAGACTGGTCAAGGCGTTGAAGCGTGAAAAGGTAATAAACAAACACATTTTCACATTTATAGGCGCAATGGTACTTAAAAATCTGTCTTTGTCTTTATCTTTACGTGTAAAGAGGAAAGAAAATAACCACACTTGCACTTTTTCGATGTTTTCGTTTTTATTTTTTTATATTTATCTTAAATGGATTTTTATCCATTCGATGTTTTCCCTTTAGTCACTTATGAACTTTATTTCAGTAAATAAATCATATTATCAAATTAATAATTTTAAGAATAAAACCGAAAATAGACGATAAAATGGCTCGAAAAGAGGTACATTTGCGAAATTATTCTATCGAGCCAACTTTATTAAATCGTATTTCCAGTCGATATACTCCCTCGTAACTATTCTCAATAATACCAGTATGTTATCCTAGAACTTAAATTTACTGTTAACTACTTCAAAAATGAGTTCTTAAAACCTATTTAAGTTGATTTTTAGGTACCACGGGGCCTTAAGTAAGGATTAGCTTTGACCGTGGCTTAGCTCGCATGAACATAGTTTCTATCAGTGTCGTCGAGGGTGCGCAGAGCTGCTTGCGGCTAGCGAGCGTAGAAATTTATTTTTATCTAGATCCCTCGGGAGCTATGTCAGGCTATGCTAATTAGTAGTCACTTTCCGACCCCACAACTAGCTCTGTGCTATATAGCACGTTAATCTGTTGCTTCATTGCGACATGACAGTAATTAACAAAAAATAGAGAGCTAACAGCTATCCCACAGGAACCACTTAAGAAATCGAGATAAAAAGCAACCTTTATATCAATTTAAGTCCGAATCTGTCTTTTTACTAAATTTCATCCAGATCCGTTCAGAGGTTTTGGTGTGATTGAATAAAAAACTTTCATTTTTCATTACATTTCAAAACTACATCGTCACTTACAATCAGGTAAGATATAGTCAAACGCAATCAAATTTTTAAATAAAAAAAATAAAAAATATTAGTAGGAGTCAGTAGAGCATCGGTTACGGCCGCTACATCCTGTCCGGGAGGCCGTGGTTTGAATCCTGCCACGTACCAATGTGTTTTCAAATTTCGATTTCAAATGAACGTTTATCCGACGCTCTTACGGTGAAGGAAAACATCGTGAGGAAACCTGCACACGCCTGCGGAGAAACTCAAAGGTTGTGTGTGAAGTCGACCATTCCGCACTGAGCCCGCGTGGTCGACTAAGGACCGATCGCTCTAATTTAGGGTAAGCTCGAGCCCATCGGTGGGGACGTATATGAGCTGATAAGAATATTAGTAGGAGTAAGATTATTAGAATAAGGTTTCATTTTTATTTGGGACAGTTTGGAACCGAAATTCATCGTATTCCAACTGCTGTCATGTAATCTAATTGCAGAACAATCTGATTCTACGAGGTGCGCAAATGTAAAAACATCAAAGCACCGAATAATTTGTTGGAACCTCATTTGAATGAGAATATTTGTTGGCCTTATTTGTTGACTTCCAATTTTCCTTTGTAACCGTCTCCATTGTATGAGAAAATATTAAAATATGGTAAGTTAAATCTGGGACTTGTGAGTCCTATAATAGCTATATCACAGTACTACAATATAGCGGCTTATAGTAGTGCAACGACTGTACTTACGCAGAGCAACGGAAGGGTACTTGCGGGGCAGCGGGCGGGGGGGCACAGCCTAGCAAACTCCGCGAGCACTGCTAGTACCTACGCCGTGGCGGCATCATGCGACATCAAAGGCGTTGCGCTACTGTAAGCCATATCGTAATACTGTGGTTATGTGCAGAGAGGTCCGCCTAACTCCAGAACTTGTTAAAGTTACTTTGTACCATCGACAGTGGCTCTAGTGTTCCACATTGTGAAGACTCTCCCCCATTCAATGGTGAACTTATACAAAGCTAACGAGCGGAAAATGTTGAATTTGTTCGAGTAATTTTGTATGGGTTGTTGATCGACAGGAAGTTATAGACGGTACCTTAGGAGCTCCTATAAAAGGAGTTCTGTTTTCAAAGACTGCTTTGAGTTCCTAATATTAATACGTATAATTATTATGCTTTTTCGTTAATCAAAACACATATAATATATGTCTGTATAATCTCTTAGATATTATGTCTCGTTGTTTTCATCATCGTCATTAATCTGGTTATGTATGTACTTACTATACTATATATGTTATGTATGTATTATGTATATATATTTTTAAGTTTATATCATTTATATTTACTTATATGTACGTGTTTTACGTAGTTTAAGAATGAATATTTATTTATATTTCTTTTTTCTCTATGAATTTGTTTATTGCCCACTACTACCCCACAATAATGATTTTTCATGTTTCATTCACCTAAAGGTTATCTGGAAGAGACCGCTTGTTAGCGATAAGACCGCCTATATGTACAACTTCCTTAATCATTGTTTCTTTTTTTTTTCTCTTATGTTGTGCAATAAAGTGTTTTCAATCAATCCATCATATTACCACAGAGCATTAACCATTACGAAGCCGTAGCACAAAAAAAGTAAGTGTGTGGTTTTATGAAACCACGGTAAAAGTGAAACTTTACAGAGGACGAAACGATCATGGCTGCTTTCGCTACGGTACAGAGGACGAAACGATCACACCGTCAGACGAAAGCGATCATCACGCGACATGTATGTAACACACAGACGAAAAAAATTGAGACTATGTAATAAAAGTTTCACTTTAATATATTGTAGAGCCACGATATGCATGCTGTTTCGCGAAGCCTTCACTGTCAGGCGTAGTCGGGAAAACACAAAACAACAGCAAACGTTACGTTTACCTAGTAGCAGTAGCGCGCGCACCGGTATATGAAGCGTAGGCAGGCCTGCCACATGGTAGACCGACGACAAAATATATATATTAGTACTAACATACAGTATGGACACTCCCTGCCGCTCTATAATTTGCGACCTCACCCCCTCGTCAACTTGATTGATACAGATTGGTTACAGTTTGGTTCTTGAACCTATGGGATTTCGCCGTGATTTTGTTTGCTCCGTCACTTGTTTTTAGAAATGTAATTTCACGATCATTTGTATGCAGTGTCCGGGGTGTGCCGGCGACCTGGTGAAGGTCGCGGTAAGCCGCTTGATGCGGGCAGTGCAGGACACCGGTCGTCGTGGAAATCCCTGGGGGAGGCCTTTGTCCAGCAGTGGAAATCTTTCGGCTGATATGATGATAATGAGTAATAATAAATAGAGGTTAATAAGATTTGATTATTATTTTAGGTGTGATTTTAGGTTTTTTCTAGGTGTTTTATTTTAGGTGTACTTTGTAATTAGTGAGATATTATTTTTAGTACCTACTAATTATTTTGTTTATTATATCAGCTCATATACGTCCCCACCGAGGGGCTCGAGCCTACCCTGAATCAGGGCGATTAGGCCTTAGTCGACCACGCGGGCCCAGTGCGGGTTGGTCGACTTCACACACAACCTTCGAGTTTCTTTATTTTGTCACTAATAAATTATTCTTTTTTTTAACAAATAATAATATTTTCTCGGAATAACGATCTATATTATTTGAAGTTATAGTTACGTACAGAGTTTCATCCAAATCGTTAAAGCCGTTTTTGAGAAACAAAAATTAAAAATGTCCTGTACTGTGTTGGCAACCCTAAACAAGCGCTCGAAAGTATAAAAAAACAAAGATTTCATTTTTTCTTGTTAATGAAATAAATGTGAAAAGTTGACTCAAATTTCTTTTTTTTTGGGCACAGACGTAATGTCACTGGACCTTTAATTAAAACTTTCTGAAGCCCCTCGTGGACAGTGTAATTGGAATTAAAATAAATGTGCGGCCATATTTCTCCTGTTGTTATTTTGCAAAATTATAATAATATAATGTTAATCTACCTTTATCAACATGCCTAGACATTTCTATACATATTCGAAGCAACTAGCTTTAAAACAAATAGAGAAGTAGAAACAAACGAAAAATTTATAAAAATCATTTAGTTTTTTTTTATTCAGTCAATCATCATATCAGCTCATATACGTCCCCACTGAGGAGCTCGAGCCTACCCTAAATTAGGGCCAATTGAGCCATAATCGACTACGCGAGCCCAGTGTGGGTTGGTCGACTTCCACACAACCTTCGACTTTCTTCGCTCGCGTGTGCAGGATTCCTCACTATGTTTTCCTTCACTGTAAGAGCGTCCGATAAACGTACCTATGAAACTTAAATTCGAAAAACGTGA
This sequence comes from Coleophora flavipennella, assembly GCA_947284805.1. Taxonomy (NCBI): domain Eukaryota; kingdom Metazoa; phylum Arthropoda; class Insecta; order Lepidoptera; family Coleophoridae; genus Coleophora; species Coleophora flavipennella. Next base: position 2,408,793 of record OX369306.1, on the reverse strand, counting down.
CGTGGCGGGGTTCGAACCACGACCTCCCGGACAGGAGGTAGCGGCCCTAACCGTTACGCCACCGACGCTGTTAATAGTCTTAGGCATATTCAATGACCAAAGGCACATTTTGTCAGATATATACTTAATAATGATGACCTGTTGAAGGTCGCGACAAGCCGCTGGATGCGGGCAGCGCAGAATTGGTCGTCGTGGAAATCCTTGGGGGAGGCCTACGTCCAGCAGTAGACGTCCTTCGGCTGGTGATGATGATACTTAATAATTACTCGTATGTAAAAATTCAAGACTTGTTGAAACTTGAACTCCTAGAAAGTGAGGGTAAAAGCTCACAAAAGACTTTTTTAATCTACAATTGGCATCATTTCACCGGATAGTATTGACGATGTTGCCGAAATGGTATCCGGCTTGCAAAACCGGAAGACATAAATGCTGTTAACAGTTATGTTTGGCGGCAAGACTTAGGTAAGATGGTGGCTGCTAGCCTGGCGGGCTTAGAAACTGCCCTTCCACCAAACCAAGTCTCACTAAGTTAGACTCCGCTGGGAATCGCCCCCGCGACCTCCTGATGTGAAGTTAGTGGACTAACCATAAAGCCACGGAGGCAGTTAAAAGTTACCTCTTTTCTTAAAAGCAACATTACTGAAGTTAGTTAGGAGTAGGTATAGTAAATAAGGTGCGAGTAATTTTTAATACGCCTTCTAAGAACTGCGCACATCGCAAACATAATCACAATATCGCCCGTCGGAACACTCCTCGCGAACATAATCACAATATTGCCCATCGGAACACTCCTCGCGGACGTAATCACATTATCTCCCGTCGGAACACTTCTAGCGGACGTAATTACAATATTGCCCGTCGGAACAACCCTCGCGAACATAATCACAATATCGCCCGTTAGAATACTCCTAACGGACGCTACCAACGAAAGGAAAGTTACCTTGTTGCTAACTTAAGCCATTTTTAATCCCTTAATTAAAAGTTTAGCTTAGTTAATATTTCTATTAAACATCAACGAATCTTCACGGACATAATCAATAGTTTAAGCCATATTAAATGACCTATATAAGGCATATTTTGTCAGATTAAAAAAATAATAATTTTGTACTAAAATAAGACTTATCATGGCTTGCTTGCTACTTTATGAAAACTTGAACTCGTTTACAAAAGGCGAAAGCAAAACATTACAAAAGAGTTATATACTTGCTTAAAAGCAACAATTACTCGAGTTACTTAAGCAACTCGTAAGTTTTAATAAGCCCTCTTAGAACTGCGCAGAGCGTCAACAACATTAGGTAAACACAATATCGCCCGTCGGTACACTCCTGGCGGACTTAACCAACAAAAGGAAAGTCACCTTGTTGCGAACTCATTCTAATGTCATTTTTAATCCCTTAATTAAAAGTTTTCCGTATAAAAAACAGGCCGGCGGCGGCGGCGCGGCGGCGCGGCTGCTTTTCATTTTATTTCATACTTTTCCTCGTTCTGTAACGGAAAGTTAATTGGTCCAACGCGACTCGAAGTTGTAATTTGTTTTGCCCTCTACTCGAACCTACCTACATCTGCTCGAAACGTAAGTCTGTTGTTTACGATTCATTTTTTCTAGGGTTCCGTAAAATCGGGACCCTATTACTAAGACTTCGCTGTCACCAGAGTGTATTTCATGAACCGTGATAGCTAGACAGTTAAAATTTTCACAGATGATGTATTTCTGTTGCCGGTATAACAACAAATACAAAAAATTAGAAAAAAAGAAATATAAGGGGGGTCTCCATACAAAAAATGTGGTTTTTTTTTTTAAACAGGAACAGACTAGTGTCATCTAGTTTGATTGTACGGAACCCTATACGTTCGGTTCTGACTCGTACTTGGCCGGTTTTCATATCATTTTATTTTTCATTTGGTTGATTTGTAGATGAAAATTAATTCAGAATTAAAAACAACGTCACTCTGCTTTCCTTGATCGTCGATGTAAACAAAATGGCGTAAACAAACATTGCATAAATCAAAAAAATATTCACTTTACATTTTCACTTCGTTAGTGTTTTTTTTTAATTATATCAGCTCATATACGTCCCCACCGAGGGGCTCGAGGCTACCCTGAATTAGGACGATCAGGCCTTAGTCGACCTCGCGGGCCCAGTGCGGATTGGTCGACTTCACACACAACCTTCAAGTTTCTTCGCAGGCGTGTGCAGGTTTCCTCACGATGTTTTCTTTCACCTTTAAAGCAATCGGTAAGTATATGAACGTAAGTTTTGAAAAACTCATTGGTACATTGGCCGTCCAGATTTGAACCCGGTACTTCTGGTTAGGAGGACCAAGTCGTTACCGGTTGAGCCACCGACGTTACGTAAGTAAGTAATTAAAAGATAATCTTAAAATTATCTACTGAAAAGTATATTTTATAGCACACCGTCTTGTCCACTTTTAGACCGTGATGTGCAGTAACCTCTAAACGCAGTAACACAGTCCATGTTACACTGGTCGGCATTGCAAAACACTGTTGTTTATAGTCTGTATAGACTCGATACTTTAACTTAACCCTGTAGTGGTCGCGCCCCCAAAAGTCTCTTGAGTGGTCGCGTGGATTACATTTGTATGCCAAATTGTCTTAATTTTTTTTATATAAAATTCATTTATATTATAATTTTTCTATTGAAAATGGCAAATCTAAAATTTAATTATAATAAGAAACTGAGCAGAACAATTAACAGTTTTATCAAAATAAACCAAAACACTTCTTATGAATCGTCTTTGGAAATTTACAACATCGTCACTTACCATCAGGTGAGATATAATCAAACGCACTCAGATTTTTAATAAAAAAAATGAATATATTACTTAAATAATATTACTTTGGATTATATGAGACCTTAGCACGCATTAACGCTTATTGCGAAAACAAATCAACTATTATTTTCTTAACATGAACTACATACATATTTGGAATAAACAGAGCGGGGGTGGGGAAAGTATATGGAACACACTTAAACTGTTTACGAATAATTTCATTTTTAATAACCGTGGATTACATATGTAATCCGCGCGACCACTGCAGGGTTAAAATTACTGGTGGCGTTTATAGATTTTATTAAGTATCGTATACAATACATAAACGCCCCCATTGCGAACGCACCGATCGCTTCCCAAACTTGGGAAGGCTAACCTAAGCCAAAGTTTAAATATTAGTACTAACATACAGTATGGACACCCCCTGCCGCTCTCTAGGTTGCGACCTCACCCCCTCGTCACGCAGATTGATACAGATTGGTTACTGTTTGGTTGTGGAACGTATAGGATTTCGCCGCCATTTTGTTTTTTCCGTTATTCGTTTTTTGAAATGCCATTTTTGGCCGATTGTATGAAGTGTCCAGGGTGTGCTTATTTCGCCGCCATTTTGTTTGTTCCGTTATTCGTTTTTTGAAATGTCATTTCTGGCCGATTGTATAAAGTGTCCAGGGTGTGCTTCTAGGATTTCGCCGCCATTTTGTTTGTTCCGTCATTTCTTTTTTGATATGTCATTTTTGGCCCGTTGTATGAAGTGTCCAGGGTGTGCTTCAGGTCAATTAACCTGCGTGATGGACTGTGATGATGTTTTTTATGCATCAGCGGTACGGCCGGTGGTATAAGATCGTCACCAGTACCAGGTCTACTTATGCCACGTCCTAAGATGGTACACACCTGGCTGAAGCAGTACGGTTCGGGACAACACAGTGCCCGCTCGATTGGACGCTCGGCACCTCAGGATGGTGCCTCCGCTGCCGCTGACGTCCATGGACCTCCTGGCGCCAAGCACCAAGCGCCCATCGCTGAGGACGTGTCTGAAAAAAGAATACTGATGACGTTTCTGACACAAGAAGCTTTTGAATTCGTTTCACTAACAAAATGGGTGTAAGTAAGTCATCATAGCAGCTCTTATACGTCCCCACCGAGGGGCTCGACGCTACCCTGAATTAGGGCGATCGGGCCTAAGTCGACCACGCGGGCCCAGCGCGGGCTTGTCGACTTAACACACAACCTGCGAATTTCTCCGCAAGCGTGTGCAGGTTTCCTCACGATGTTTTCCTTCACCGTAAGATCGTCGGATAAACGTACATATGAAATCTAAATTCGAAATCACATTGGTACATGGCAGGATTCGAACCACGACCTCCCGGACAGGACGCGGCGGCCCTAGCCGTTACGCCACCGATGCTCTCAGAGTAAGAAAATAAATATACTTTATTGCACGCCAAATACAATACAGGACAAAGGTCACAAAGGTCAATTCTGACTTTCTCTATGTGCTTAGAGTATCTGACCTAAATTTCTTATGTTTTGACATAGAAATCATCATCATCATCATATCAGTCGAACGACGACCACTGCTGAACAAAGGCCTCCGTCAAGGATTTCCACGACGACCGATCCTGCGCTGCCCGCATCCAGAGCTTTCCCGTGACCTTTACCAGGTCGTCGGTCCACCGTGTAAGAGGTCTTCCAGTGCACAGTCACCACTCGAGAACTTTACTGTCCCAACGACCTACTAGCACTGCCACTTAAGAATAGCGATTCTGTGAGCTATGTCGGTTACTATGAAATAGAGATATGCCCCAACAATGAGCATGCTATGAGATTATAAAATAAACTCGGACTGGGATATTTAATCATAAAAAACCTTATTACAGCTGAGAGATAATTCTTTCTAGTTTGACTAGGAAAACAGAAAAAAACAGGTCAAGTGCGAGTCATAGTCAAAAACGTAAACGTAAAAAAATCATGTTTCTTGTATGGGGACCCGCTTATTTTTTTTTATTTTTTGTTACAGTCCCGTTGGCAATCTTAACGCACAGAATTTTTAAAAAAAGCTATACTAGCTTTTGTAACTATAAATCAAAAATGTCCTAATTGACTTGAAAATTCGAATAAAGTTATAAAATGTAACTTGATTGTTCTCTAAATATTGCCCTACGTGTATACAAAGAGAGTATAGTTTTCCTCTTTAGTGATAAGTAAGAGTATGTGTAAGACAAAACTTAGGTCATAAAATAAGTGTTTTACGACAGCAAAGCCCAACATCGCCCGGCATTAACCTACATACACCCTGCTAGTGAGGGCTCCAAGTGATACGCCTGACATAATTCATGGCTCAGTAATAGGCTTTCTTAGGGTCGTTATAAATATATATTTTTTTATTTAATCACACTAATATTATAAAGGCGAAAGTTAGTGAGTGTGTATGTTTATTACTTCTTTACGCAAAAACTACTGAACGGATCTGGCTGAAATTTGGTAGGTAGACAGATGAGAACCTGTATTAACATATAGGCTACTTTTTTTCACGCTCGCGAGCCGCTTGCGTTGTCCACGCGTGTGAAGCCGCGGGAAACAGCTAGGTTACCTATATTTTAACGCTGAAAATGCGTTTTTGCTCTTTTGGCTATGGGGTATCTTTTTCAACGAAAGTGTGACATGGCGATTACTCTAAAAGCATTTGGGGTATCGTAACGATTTAAGTGTGTATGTTTATTGTATTGGCAAATGTAATTTTTTTTTAAATCCACTTGAATAAAAAAATCACATAGTTGGTTTTTTTTTATTCACAATCGGTAAGCCTTTGGCATCATCTCACCTAATGGTAAGTGACGATGATGCCAAAGATGGAAGCGGGCTTACCAAGATTCCCCGACGCAATGGGGAACGAACTATCTTATCTTCAAGCCGGGACATCAATGTTGTTAAGACTGATATTTGGCTGCAAGACATAGATAAGATGGTGGTAGCTAGCCAGGCGGGCTTAGAAAATGCCCTACCACCAACCAAACCGCGTCTTACAATTGACCCCGCCGGGAATTGAACCCGCGACCTCCTGTGTAAAGCCAGTGAACATTGCCTCTAAGCTACGAAGGCGGTTTATAATTTGTTGTAGTGAATCATGCTTAGATATTTTGTACCTAAGAAGATCAAGTTGCTTTTGTCATAAGTTATTATTACAAGCTTATACTCTATGACTTAAGAGGATTTTAAAACTGCGACTTCTCATACAAACGGCGTTAACGATTTTCACTTCTTAAATTGTTTAAGCACAGCCTCATACAAAGTTATTATAAAAGTTAAGTCATATAGTTCCTAAGCAAGTTGATAGATGGCATTACGTGTACTTAAAAACGCGCTATCGAAATGCAGTTCAGAATTGGGCATGTTATAATATTAAAAACATTGATTAAATCCGCTTTCATACTGGACGTGGTTGTTTCACTATTGAAACCCCTCCTATACTCCGAAGGCCGAACCTCGTGAAATCAACTAGCTGTTGGTCGAACATAAATGTTAACCGATTTGGACCAATTTTTGATAGGTTTTCAGTCAGAACAAAAGCTAGGCTTATACGTTTTTGTTTTTACAATAAAGTTAATTATTAAAATAAATTAAACTTTATAAATTAATTAGTAAATTAAACTTTATAAACTAATTAGTTATATAAATTAAAATTAATTTTATTGTCGTTCACGTGTTTTTTATACAAAACTAATTTCGGCAATTTTTTTTGTAATTATAATCAGTCGTTTAAAAAGCGAAACTTATAAGCCTAGCTTTTGTTTTAACTGACAACCTATCAAAAATTGGTCCGAATCGGTTAACATTTAAGAGGTGAAAATCGTTATCACATTTTGTACGATAAGTCGAATTTTCGCCGTGGGTACACAGCCCTCTTAAGGGTTAACTGGAGGGACGAAATCCCATACAAACGTACTTTCGTTTTAATTTCGAAACCATAAAACTCATCGTATTCAAATTTTTTACAAGCATTAAGATGATAAATATCTAGATCTGTAATTAGTTTTGGTTCGAAAATAATAAACAAAAAAAAAGTTATAGCAACTTAAAAAAATTGCCCTTTTTATCGACGAAATCGAGTAATATAAGTAACTTTTTTTTTGTTTATTATTTTCGAACCAAAACTAATTACAGATCTAGATATTTATCATCTTAATGCTTGTAAAAAATTTGAATACGATGAGTTTTATGGTTTCGAAATTAAAACGAAAGTACGTTTGTATGGGATTTCGTCCCTCCAGTTAACCCTTAAGGCGACGCATTGGAAACTTTTTGTCGCAGGGATCTCGATTTTACAAGCTTTTATTTAACTTGCAATGTATGTATGTTTGTTCGGGTGAAATTTTGCAAGTTAAATTTGACCCACTTCCAGGTTTCCGATTGAGCTGAAATTTTGCATGCATATGTATATCGCGTAACAATGCAATATTCAAAGCTTGTACCTAAAAGTTTATAGGTTTTTCAAAAAATATTTCTCAACAATTACAAAACAAATGAAAATGATATTTTGTAACCTGATTTCAATGACTTTATTTTGTCAGTTGCAGAAACACAATTTGTTATGTTTTATAACAGAAAAAAATATATCAAATAAAACCTCTTTTTAAAACAGTCATTTGCATTCTACAGGTAAACCAGACCGATTTAGTACCTCTTTTTTTATTAAAAATTTGAGTGCCTTTGATTCGAGGATGGTACACGCAAACTCAAATAATGCCTATTCGCTCTCGCCTTGAAGATCCCCAAATCGTAGGAGTCGGGAAACACAGACGCACGCAAGGAGTTCCCTTGAAGATCCCCGTATTGTAGTGTCCACTCCATCGCTGTGCACATAATAAATGAGGAAGCGTAACGCTTCATGCGTAAAGGCTGAATATCAACAACAAAGAGGTGGAACCTCCCCCTGCGTCTCGTTGACCGAAGGTGGAATGGAGCTGGGGGAATGAGGTCGTGAAGTTCTTGTACACACTCTCCGAAATGAATTCGATAGAATACCGAAAATTGTCTTACTCGATTAGTCTAAACACACATTTAAATATGCCACTAGGATTATTTTTTTTACAGTTTTTAATTGAAAACAAAAAAAACATTGAAAAAGTGCAAAAAAGTGGTTATTTTCTTTATTCTTTGCACGTAAAGAAAAAGACAGACACATATGTTCCAATCAATGCCTCACCTTCACGACGAGTTTTTACGAACGGTGAGCGTGGACATAAGTTTTCTTCAGTTCCCTCGGGAACTATATCGGCCTATTCTGATTAGCAATTTGTCACTTCCCACCCCTTCAACTACACACATCAACTTGGCCTAGAGATATTTTTAGAATTTTCATACAAAACATGTATTTTTCAAGAACTATAAAAATACTTGTGTAGGGTCGAAACTTTCGAAATGAGCAAGTGCTATATTTACATGCTCAATTCTCACAAATTACTAAAGTATTAGAAGGTTTTCGTAAAAACGCGTGGAATATATATTTTTTTATATTGTCGTAGAAGGATGGCACATATAGTATGAAATTAGTAGAACCCATGTTTATAAGGACAGAGAAGGTATTTATAAATATAGCACTTGCCCATCTTGTTAGTTTTTATACCCTGTACTGCACATGTCCTAAGTATTTTTAATAGCTTTTCAAGAAACCATGTTTTACATGGAAATTATTAAAATATCCCTAGACAATGTTGAGCAGTTTCTTTCTATGCAACTGTTTAAGATTTTTATTAAAATGAATGTGGAAATAAATTTTTCCCTAGATTCCATGGGAACTATGTCGGGATATGCCAATCGAACTATGTCTGGCTATGCCAATCAAACTATGTCGGGCTACGCCGATCAAACTATGTCGGGCTACGCCAATCGAACTATATCGGGCTACGCCAATCGAACTATGTCGGGCTACGTCAATCGAACTATGTCGGGCTACGCCAATTGAACTATGTCGGGCTACGCCAATCGAATTATGTCGGGCTACGTCAATCGAACTATGTAGGGCTACGTCAATCGAACTATGGCGGGCTACGTCAATCGAACTATGTCGGGCTACGTCAATCGAACTATTTCAGGCTACGCCAATCGAACTATGTCGGGCTACGTCAATCGAACTATGTCGGGCTACGTCAATCGAACTATGTCGGGCTACGCCAATCGAACTATGTCGGGCTACGCCAATTGAACTATGTCGGGCTACGCCAATTGAACTATGTCGGGCTACGCCAATCGAATTATGTCGGGCTATGCCAATCCATAGTCTACCCTTACCCTTTACCATCTCTGTGGAAAAATCACAACAATCCGTTGCTCTTTTTTTATTTAAAATTTGAGTGCGTTCGACTATATCTCACTTGATAGTAAGTGACGATGTAGTCGAGGATGGTTCACGCAAACTCAAATAGTGCCTATTCCGAGAGTGAAGGTTGAAGATCCCCAAATCGTAGGAGTCGGGAAACACAGACGCACGCAAGGAGTTCCACTCCTTCCATGCATAACATGGTTTCCTGAAAAGCTATTAAAAATACTTAAGACATGTGCAGTATAGGGTATAAAAACTCACAAGATGGGCAGTGCTATATTTACGAATACCTTTTCTGCCCTTAAAAACATGGGTTTAACTAAATTCATACAATCTGTGCCATCCTTCTACGAAAATATAAAAAGATTTTTTTTTATATTCCGCGCGTTTTTACAAAAAAAACACCTAAAAATATAGATGTTAAAGAAATCAAAGCAAAGCAAAAACTACTGAAAGAATCTGGCTGAAATTTGGTAGGTAGACAGATTAGGACCTGGAATAACACATAGGCTACATTTTTGCGCACCCTCGAAAATTCATAGAAACGTTGTCCACGCGGGTGAAGCCGCGGGAAACAGCTAGTTTATAATATTAGTAGGGATAATACCTATAATAGGTACCTACTGCTTCTACGAATGTTATTGGTTTCAACGCTCGAATAATCGTCTATGGAAGGAAGTAAGGATAATCTTGTATTGCCTACAATAGGCCCGGAGACCGGCATAATGCCTACCGGACCCTGAACGTCTTAACACAATACCTAATGTCACGCACGAGGGATTTTGGGGAATATAGCTAAGCTATGTTAAAGCTTAACTCGATATCTGACGGCATATCCCTTGCAAATGTAATTTAAAATCCATTCCGTGAAGACGTGAAGACGTGCGTGCGAGCGTTAACTTAAGTCAATCTCTTCATACATTTAAACACCCTTCAATATACATTCAATGTAAATGTTCCTTTTGATTCTGCGACAAGTTAAAGACATGATATATTAAAAAAACACATATTTACAGGGTGTAAAATATATATATACATAGCTCGTAAAACGGATAGCCGTTCGGGCAGTAAAGTTCTCGAGTGGCGACCGCGCACCGGAAAGCGTAGTATAGGCAGACCTCCCACTCGGTGGACCTATGACCTGGTGAAGGTCGCGGGAAGCCGCTGGATGCGAGCAGCGCAGAACCGGTCGTCGTGGAAATCCTTGGGGGAGGCCTATGTCCAGCAGAGGACGTCCTTCGGCTGATATGATGATATACAGGGTGTAAATAAATTGGTGTAGGACCCGTTAACTGGGGGTTCTACTCATCATACTGAACAACTTTCCCCAAATAACTCATAGTCAATTCTCAAAAAAAAAAATTGACCCTCCATACTAAAATGCACAAAATTGATCGATCAGCTAATCGATTTGTATGAAGGTTTTTTTTGCGATTTCAGCAAAGTCGTAGAACAAAATTTGTTTGGTATGATGAGTAGAAGCTTAAAGGGACCTACACCGATTTTGCTACACCTGCATATCTTCCTTTTTAAGGTGCAATATTCTAGCGGAGGCCAGCGACCACCATAGGGAGTTCTTTCCTATTCTTTGTCAGTCGGAATGACTGCCAACGTCCTTTTTATAGGACTGCCCACGAAATTGAGTATATTGTTTTCAGTTGTAAAGTATGTATGTTTCTTTATTCCATGATATCTTCTCAACGGCTTGATGGATTTTAAAATGCGAGGTATCTTTAGATTTGTCTTGATACCGTTAGTGAAATAGGATGCATTTTACCTGACTTCCTAAAAAAGAGAGGCACTGGTTTTGTGCAGTCTGGTTTTTAAATGACTTCCAAAAAGGAGGAGGTTCTCAATTCGACTGTATGTTTTTTTTATGTGTGTTACCTCAGAACTTTTGACAGGGTGAACCGATTTCGATGGTTATTTTTTTTAATTTGAAAGCTAGTGCTTCCCGTGTGGTCTCATATAAATTTTATTAAAATCGGTGTAGTACTTTATTAGAAAATTAACAAAACTTACTAAATTTACTAAGTTGTTGCGATGGAAGTCGGTTTTTAACGTGTTATGCGTTTGTTTATTATTAATAAATATTTATTTTTTATTTTTTTTAAGACTTGCGTATAATTTAATGTCAAATATAAAGAAATTACATCATTCTATTAAAATAATAATTAAATAACATGTCAAAAGTCAAATAAAAACTAACAAATTAGTCAATAAATAACCCGCCCCTTACCGAACCCGGCGCAAAGGTGCCCATTACACCAGCTGCGTTACCCCGCTGAATGGCAATGGCCAACCTTTGCACCAGGAACGAACCGGAGCGGGAGTCCCCGCTAATATCATTGATCCTTCTCCCCAAATCAACAACGAACTGCTTCGCATCTGTCCCCCAACTGCCCATAGTCTCCACGGCAAAAGGTATAAAAAAGTAGTGAGGGGCTAACGCAGCGTACTTTTGCCTCTTCTTCTGCGCAGCGTCTTCTGCCGCCGCCGACGGCAACCGGACGGTCCGACTCAGGTGGCTGGCGGCGACCGTGCTGACGCACGTTGCGTCCCATATTAGGCACTTGCCGTATTTAATTTAAAGTTCATTTTTAGGGTTCCGTAAAAAAAAGGACAAAAAACGTCTTGTCCTTCCGCATGTCACAGCCAATTTTCTCTACTAATACTAAACCTATATATGAGATTTAGTGCACCAGATGTAAACTTTTGATCCGAAATTAAAAATAATGTGAATAATATGATCTGTCCCGAAATAGTAGTTTATGAATATATATGGGGTACGGTTTAAAAAAAACTGGCCAAGTGCGAGTCAGAACCGCACACAAAGGGTTCCGTACCATCATACTAGATGGCGCAGTTTCTTCACGTTTAAAAAAAGAACACTTTTTTGTATGGAGACTTACACTTTTTCTAATTTACTAATTTACTAATTTACTTTGGGTACGGAACCCTAAAAAGGCGCTTTAATGCGAAACCGAACTAATTCATGATTATTATTTTTTTACCCTGATGACCCCGGTCAGTTTATTAGAAAACAATTATTAAATTATTGTATTATCATCGATTTAATCCGACGTCTTAAAGTGTATAAAATCGCGTTCAAAAGTTCCGTTAATACAGACACAGTTGAAGCTAATTAAAGCGTGTCATAAAAGCGCGATTTATGAGCAAAATTAAATTTTCAAATACTTTATTATTGTTTCAATTAAAGAAAAGTGTTTTGAACGCTGCCAATTAACACTTCTAATTTCATTGGATCACGCAAAAAAGGGATCAAGGAGATTGGCCTAGCAAAAAATTGTAAAAGATTCTATATCTTTAAAATATAGCTATTATTGCACAGAAGAGTGAAAAAGTTTTCATTACCTATCTATCAGAATCAAGGAGTTTTTATGCTTACCTTTATATTGACAAAATTAATTATTGATTGATTGATTAATTGCAAACACTTTATTGCAAAATATAAGAAGAAGAAAAAGATACAGATAACCTTAAGGTTATTGATGACACGATGGACTGGGAAGTCTTTCGTCTATCTAGTGTCGCGAACCGTATGACATAAGAAAGGAAGGACACAACTCATGTTTGAAATATATTTGTTAACTTGTAACTGTCAACGCTTCTAGCCAAGGATTGACTCACGTTAAACTTATGGCCACTGGGCATCTGAGCTTGGTTTTGGCCCGTTCTTGAGCTAGAAGATGTTTCCCCAAGATTGAAACTTGAGACCTTCGTTCTTCACAATTAAGTGTAGGCGACCTTCAGGAAAACCAGTCTTGAGATTCGCAACCTAAACTTCTTCCACGAGTCTAACATAAAAAAATAAAACAAAATAAAAAAAAATGACAATCACATTCCTAGGTGAGCGGATTCCGAGAGAGACCTGTTAAGGCCGGTTCGGGATCACCACAACAAGGGTGGTAAAAAAGTAAATAACTTTTTACACCCATGTATCATACGACGATTTCTAAACAGTAGTGAGAAAACAGGTAAAATAAAAAAGACCATAACAGAAAAACAAAATAGTATATACCTATCAAGGTTTCGGCAACCAAAGTTCATTTTACGCGACTTGTGGCTCATTTCAAATTGCCGGCGGAGTAATCTCTCTTTTTTTCCTATGCATACACATAAATATAGTTTTTATCACACATAACATAATCTATCAACTATTCATTAATTAAATTCAATCAATCAATCAAACAAATATGCTTTATTTTATAATAAAAAACTATAGATAATAGTAAATAATACACAGTAAAAACTTAAATAATACAATTAAGGAGGCCTTATTGCTTTAAGAAAATTTTTTTAGGCAACCCAGAGATTGGATACATCAAAGTAAGGACTGTGCAAAGCAAACATATGCAACAAAAATGCAAAAAGGAAAATTTACTAAAACAACTTATCTAAAATCTAAATCATAATAAAACATGTATTAAAAAACTATACAAAATATAAATAATAATAAGAATATAAACTATACTTACATATATAAAAACATATGCTAATATACTAATAAATATTGATCAGTAAAACAAGGAATAATGCTAGCTAGTTTTATGTAGTCAAAACTTTTATATTGCTTTTCGTCTAATGTGACTTGTTTCAGATTCTCTGTCTTGTGTTATTTGTTTTAATTAAATGTATTTTCTGACATTAATTTTTATACATAAGGGTGACATTTTATTTAGGAAAAAAATACATGAGATTTAGTTTTTAATTTTTGTTGTACTTTGTGTTGCTGTAGTTTTGTAAGTTCAATTTCCTATACAATACCCATTGTTACAAGGAATAAATAAATATGAAATATGTATTTTAAGCATTTTATTTTAGGTGTAATTTGTAAACATTTTTAATTAATTATTTATTAAGAAAAGCTATTACTCGATTAAAGACTATTTTTGAGACCAAAAAACACTTTGATTGAAGATATAAAAGGTATTCCTTAACTTGATATTTAAAAGAGTTAAGAGAAGGAGCTTGTCGGATAGAAACGGGAAGATAATTTCAAAGCTGGAGAGCTTGAATAGTGAATGAGTGAATGCAGAAGTTAGTAGAGTGATTAGGAATGTACAGGCAGAGATTGTCAGAGGAGCGGAGAGTACAGTTATGAGTGGAAGAGAGAAACTGAAAGGACTCTTTGAGGTTCAAGGGTGTTTTTGGGTAGAACAGGATAGAATATAGAAGGGAAAGGATATGTAGGTCTTTACGGCGGCGAATGGGAAGCCACTTAAGTTTACTTCTTTATTCGGAAATATTCAAATATTTACTTAAAATGAAAATAAACCATATGGCAACGTTTTGGAGACGTTTACGTTTGCTTGAAAGAACTCCCATGAGATCAGGATAGCAAACGTCAGCATAATCTAGGAGCGAAAGAAGAAGGATTTGTTTGTTTGTTTAAGGACCTGATAGAGCCAAATATTGATATGGTTCCCAAGACAGCGTCCGGTCAAAGTAGATGCCGAGGTTCTTCACCTTTTCACTGTAGGGAACTCTTATACCATCAATAGAGATGACCGGGAGGCTCCCTAAATCAGTCCTTGGAATATAGTAGGAACTTCCTATGATGATGGTTTGAGTCTTCGACGGATTAATTCTAAGATTAAACGACCTGCTCCAATCCGATATAACAATCAAGTCTCTATTGGTCCGGTAGATGGCATCTGAAAGGTTCGCCAAATCTGTCTGGGTATAAATTTATAAATCATCCGCGTACAAGTGATAAGATGATTCTAGCTCAACGGAAATGGAATTCATAAATACAGCGAAAAGAAGCGGTGAAAGCACGCCACCCTGAGGGACCCCAGCAGATGCACTACACCACCCGGATAGGTATTATCAACCCGAACACGCTGCCGACGTCCTTGCAAATAGCTATGAAACCAATCAATAGCTGGTCTGGGCAACGTTAAGAGAGCTCAGCAACCCCAACAGGGTGTCATGGTCTACTGTGTTGAACGCATTGCTAAAGTCAAGCAGCGTTTAAACTATAAACTACTGCTGCTCCATACCACGTCCGATGTCATCGGAATTTTTATCAGGGCACTAGTGGTGCTATGCCCAGGACGGATGCCAGACTGAAGAGGATTAAGTAGATTATTTAGGACAAGAAATTGAGAAAGTTGACAATGTATAAGTCGTTCAAGAGCTTTATATAAGAAACGTAAAATATGTATAGGCCGATAACCAGGGAACAAGGAAGGATTCGATTTTTTAGTTAGGGGAATAATCTCAGCTTCATTCCATATTTCAGGAAACGTTCCAGAAGAAATTGATTAATTAAATATAACAGTGAAGACAGGTGACAGAATATCAAGAAGAGGTCAACTCCGATGGCATGAGACGCGATAGAAATAATGCTTTTCTTGACATCCACAACAGAGAATTGACTGAAGGAAAAAGGGGAAAGCAACTTTTGGTTTTTGGCTGAGATGTAAAAGTGTATCAGCTTTCACATAAATGTCTACATCTTTGAGAAGGCTATCACCGTTGCGAGACTTGCCGACATGAATAGACCGGAGAAAATTCCATACTTTCGCAGGATTACCCTGCTCCACGGATTGATGAATAAAACGCGTAAATTTGTATTCACAACTTAAATATCTCAACTCATTTTTAAGAAAATTGCGCCTGGTTTTAACTAGGCACTTACGCATGCGTAAGTTTTTTTTTTTACTATCAATAGATTACAAAAGAACTTTGAATAATATTGCAAGCATTAAAACCTCCTTGGAAAAGATGAACTACTGTGACCTCTGAGCTATCATGGGTTTCCAATCTATCTTCTTCTGACACATGTATTAATTCTCCTTTCTTCACAAAGATATAACCAAAAGAGAATCTAACCAACTAGCGTTGTATAACCTCTAGTAGAAACAATCCATATCTTTTAAAGTTTTCCAGTCAAAAGTCTGAAAGAAGATTCTGTATATTTGGTAATTCCCCCCATGGGTAGCATAATGCTTTGCTAAAGAAGAAACGCTACATGCTACACGCTACGCGCTACAAATTAAAATGTGGATAAAACTTTGGTGGTCATTAACTATTTTTGGGTTAATAATGATTCGTTTAAAGTTTTAATAGGACAGCAATATAAAACAAAAATTGTTTATAATTTCACAATAAATTGGAGTTTTAAGTTTGGTGCGCATTTACTATTTTTGGCAGTAAAAGTGTTTTTTCTTTATATTACATTTTACTATAACTGCTATTCAGTTATACATAAGCCCTATTATTTTAACACACATAAACAAAATTTATGTTTTGAAGATTCACTTGAATTCAATTTGGTCTATGTAGGGTGCTCAATATTAATTAAATGACATAATATCTATTGTCAATCTGCAATAACTTACCTAAATTAAAATTTGTGCTATTGTTAAATTAAGTTACAAGTGTTTTACTTTCATCTTGTAATAACTCGCTAGTGAGATAAAAAGTTGTATGTTTGTTTTAATTCACAATTGGTAAGCCCTTGGCATCATCTCACCTGATGGTAAGTGATGGTGATGCCGAAGATGGAAGCGGGCTTACCAAGATTCCCCAACCCAATGGAGAACTGGCTATCTTATCTTCAAGCCGGTATCACACGAGATCATTTTTTTCTTGTCTTGTGCCTTTTGATCTCGTACTGCGCTCAGCATTTAAAATAAGAATCATCCTTCGCTTACTGAGGAACAATTTAAACTCGACATTCGCAACAAAAACTAAATTCGCTCTCTTGTTAAACAGATAACTATTTAACCTCCTTCCAAAAAAGAGGAGGTTCTCAATTTGTGAGTGTTTGTTCGCTTCGCTATTTGTGAACCGATTTTGATGTTTTTTTCTATTTATTCGATAGGGTATGTCTTAAGGTTGATATTATATAAACCATATTAAAATCTGTTAAGTACTTTTTAGAAAATTAACAAAAACAAAATAATAATTTTAACCGCCTCCGTAGCTCAGAGGCAAAGATCACTGGCTTTACACAGGAGGTCGCGGGTTCGATTCCCGGTGGGGTCAATTGTAAGACTCGGTTTGGTTGGTGGTAGGGCATTTTCTAAGCCCACCTGGCTAGCTACCACTATCTTATCTAAGTCTTGCCGCCAAAATATCAATGTTGATATCATTGGTGTGTTCCGGCATGAAGATAAGATAGCCAGTTCCCCATTGCGTTGGGGAATCTTGGTAAGCCCGCTTCCATCTTCGGCAATATCGTCACTTACCACCAGGTGAGATGTTATCAAGGGTTAACCAATTGTGAAAAAAAAAATAAAAAAAAAATAAACAAGTCAGAGTCAGAATCGCGCACAAAGAGTTTCGTACCATTGTACTAGTTGTCGCTAGTTTCTTCACATTTCAAAAAAATCACGTTTTTTGTATGGAAGCCCTCCTGAAATATTTATTTTATTCCGTTTTTAGTATTTTTTGTAATAGCAGCAACAGAAATAGATCATTTGTGAAAATGTCTACTTTCTAGGTATCACGGTTCATGATATACAGTCTGGTGACAGACAGACAGACGGACGGACGGAAGTGAATTCTTAGTAATAGGGTCCTGTTTTTACCTTTTGGGTACGGAATACTAAAATTACAAAATTGTTGTGTTTGAAATAGGTTTAGCGTCGTCAATTGTTTCTCCTCGCCACTTACGCTCACATAACGCTCTCCGCAGACGTCTAAGTTTTTGAAGAACGACTAGTGTGAAAAGTGCCTGTCATAGGTATCGATATTTAGGTGAGGTGATCAGTGCTAGCGCTATGAGGTGTCAATATTCAAGTGCCGCAAGGAGTTACATCTGGATCACGAAGATCTGAACCGACGCCAGTGTTCACACGCAGATTCCCCAGTGCTACAGGTGAGTCCCTCTCCTTTTTACTGTTTTGTTTTATTTTCTCTTTCCTATCATTCCAGGGCAGAACAGTCTCCTACCGCATATATGAGAGACTGGACACACATAGTATTTGATGACCCGCCATACTCCACCGGCTTCTGCAAAATACAGTCCACTATTATCAAAAACTGAACCAGCTTACATACCATTCGTGCGCTTCCTACACTAGTGGTCTTACAGAAAATACGACGACTGCAAAGAGCCTTAACCGTCATTTAATACACGCATTAAATCCCTAGACTAAGAATGCTTAGAATGATTTAGCTACTCTGCTACTTGAACCTGCAGCCTTGACGTGCCCCCGTTCTGCGTCTAAGCGGGCACAAGTAAATTATAAGACTTGAAGCGCAGGGATAGGGTCCAAATTAGTAAAATAAAAAGACGTGTGGCACTCGGGGACTGCCGCGGTAAAGCTATTGCATAGAATTTTTTATCAACTTTTAACACTTTGAAAGTTACACCAGTAAAATTGACTAAGTCCTTTTAGTACCGCAAATCGCTAATAGATGGCACTGTAAGTTTTTTTAGAACGCGGTAGTGTTAGGTTTTTTTTCGTTACGGAATTTCTTGATTCGGTTGCCGCGCTCAAAGCCCGCAATAAAAGCTATGCAATAGCTTAAAATGTGTTAGTAAAATAAAACGAGGTTAAAAACAACAAAAATCACCAAAACTTGATTTAATTAGACATAACACAAAAAATTAAAAACATATGAGATGCGAAGGACAAAATTCATAAAAGAAGTCAAAAATTTAAAAAACATAATCACAAAAAAACAAATTTTAAAAATAATTTACAACACAGATTGAAAATAATAAAAAAAGGAAGACTTCGTCACAAACCTCAGGAGAAGGTCTAATTTAGAAGGCTAGGCGCCCCCGATCTCAAAATTTTCGTCGTTCGATCACTACCAATTTCCCACTGACATTCTCATTCCATGACATCACAGCCATGACATGAAAAACTAATTTTCTGCTTCAGTGTTTTGTATATTAATGGGTATATTGACAGAGGGGTTTAGAGCTAAGTGGTATTAGGACGAATAAACGACAGGCGTGCTTTGATGTTCAAATTTTGTAAGCCGTAAAAATTATGTTTTTATTTAAATTTAAAAATTATGTTTTTATTTAAATATCTTTAATCTGTCAAATACGGACTCGGATCAAAAATTTCTGATAGAACAAATGTGAAGCCAATCAAAACCACTCCAAACCTATAAGTGCACTGTACAAGCACACATAGACATCAAAACCACTCCAAAATACAAGACAGTAGCAAAGAATCACACTAATATTATAAAGGCGAAAGTTTGTGAGTGTGTATGTTTGTTACTTCACGCAAAAACTACTGAACGGATCTGGTTGAAATTTGGTAGGTAGACAGATTAGGACCTGGATTAACACAAAGGCATACGCTCGCGAGCCGCTTTTCTTTTCAAGTCATGGAAACGTTGTCCACGCGGGTGAAGCCGCGGGAAACAGCTAGTACAAAATATTACGTAGTAGGTGCTAAAACGTCGCCGAAGGCTCGCAGACACACTTAACATACTGATACCGCACACATGTTTTAAAAAGTGGCTTCAACTAGACAGTTCACAACATTCTATTTAATTTTTTTTTACATCTGAGATAAGATAAAAAAAATAAAACAAAGATTCTCTTCATCGATCAAAATCAAGTAAATAAACCTTAACACAATGTAAGAGGATAATATTACACTAGCAAAAAACCCTCGACAAAAAACCCGCTAAAAAGTAGAAAATATTAATATGTCTTGGCCGTTTAAGTTTAATATGCATAGTTATATTTTGATCTAAGAGTCATCGCGTATGGGGAAATGTTTTGTGAAATTATTACTAACTAATGGGTGCCCGCGGCTTCGCCCGCACAGATCCCGTTTTTGCCGTTCCCGTGGGAGTTTCCCAAAATCCTTAGCGATTGCCTACTCGTTCATTACTATCTGTGTTCTAAATTTCAGCGTTCCGGCTGTGCGTTCGTTGATATACCAGTCAGTCATGTTTTCTTTTTATATATCATCATCATCATATCAGCCTAAAAACTTCCACTGCTGGACAAATGCCAAGGATTTCCATGACGACCGGTCCTGCGCTGCCCGCATCCATCGGCTTCCTGCGATCTTCACCAGGTCGTCGATCCACCGCGTAGGAGGCCTACCTACGCAACGCTTACCGGTGCGCTGTCGCCACTCGAGAACTTCACTGCCCAAACGGCCATCTGTTCTACGACCTATGTGCCCTGCCCACTGCCATTTCAATTTAGCGATTTCAGTTTTTTTTATATGTGGCAGGCATTCAAGTTTTTTTTATATGTGGCATCATTTTACACACGACTAAAGTATAACTTAATAACCGTTCACGTAACGCATTCACCAGCTTACTACCCAAGTCAAGTGTGCAGTTCAAATTGTCCCATCACACTTTTCGTAACGCTAGAAATCACCGTTCGCGTAACGCATTCACCAGCTTACTCCCCAAGTCAAGCGTGCGTAAAGAAGTTTTACTTCAAAAAACCGCATCAAAGTCGTTTTCTTCGTTTAAAAAACTGCGATGCCACAGACACTCAGGTACACAGATACACATCCCTCTTTTTGCGTCGGGGGTTAAAAATCAATCAAATGTTTTTAGAAAACCTTCATGGTTCGCAGGTGATGTGCCGAACTGTATCGTTCGAAGTTAACCAGAACTTTGAGTCTCTGTTGAATGAATGAATGAATGAATGAATGAATGAATGAATGAATGAATGTTTATTTGCAGTAAATATGGTACGAATAAGGTGATACATTGTAAAAGGAATCTCATATTTAGCCATTATACAGTTAGCATGCAAATATTCAACAGGGTTAATAAACCACAATATACACTAATGTCATAAATTAAATTAAATTGGCTTACTCGCCAGCTCACTTAAGTTATCCGTAATGTGTACCGGTGACCACCCGAAACTGGACTGTATGACTTCACACTTAATATACGCAGAGGGTGAGCTATAAACTGGGCGTGTAGCCCAACTTGCCCACAAGTCTGTTTTGTATGCGGAAACTTTGTAACAACTTGTCATAATGTGACACGAAAGTGTACACGGGCCAATGACTTCCATATTACTGGCGTAAGGACCCGGCCAACGCGCGTGACTAATGCTCCCAGCGAAATGGTGCGAAAATCAAAACTTTCGCACACTCGCGACTCAGTCGTCTGCGGGAAATTGCAGAGTGCGGAGGAAAGATATTTTATATAAAAATATAAATGCCTTTTTATGTTATTTGAGGCTGTAAAAATCACGAAGGAAAGACTAAAAAGAAACATGGGATATCGTATCATCGTTAAGTAACCTTACATTGTATTTTTTCTTGTAAACAAATTAAATAAACGCATTTTTAAAGCGATAATTCTACCAAGGTCCTTTTAGCGTGGCACTGACGTCAACTCTCGCCCACGCTAGTTCGTACGAGTTTTGGTAGATGATGCTACTTTTTCCATGTATAAAGAAAATCTGAGTAAAATATGGAGACGGGCGGATCCTTCTGGACACGGACATTACCCACATTAATATCGGCGCTCGTATTGTCGTTGAGTTACACTTCAGTAAAATTTCCAAGTTCAACTCAAAATTATGTATTAGTATATTATTGCCGTGGTTTGTAATGACTGCGTTGCGAGCCACGTTAATGATGGCCAAAAGCGCCATTCTAGGCCATTACAGCGCGGTCAGCATTGCAGCCCTTGAGCAAAGTATATAATATATTAGTACTATATTATGGTAAAATCTCCTTACTAAAGACAAAGTATATATATATACTAGTACACTCCCTGCCGCTCTCTAAATTCGACCACATCCCCCCGTCATGCTAGATTGGTTACAGTTTGGTTACCGAACTAAAAGGTTGTCACACAAGGGAAAGATACTATAAGATATCTTCATCTGACCAGTTATCTTGCAATATCGCTCTTCATAGAAATCAATGAATAATTTTCAACAAAACTACTAAGAATTATTCATACAAAATTTTAAAATTAATTTCGCTGTTACTTGAAAGCCGTTGATTTGCGACCCCCAGTTATTTGACCTTTTTTGTTTCAAATTAGATTCAGTTTACACCTTTAAAAGGAATACGTCACATTTCCAATAACGCTGTCTGATTCATTTGGCATCGAAGTTGGTAAAATAAATATTCTAAATAACATGTAAAATTTTATTTGTTTTTTTGAATTAATTATACCAAGCTACACATAAATAAGATAATTCTACGCATACAATACAATTAGACTGGGTATGATAAATGGCGGCGCTTCTATTTGCGTCTTGCTCAAACAATATAAATCTCTCGCTCACACGACCTACCAAATTTATGGAAACAATGCTATTTATATTTCCAATCTTTAACTAAACGTACGTATATAAAAACAAAATAAAAAAAATACATTACCTCACCTTTTGAAAATACATTGAAAATTCGATTAAATATTTTTCGTGGCCAATGTCGCCGGTGATCAGCCCTTCTTGCATCCGTGACTATAGATACGTCAGTTGTTTTTATATACCTAATATCGTTTCTCTCTCGTTAGTATGAAGTGTCCGGGGTGTGCTAAAGAGGCCTATGTCCAGCAGTGGATGTCCTTTGGCTGATTTTGCTTTCCAGCCGACTCCGTGGCGTAATGTTAACGTCCGTTAGCTTCACATCAGGAGGTCACGGGTTCGATTCCCGGCGGAGTTCAACTTTGTATGCCTCGGTTTGGTTGGTGGAAGGGCAGTTCCTAAGCCCGTCTGGCTAGAGCTACCACCATCTAATCTAAGTCTTGCCGCCAAGCATCAACGTTAACAACATCGATGTGTTCCGGCTTGTAGATAAGATAGCCAGTTTCCCATTGCGTTGAAAAGCCCGCTTGCGTACTCGGCATCATCGTCACTTTCCATCTGGTGAGATGATGTCAAAACCTTACCAATTGTGGACAAAAAAAACGTGATAATTCAAACGTTTAAAATTGAAATTGACAGTTTTAGTCAATATAAGTACTTAATTTATACTTCGAAACTGAAATGGAACAAAAGCCTGCTATAAAATAACCTTAAATAAGTAAATGAAATGCGAACTGGGATTGGACTCCATTAACGTCTACTGTTTCCGATAACGAAGGACACAAAATTAATTTTATCGGAGTATCAGCACAAAAACCCTCGGGGCCATTTAGATTGGGCGGGGGTTCCAATTTCCTCAATGCCCCTATTGATCCCTGAAAGTCCATGGGGCATTATACTCAATTATAAAACAAAAAGAATGTAAATGACTTAATTTTCTGTGAAAAATACATTAATGCCGAAATTACAATATTCTTTGGTCATATTCGTATGCGATGGGCGAAGCAGTTTCTCTGCGTGATCGAATAAGAAAGGAGATCGGTAAAAACACCAAAGTAACCGACATAGCTCTCACAATCGCTAAAATTTGTGGCAGTGGGCGGGGTATATAGCTCGTAGAACAGATCGCCCTTGGGTTATTAAAGTTCTCGAGTGGTGACCACGCACCGGAAAACGTAACGTAAGTGGTCCTTTTTATGAGTATAATTATCACTGTTATTAGTATGCTGTCGCGGTGCGCACACTGGTGAGGGTCCTGGCAGAATATCAGCGTTATGGGTATTCACTTACTAGCTGTTTCCCGCGGTTTCACCCGCATGGACAACGTTTCTATGACTTTTCGAGAGTGCGCAGTGCGCGTGCCGCAAGGGGCTCGCGAGCGTAAAAAAAGTAACCTATATGTTAATCCAGGTCCTAATCTGTCTACCTACCAAATTTCAGTCGCAGGAAGCCACTGAATGCGGGCAGCGCAGAACCGGTCGTCGTGGAAATCCTTGGGGAAGGCCTGTAACGCGGCAACGTGTTGCTGATATTCGTTATTCTTTCATTCAATCTATTTCATCTATTTCGCATGCGCTGGCGCAAAACCAACCATGCGTTACATTTTGAAATATAGTGTGACACATGTGTTTTTCAAAATCAAAATTCTAACATTCAACATATTTTTCACCATTAAACTTTCTATTGTAGGAATGGATGTGTTCCTACATGACAAGAACAAAGGGAGATATCTCCGCCAGGCGAGGTGGTTTGCCCGTGGACCAAACGTGTAAGGCTGGTGCTTGTATATATGCTTATGAGCAAGGAAATGTTGATAGTGCGTTTTAGATGCTTTGTTAATAGCCTTCTTGCGATGATGGTGCCATCTATCGAGATGAAGATGCAACTCTCCATATAGTTTGATCGATGGTTCAGTCTTGAGCTGAGGTATGTAGTTGTTAGTGGCGGTACTGCAGATGTCACCACATTACTCCCCCTCCGAATCAGAAGGTTGCGTGTTCAGATCACGTCAGGGTCACCAATGTAGGAATGGATGTGTTCCTACATGACAAGAACAAAGGGAGATATCTCCGCCAGGCGAGGTGGTGTGCCTGGGGTCCGGCCGTGGACCAATCGTGTATGGCTGGTGCTTGTATATATGCTTATAAGCAAGGAAATGTTAATAGTGCGTTGTAGATGCTTTGTTAATAGCCTTCTTGCGATGATGGTGCCATCTATCGAGATGAAGATGCAACTCTCCATATAGTTTGATCGATGGTTCAGTCTTGAGCTGAGGTATGTAGTTGTTAGTGGCGGGTGCTGCAGATGTCGCCACACTATATTATAAAACAATTATTTTTAACCTGCTGCTTTCTTTATAGACCTACTTCGGGTAAGATAAAATTATGTTTCTGTTATAATTTAGGAGTATTGTGAAGCTGCGAATTTTCATACAAACGGCGTTAACGCTTTTCATCTCTTAAATGTTAACCGATTTGGACCAATTTTTGATAGGTTGTCAGTCAGAACAAAAGCTAGGCTTATACGTTTCGTTTTTTAAATTACTGATTATAATTAAACAAAAAATGCCCGAAATTAGTTTTGTATGAAAACACGTGAACGACAATAAAGTTAAACTTATTAACTTTATCGAAAAAACAAAAACGTATAAGCCTAGCTTTTGTTCTGACTGACAATTTATTAAAAATTGGTCCAAATCGGTTAACATTTAAGAGCTGAAAATAGTTAACGCCGTTTGTATGAAAAGTTGCAGCATCACAATCCTATTATGAGTGTAAAGTTTCAATAAAATTCTTGTTGAAGTGAAGCTTCTATATAGACGGGGGTATTTGGTATTTTTCTATCACGAAAAAGCGTTACGGCCGCGCGGAGAGGGTAGACAGAGAAAGTCTGGCGTCGGCGATAGAGAGAGAGAGCAACGCCTGTATTCGTAAATGGAGAAAAGTTGAGATGGAGATATAAAGCAGGTACTTAGCTTGGGTTACCCTTTCCACGTGTCCGTTGAAGTTTCACTTCTACTATGTGTCCCAGCACACATTTTCTTTTTAAGTCTTGTATTGCTTCAATAAATTTATGTGTGCACGAACGGAGTTTAACCCACGCCCTACCATACCTACTCCTTAATCCTTATCCAGTCGTGCTACAGGCCTAACAGTAGGCTGATATAATGTAATAATGTTATTCGTACTGTGGAGTTCAAATGAATGTCTGTTATTATAGTACTACCAAGAACCTAATAATCATTTAGGAATCTTCAAGACAAGAGTGAATGGGCACTAGTTTAGCTTGTGTGTTACATCCTCGGCTGCATTGGCACTTACCATCAGGTGAGGTGCAGCCAAACGCACTCAAATTTTGAGTTTAAAAAAAAACAATTTTTCATAGCCTTATATAGAAATACCCACAGAAACGGAAGTTTTCAAATATTTCGAATTGTAACACTACCTGCGTGCGTGCAGTCGTAAGGAATGGGCTGTAAATTATTGCAGTTCGGGCAGTTTAAAAATACAAATTAAGCAGTTCAATAATTGATTGGGTGTTTAAATGTGGGCTGTCAAGTAACTGTTAATAGGCGGTAAAATATTCTCGAATAGGCAGTTAAATTAACAAGGTAACGAGAAAAGTTGGTTCGGGGGTATCGGCGGCCGCTCCCGTGTTGTTTTTTTTATTCACTATTAGTAAACCCTTGGCATTATTTCACCATTAAGTAAGTGACGATGATGCCAAATATTGAAGCGGCCTTACCAAGAATCCCCAACGCAACGGGGAACTGGCTATCTTATTTTCATGCCGAAACACATCAGTTCAGTTCAATATTCTTTTATGCAATGCAACACAAAAAGTAATAAAGTTACTGTTAATATTGATGTTTGGTGACATGGCTGAAATAAAATAGTGGTATACCTGGCAAGGCGGGCTGAAAAAATGCCCTACCCATCTAAGCCGAGTCTTACAAAGCTAGACCCTGCAGGGAATCAAACCTGCGACTTTCTGATGTGAAGCGAATAGATTTACCACTACACCACGGAGGTGGTTAAAAAGTAGTTGTCTTAAACGTCACCAAAATATCTCGTCACTTAACTCCTCGCTAGCTAAAATACTGTCTACCGTCCATATGTCCGCCAATCCATCCATCGTTCCGTTTATTCGCCATATCCTACTGATATTATGAACGAGAAAGTTTGTAAGAATGTGTGGATATATGTTTGTTACTCTTTCACACAAAAACCACTGAATGGATCTGGCTAAAGTTTGGTACATAGACAGATTAGGACTTGGATTAACACATAGGTTACTTGTTTCTACATTCACACTTTTTTCTGCACTGCGCACCCTCGAAAAGTCATAGAAACGTCCACACTGGTGAAGCCGCGGGAAACATGTGTTACCACCTAACCAATTTATTAAAATACCGCCCCAAAAATTATTTTTTTATCAATTTACCCATTTGTCGTAAAATAAATACCAAACCTATTGAATTACTTGGATTTGGAAAATAAATTAATCAAGCGGCAAGTCGAATTAATAACTATCAAGATTTGCGTTTTTTGTGTGGCATCAAGTGTTTTCTTTTTATTGAAATATTTTTTTTATTTTTTAATTCCTGCTCTAAGGGGTCCGTATTAAGACTCAATTAAACAAAACTATTATAGCTTTGTTGTTTTACACTTATGCACTGAAATCGGACCAATCTTGGTACTTGTGTTGTGTGTATTATTGTTTTAACGCAGAGCAGAAAGAGAAATCATTGAAATCATGCTTTTTTCCCATTTCCTTTCATGGGGACCTTCTTTCGGTTTCACTTGTATTTATTAAATTTGCCTTCATTAGCCAACAAGTAGAAAATTATGATAATTTTGACTGATTCCATAATGCGGTTAAAAAGACATAGACCTACAAAAGGCGGGACTTTTAGGTCCAGTTGGCACCTTTCGTCTACGAAATTCTAATACCACAATCGCCAACAGATAGTTGGCCATCATTGATCGCTGTCTTTATAAATAAAAATGTATGGCAGGCAGGGCAGCTGACATATCGTCCATAGTGGCCACTCATTTATAACAGTTTCGTTGCTATAAGTCAACTGTCACGATAATCGTTTGGTTTATTCCACACCCCACTTGCTACCATTCTCAGTTGTTGTATGTGGGACATTTTTAAAACATATCACATGAAAGTTCGTTTGTCCTCGTAAATAAACTAAAAAGCAGTGGTTGGAACTAAAATAGAATATTTTTTTTATATTTCACATACTATATATTTATTTTTTTATGTTCTCTTTCTGTTTTTGCTCTTTTAACTTGTTAAGTTTTTTTTCTTTTCTTTTTAATATGTATAATGTGTGTGTGTTTGCAGTGACAAATAAACGTGTTATCTATCTATCTATCTATCTACTTTCTTAACTATTCTAAACATAGCTGTAGATTATTCGTGATAAAAACTGGCCAAGTGCGAGTCGGACTCGCGTACCGAGGGTTCTATACCACTTGATACTACTATTCCTGGCAAATAATAGGCCGAGGAAAAAGTTTCTTTGTATTTTGTAACTATGAATTTGTAATCAAATCTCTTTGCTTGTATTATTTGTACATGGCTGATTATAATAAAATTAATTATGTGAACTTTCTAAAATTTAATATAAAATGGAAAAATAAATTTCCCGCCACTTTAAAATTGTTTTTTCAGTCTATAAAAATTCTTGGGGGAGGCCTTCGTCTAGCAATGAACGTCCTTCGACTGATATGATGATTTACAACATATAAAACACATCAACGCGAGTGATACAAAAATATATTTTTTGAAGTGAAAAGTTCTTTAGGCGCGTTGGGCATTTTTTGAAACGGGAAAAGACTATTGAACTCGTAACACTTACCGTTACCTGTTACCGTAACTGAATTTCTAAATAATATTATAACGTCTCTAGGTAAAAAAGCCCATTAAGTTTTGTTGGCATTCCCGGAGTGGTTAGGGTTTTTTTTTCAGCACGACTTATCCTTGCTGGTTTTTATTATTTGTTGTTTCACTTCAGGATTAATTCTATAATCACTAAAAGTTTCACGTTTGTATGTTTTATTTGCCATTTTTATGATAGAGCATTAACAAATACATATGAAAACACGTTTCTTGTAAGGGGACATCCTTAATTTTGTTTTTATCATTACTTGTTGGTAAAACCCCTACAATGACACATATTTTGTGCCAAGTATATATTACGGTTCCATAGATACGGTATTATAAAGGTCGGACGGACAGACGGTTATCTGGTTCGAAACCTTATGAAAAAGGAAAAGGGAAAAATAAACAAAGCAATAAATTATGATAAAAAAGAGTTTGAAGATAAAATGTCAAAATTTGAACGCATGTTGTCCTCTGTTTGGACAACGTTTGAAATAACAGAAGTTTTCAATAAAACTTACTTGTATTTTAGGGTTCCGTACCCAAAGGGTAAAAACGGGACCCTATTATTAAGACTTCGCTGTCCGTCCGTCTGTTCGTCTGTCACTAGGATGTATTTCATGAATAGTGATAGCTAGACAGTTGAAATTTTCACAGATGATGTATTTCTGATGCCGCTATAACAACAAATACTAAAAATTAGGAAAAGTGAAAACGTGTTTTTTTTAAACGTTAAGAAACTAGCGCCATCTGGTATGATAGTGTATTTCATGAACCGTGATAGCTAGACAGTTGAAATTTTCACGGATGATGTATTTCTGTTGCCGCTATAACAACAAATACTAAAAATTTGAAAAAGTAAAAACGTGTTTTTTTTTAAACGTTAAGAAACTAGCGCCATCTGGTATGATAGTGTATTTCATGAACCGTGATAGCTAGACAGTTGAAATTTTCACGGATGATGTATTTCTGTTGCCGCTATAACAACAAATACTAAAAATTAGAAAAAGTGAAAACGTGTTTTTTTAAACGTTAAGAAACTAGCGCCATCTAGTATGATAGTACGAAACTGAAGAAACTAGCGCCATCTAGTATGATAGTACGAAACTGAAGAAACTAGCGCCATCTAGAATGATGGTACGTAAACCTATGTGTGCGGTTTTGACATTTGACATTATTTAGGAACATAAATTTAAAAAAATATATTTATTGTACAAAAATGTATGCATGATTATACTTTGTGTGCACTAAAGGATTTATTACATAGATACATACATACATTCATTGTTCAAATCAATTTTAGAACCAGTACCCCCATGGTTCAAAACGCACGTTGAATTTTCCTTTAGATATCAAATTAAAAAATACGTTTGCCAGTCGCACCAGAGTGGTTAAATTAGTCATTCAATTAACGTGCTAGGCCGTTGATTAATTTCACTGACCCTGCGCAGGACACGACAGCCAAGTCAAAACATATCAAGTATCCCTAAGATGGGTCAGATCACAATACTCAATTCAAATTATTGAAAGACTGCGTTAAGCTATCACATAAATATTAAAAAAAACTTAAAATTACAAAAAAACTTTTAATTGAATTCAATTTTAAAAATATAACCACTTTTGTTAAAAATATCCTGTTTTTGTATTATTTTTTTTATGAATTTAATTTTAATTAACTGCAAAATTTCGCGAAAACAAATTGTTTATGTTGAATGAAACCAACACAAAAATCGGTGACTTTAACACCTTTCATTTTAATTGAACACATTTTTTTAAACTCAAACTCAAACAACTCTTTATTGTACATCAAAATAAATACATAATATTCAAAATTTAAATTGAAAGACACGAGAACTTAAAGATTTCAGAATAGAGAAGAAAATATTTTCAGATAAGAGATTTAAACTTATTTGAAAGTCAAGAAAAGTCATAAATACAGGTAAAAATCGAGAACTGGGCGTTCAGTTTCAACGTAACAGCCGCGATGAAGCCCGCATTGATTTGAACTTAAAATGAATACATTACGTTCGATTTTATTTTATCACGGATCGACCTATTCAATTTGAGTCATCTTGAAGCCTTCAAGCTTTTTCTATAAACATTTTACGCTCACATAATCATTTTTTCGCCTATTGGGGTGACCAGTAATAATACATTAGATACAACAGTCATGTAGGTACCTACACGTCCTATTCGTCTCGAATAAAGGCAGACATTGGGCAACCAATCTATTTCTCAAAGAGCGATAAACGTGCCTTTGGCGAGGAAACGACAACTAAATCGCCAACTCTGCCGTTTCATTCAACATGATTCAATATGTAAGGGATGGGATTGGATCGATTTTCATTATCGATACTTTGGTTAATGAGTGACTAAGGCGCAGCAACATTGTTATTATCGTTTCAACACGATTCTATAGGTAAGGGATGGGGTTAGATCGATTTTCATTATCGATACTTTGGTTAATTATTGACTTAGGCGCAGCAACATTGTTATTATTGTTTCAACACGATTCTGTATGTAAGATAGACATTGGGCAACCAATCTATTTCTCAAAGAGCGATAAACGTGCCTTTGGCGAGGAAACGACAACTAAATCGCCAACTCGGCCGTTTTATTCTACGTGATTCTATATGTAAGGGATGGGATTGGATCGATTTTTAGTATCGATACTTTGGTTAATTAGTGACTTAGGCGCAGCAACATTGTTATTATCGTTTCAACACGATTCTGTATGTAAGATAGACATTGGGCAACCAATCTATTTCTCAAAGAGCGATAAACGTGCCTTTGGCGAGGAAACGACAACTAAATCGCAAACTCGGCCGTTTCATTAAACATGATTCTATATGGAAGGGATGGGATTGGATCGATTTTCATTATCGATACTTTGGTTAATTAGTCACTTAGGCGCATCAACATTGTTATTATCGTTTCGTGATAGACATTGGGCAACCAATCTATTTCTCAAAGAGCGATAAACGTGCCTTTGGCGAGAGACGACAACTAAATCGCCAACTCTGCCGTTTCATTCAACACGATTCTATATGTAAGGGATGGGATTGGATCGATTTTCATTATCGATACTTTGGTTAATTAGTGACTTAGGCGCAGCAACATTATTATTATCGTTTCAACACTATTCTATATGTAAGAGATGGGATTGGATCGATTTTCACTATGGATACTTTGGTTAATTTGTGACTTAGGCGCAGCAACGTTGTTATTATCACTTCAACACTATTCTATAAGTAAGGGATGGGATTGGATCCATTTTCATTCTCGATACTTTGGTTAATTAGTGACTTAGGAGCAGCAACATTGTTATTATTACTTCAACACTATTCTATACGTAAGGGATGGGATTCGATCGATTTTCAGTGTCGATACTTTGGTTAATTCGTTTCTTTGGTGCAGCAACCTTGTTATTATCATTTTACTTTTATTAATTGGGCTAACGAATTGTGAATAAAAAAAACATTCTTTTTAGGTTTCCATACACCCAAAGAGTGACCAACAGGACCCCATTACTAACCCTCCGCTATTTGTCTTAGGTAGTCAGCTGAAATTACTCACAGAGTGTGTACTTCTATTGGCGCAATAACAAAACTAATAATAAAAAAATGAAGCCCCCTTGTAACAAAGGTGTTTTTTTTAAACGTGAAGAATCCAGCGACTTCTAGTACAATGGTATGGAACACTTTATTTGCGACTCTGACACATACTTAACCAATTTTTTCATAGATTTCATCATCATCATATCACCCGAAAGACGTCCACTGCTAGACAAAGGCCTCCTCTAAGGATTTCTACGACAACCGGTCCTTCGCTGTCCGCATCCAGCGGCTTCCAGCTACCTTCATCAGGTCGTCGATCCACCGAGTGGGAGGTCTTGGTGCGCAGTTGCCACTCGAGAACTTTACTGCCCCAACGGCCATCTGTACTACGAGCTATGTGCTTCGCCCACTGCTATTTTTGTTAGATGTAACAAAAAATATGTGAAAACTTCTTTAGGTGCGTTGGGCATTTTTGAAACAGGAAAATACCATTTTTACCGCCTCCTTGGAGTAATGTTTAGTTCATTCGCTTCACACCAGGAGGTCGCGGGTTTGATTCCCGGTGGGATCAACTTGTAAGACTCGGTTTGGTTGGTGGTAGGGCATTTTTTAAGTCACCATCTTATCTAAGTCTTGCCGCTAAACATCAGTGTTAACAACATTGATGTGTTCCGGCTTGAAGATAAGATAGCCAGTTCTTGATTGCATTGGGGAATCTTGGTAAGCCCGCTTCCATCTTCGGCATCATCGTCACTTACCATCAGGTAAGATTACAAAAAAACACCATTAAACACCATTAAACTCGTGACACCGTCACCATCACCCTAGTCGTAGGGTCAAAACTTATAAAACTGTAAAAAGTTTTCTCTTCTATCAGCACTCCCGGAGTTATTAGGTTATTCACTTAGCTTTCACTCCTATACTGGTTTTCGTGATTTTACTTTAAGAATTCAGTAAAGTCAAACATACCACACCAAACAGAGTCTTACAAGTTGACCCCACCGGGAATCGAACCCGCGACCTCCTGGTGTGAAGTGAATAGACTAAACATTACGCCAAGGAGGCGGTTAAAATGTTTTTTTTCCCATTTCAAAAGTGTCCAACGCACTTATAGAAGTTTTCACATATTTTTGTTACATCTAACGTCCCATCACTAGCAGTCAAAGTACTTTCGCAGAGTGAACGAGTAAACTTTCCCACGCGTCTGCACCCCGTACCCTTTTCCACTCCCCCCACTCCCCCAACTCCCCCTCCGCCCGTGTGTGAACACTTCCCGACAACTGCCGACGCTGCGCCGACATCAATGATCAGCAATAGGACAACGAGTGTCGTCAATAATTTTGAACAAAAAAAAAGACTTCAAGCGCAATAGTCGCCACTACGATTTTTGAAGGTTCCCCTCGATTTCTCTGGGATGCCATCATCAGATCCTGGTGTCCTTATCATGGTACCACTCTTGGGATATCTCCTTTCCAACAAAAAAAGAATCATCAAAATGGTTCATAAACGATGAAGTTATCCGCGAACACACATAAATATACGGTCGAATTGAGAAACCTCCTCCTTTTTTTGAAGTCGGTTAAAAATAATCATAATAGGGATATCGACTGCTAGTCATTTGAGTTACTTTTCAACCGACTTTAAAAAAGGACGAGGTTCTCAATTCGACTATGTGTTGTTTTTTTTGTATGCTTCTTACGCGATAGATTTGATTAGATTATTTATTTCATGTACCCAATTACACATTTATTAAAAACTAGTTGTCCCGGTAAACTTCGTTCCACCTTACACTACACTACACTACCCTACCCTACACTACATTACCCTACCGTACCCTACACTACACTACCCTACCCTACATACACTACCCTACATACACTACCCTACCCTACCCTACACTACACTAACCTACACTACACTACCCAACCCTACCCTACCCTATACTACACTACCCTAATTACACTACACTACCCTATCCAACTCTACACTACCCTACCCTACACTACACCTGCACTACACTACACCTGCACTACACTACCCTACCCTAAAACCAATTATTTTAATGACTGATATATTTTTTTTTTAATTCCGAGCATTTTCATATTTATTTACCTTTTAAACCTTCTCTGGACTTCCACAAATAATTCAATACCAAAATTAGCCAAATCGGTCCAGCCGTTCTCGAGTTTTAGCGAGACTAACGAACAGCAATTCATTTATATATATATATATATATATATATATATATATATATATATAGATTAAAAATGTCAAAGTGTAACATAATCGTCAAAATTCATAAAATGTCACAATAAAAATAAGGTGTCAAAACAAAGTTAAATAAGAAGTCAAAATAGGATGTCAAAACAAAATAGTAAATCCATCGTAATGATGATTAGAATTTCTTTTGTAGAAGTTCGTCAACATTGTAAATTTATTATTCAACAACAGGTTTTTTAGACGGAGATAGAACAAATCGTCATTTGTGACATTCCTTAGATCTGCAGGAAGGAAGGTGCTCGTAGTAGGTGGATCCGATATCTTCGCAGATTGTGAACCGATTTTCATGATTCTTTTTTTATTCGATAGGTTATGGTCCCCAGTTGGTCCTTTAAAAATTTTATCAAAATCAGTGTAGTACTTTATTAGAAAATTAACAAAAACCAAAAATAATAATGCAAGATTGTACTAAGTTGCCGCGATGGAGGTCGGTTTTTAACGTGTTCAGCGTTTTCACTTATTCTTGTCTGTCAAGAACGAACGAAATTTTGTCCTAAAAATGTATGAAATAGGAACGAGTGACGTCATAGTGTGCCAGCGTCATTGATATATTAATTTTGTGATTTTGTTTAAATAAAAATTAAAGATGCAGTCCGAGACAAAATGAGTAAGATTTTTTAGAAATTTTATGGCTTGTCGTGGCACGGTACCTCAAGGGCAATTAAGGGGATTACATTGCGTAATTTATTTTTGATGCATTCAACATTCCTTGGTGAGTTATCATTTATTATGGTTCCTACTGTCGAAGCTTGAGGTTTTGAAGTTTGACTACATTGCATCGAGTGAAAGTTAAGTATTTTATCCTTCTTCATGCATGACAAGAAAGGCGAAGAGATAGACCATTTAAAAGCTTATAATTAACTTGCAATGTTTGTATGTATGTATGTTTATTTAGTTCAAATCTTACGATCGATTTTAGAGCGACTTCCAGGGGTCCGACTGAGCTGAAATTTGAAATGAAGCCGTATTCCCGGTGACAATAGATCCTTTTGGTATTTTGAAGTTGATCTGATGATGAACTTTGGAGGTGGAATCAAGGTCCTAGGATCGTCTTTTATTTTTCAATCTAAACAACTAGACTTTACTGTGCTCACCTTTTTTGAATGTGGTTCCGTGTATTTTTTTTATTATTTTTAGAATTTGCTTTTTTTTTAGCATAAATACTCTTTTCAAATAAAAGCTTGTACCTCAAAGCTGTTAGGCTTTTCGAAAATTATTTACTGCTCATTCATCATATTCCACAATATCTTCTTAGGGCTCAGATTGTAACCACTTATTTTGTTTCCCTAGTATGTCATGCGGATTGTAACGGATCCATATGTATAAATAAATATCTATAGGTAATACAGTAAGTCTTGATAGACTAAAAGGAATCTGTCTATTGGGAAAAACATAACTAGTTTTGTTCGGTCGGGTGAGGATTAACCTCGAGTCGAGTGAATAGACAGTTATTGAAACAAATTAGCTCAGGAATTATTTCCGAGAAGCCAGACTGCCGCCTGTCGGTCGTCATTCGAACCACGCGGTGCGCACGTTATAACAGATTGCCTTAGGTAATAAATGGCGCGAAAACCGAGGCTAAAGGGATAGAGGCGCCGCCCTGTCTGCGTCCGGACAGCGGCCGGCGCTCGCGCAGTTCGACCACGAGGTCGGTTGTATGTGTGCGGCGGCCCGCGCGCTGCCGAGGCTGCGTCTGTGTGAAAGCTTTTAAAACCACGGACACGCGGACGTAGCGGCATTCAGTCGAACAGACCACCAGAGGAGGAGGACGTATCCGAAGAACAGCTGCCGCGCGCCCCGGGCAAGTGTCACGCCAAGTACTTATTAGTCGCGAATTAACTTAGGAATCTCACTTTATATTGTGAGTTTAGAATAGAATTTAGTGTGGCCGAAATCCTAGTTATTTGCCTTCGAAAGTTCAGGCTCCTACCTGGGATCAAGCCATAGTTTAGTGCAGTTAGGAAGTGAGGTACAGTGGGCAATCGAGCTGGGATCTAGGAATTGAAACAAGATGCCAGGTCGGTTGCTAGCTGAAGGTATCGTCAAGTGACCAGGTTGGTAGTTCATGTTTTCAGGAAGGCTAGTTGATTTAATTCACGTGGATACGCAACCGTGACAACGAAGCGTGGGTTTATCAATGCAAGTGCCGAAAGCAAGCTGACAGGAGGGCTTGCCTGGCTAGCGACCCAAGTTTGGTTATGGCCGGAACATCCTGACTGTACCATCTTACGACCTACCGACATGAGGACCACAGGTTGGACATGCGTTAGCGCACTCATGTACGGAGCCACCGTATTTGGGACAGGCCTTACCTATCCAAATCCCATCCAAACACACTGTTTAGGAGGTGCAGCGAAGCGGCAGACCTGGTCTGTCGTGGCAGCGGCATTTCTTATTCAGGGCAGGTACACTTTAGCCGTAGGGAACTAGGACACAAGTTAGCTTTAGGTACTCACTTCACCATGACACACTACACCTAATTGGTTCATCTCGAAGGCACGGTTGGTTTAGTACCCCGGGGGAAAGACGAATAAAGCCGCCACGAGTTGTAACTGTTTGTTGAAACATGGACATCAAAATAAAATTTAGTTCTCGTAAAACTTAGCTATCTCGCTAGGATAGGGAAAAACTAGGGCTGAGTTAGGGGGATTGCGATATGTAGGAAATCTAGTTAATAATCTATTACTAGGGAATAGCGAATTAGGTTTTGGAATATCGCTATTAGGAAGAAACAAGTCATATTAGAGAATAAGTAGTAGGTAGGTCTAAGCGATGCCACGTTTTACTTTATCGAACTGCCGTCACTGCAGGTGACACGTGGTATCACAAGCTTTAGGGTTCCGCGAGCGCGTGGTCCACTCAGTTCATTAATTTCATTCGGGTTGGTACAGTGCTGTAGGAATTCTAGTAAATAAATCTATTACTAGGGAATAGCGAATTAGGTTTTAGAATAACGTTATTAAGAAGAAATGCGAGTCATATTATTGAATAAGTAGTAGGTAGGTCTAAGCTATGCCAACGTTTTATTTATTTACGAACTGCCTTCACTGCAAGTGCCACGCGGCATTATAAGTTTTAGGGTTCCGTGAACACGTGGTCCACTCAGTTCACTAATCTCATTCGAGATAGTACGGCGCTATGCTGTCGCGGGAAGGCCTATGTCATACTTGAGATGGCTGTTTACCAAGCTCCATGCAATATGGGCTAGATATGTAGTTCAGTGGTTCATAGATATGAACAACTCCTAATTTTACCAAATTTTAGCTAAATCTGTCCACACTTTTATGGGATAAATGTAATGGACTAACAAACAAACTATAGGAGTTCGAGCTTCGCCTATTCTGATACTAAAGTAATTTTAGATAGGTAGGTCCTATCTGTAGCTTATCACAAGCATGCCTTGGCAGAATTTCACCTGAATCGGACCAAGCGTCTAGGAAGGTATTGAGCAAACATACGAATAGGTTAGGCGTTCGCGCCTTACTAATAGTGATTATAGTAAGACTGATTATGATGAAGGTAGCCGACCCATCCTGATGGTAACCGTAGCTAGGGTCAGTTGATATGCGCTAGATTTAGAAACTAAATCTATTCTACGGTTTTCGGATATTATGGGCAGTGTTCACGGTGTCCGGGTCCTGTCGGCTCTTATTGCGTCCTGAACTAGCGCCTCGACCAAACACTTGGCTTACACGCCTTCTCGCTTTGACCTAATTGTGATGCCGCGACTATGATTCGCGTGGGTCTCACAGTGGGTTGCGACTGTGTTGGTTCGTTGTTCTTCACGTTCAGCCAAACTATTAAACTGACATTACTTTCGCCCTTTATCAAGGGTTTGCTACGTCTAAAGACGGAGCTTTAACACTATGTATTATTTTGGAGCCGGCGGCACGATGGATATCGTGTCCATTTCGCTTTAGTTATATAGACCGCAGGTCTTTATATCATTATATGCAACTGTATGGCACAGTTCCAGGTCTAAGAACCATATTAGTAGATTAACTACTTATTTCACATTCCGCAGTGCTCTTCTCACAGGATGAGCGACATTCAAGTCGGAATACCTACTTTATTTTAGTACCTAGTGCTAATATGTATTCGCGAACAATCGCTGTTCGAAGGTATTAATCCTACCTGTCGAATAGGGATGGACAAGCTATGGCTGTAAAGACTCAGCTATAGTTCACACTATACACGTATAATAAGGCGCCTCACAAGCGTTTTATATACACTAGCTTTGGGATTCGGGTGGAACACGGCATAGCACACTTTACATTGTCGTGTAGCTTAATTAAAATACACTTGAAGAGGGTGGACTCTGATCATGTACCTTAGTGGCCTGCCAGAGACAGTAGCTAGCGGGGCTCACGTAGTTATAATTATCTGTGTAGAGCTAAAATCGCTCGTTCAATTACTTTGAGTTAGATGTACATTGTTTTAATCACCAAAATAATGCAGTACTGACGTCAGTCAAGTATTACGTTATTCCGAGCACTGGGGGCTAGCTACCCTTCCCAATTTGGGGGGGCCCAAAATAGGGACCAATCACAGTAGGGAAATTAGGGTTCTGCGCGAAATACTTCAAAATTATAGGTTAGACTACATCGTTCGTCCAAACACAACGTGATAGATTAATCTCTTAAAAATAACTTGTCATTCGCCTTCAAAAAGACTCTGAGTTACTGCGATCACAATTTAGGGTTCTCTAGACGATCTGGCCAAACGTTTAATCGTATTTTAAAATGCAATAAAAATCAAGTATAGTTTACATACTTCTTATAGGTAGATAGCGGTAGGTTGTATGTTGTATGCACGTATGCGTATTATAGGTAGGTTTAGTTAGTTATATTTATATATTTATATATATTTATATTTATATATTTTAAATAGGCCGGGTGGGGTGTTACAATTTGATAAGCCGTGACCAGGATAAGAAGAGGGTTCAAAATATTACATTTGGATAGTCAAAATCAGGGTTCGTGGGCGGAAACGGACGGTTACAGTGCTACCAAAGAACTTGGATGTCTGACATCTGATTTTCGCGTTCGTATACTGAATCTTGTAGGTAGTCGTTTTGTATAATAAAACTTTGTGTTCAGTTATTTGTGATAAACATAGATAAATAACTTTAGTTGGCTTCGGTTTATGCCACAATTTGATGTTCGTGAAATGGAATGAGGTGCGAATGACAATTATAACTGAATGATTAATCTATCAAACAAAGAGAAAATTGTTATTTTATCCTATGTAGTTTTATAGTTTATAGGTTAATTTAAACCCCAGCTATTGTCTTATATCCGGGGGGTTGAAGCTCGTATTTTGTACTTAGAACTAATATAGGGGTCGACGAGTGAGTGAGCGCTCCCGTTGAATTCTTTTATATGGCAGCGTATTTGAAGTAGGCATTGATAATATAGTTCTTCTCAATACTCCGTTAGTAAAATTCCGGATGTAAATAATTAAATAAGTATTTGTTCGAAAGAAATATTTGGTAGGTACATTTTCTAGTTGGTGTATAAGATGGGTAGTTAACGACTTAGTTCAGAGAAAAAGGTCTCTCATAATAATTGATAAATAAGGTAGTTGAGCGTTACGAATAGCGTGTACTTATGTAGGCAGACGGGGCTGTGAAGTTGCACTTATTTAATAGGTTAGGTAATCTAAGTAAATTTTAGGTAGGTTATATACTATTTTGTATCGAAATATAGTGATATTTAAGTTATTTACATTTCGTAAAAGAAGCAGTTGTTACATTGAATGCCTACTGTTGTTGGAATCGCAAAAGGTCTGTGAAGGACATGCGATTTGCTCTTGATATTGTCGTAGGAACTTCAAGCTAGTGCGCTATGGCACAATAATATATCCGTAGCCTTGCAATTCACAGTCGCAAGTTCGATCCTGTTAGAGGTAATTTGTTTTAAAGATAAATTTTAATTTTATTTTTGTTAGATTGTATATTAGGAGTCTGTAATTAGCCTCGTAACTTGGTGTCGCCAGTTCGAGTCCCGAGGGAGGCAAATTTAGAAAAAAAAAATATATTATTTTAGTTCTTAATATATCTAGGTTGTAAATTAGAAATACCTAGTAGCTTCGCATACTAGGGTCGCAGGCTCGGTTCCTGTTGCGGTTGAAAAAAAAAATATTTTTTTTTAGGTTTTAATTTATTTACGTTATAGGAGTAGCTAGTAGCTTCGCATACTAGGGTCGCAGGCTCGGTTCCTGTTGCGGTTGGAAAAAATATTTTTTTTTTAAGTTTTAATTTATTTACGTTATAGGAGTAGCTAGTAGCTTCGCATACTAGGGTCGCAGGCTCGGTTCCTGTTGCGGTTGAAAAAAATATTTTTTTTTAAGTTTTAATTTATTTACGTTATAGGAGTAGCTAGTAGCTTCGCATACTAGGGTCGCAGGCTCGGTTCCTGTTGCGGTTGAAAAAAATATTTTTTTTTTAGGTTTTAATTTATTTACGTTATAGGAGTAGCTAGTAGCTTCGCATACTAGGGTCGCAGGCTCGGTTCCTGTTGCGGTTGGAAAAAAATATTTTTTTTTAAGTTTTAATTTATTTACGTTATAGGAGTAGCTAGTAGCTTCGCATACTAGGGTCGCAGGCTCGGTTCCTGTTGCGGTTGAAAAAAAAAAATATTTTTTTTTTAGGTTTTAATTTATTTACGTTATAGGAGTAGCTAGTAGCTTCGCATACTAGGGTCGCAGGCTCGGTTCCTGTTGCGGTTGAAAAAAATATTTTTTTTTTAAGTTTTAATTTATTTACGTTATAGGAGTAGCTAGTAGCTTCGCATACTAGGGTCGCAGGCTCGGTTCCTGTTGCGGTTGAAAAAAATATTTTTTTTTAGGTTTTAATTTATTTACGTTATAGGAGTAGCTAGTAGCTTCGCATACTAGGGTCGCAGGCTCGGTTCCTGTTGCGGTTGGAAAAAAATATTTTTTTTTAAGTTTTAATTTATTTACGTTATAGGAGTAGCTAGTAGCTTCGCATACTAGGGTCGCAGGTTCGGTTCCTGTTGTGGTTAAAAAAAAAAAAAAAAAAAAAAAAAATGGCTAAATTCCAAAGTAATCACTCAATCTGACAGAATAAAGGATGGTCTCTTTGCACTAGTGTTGGTATAAGTGTAGCATTCGAAAATGTTAATAGGTAGGAGGGAATCTCCTATCACTGGTTATTGATTGTTGATTGGAAATTTACATCACGTAAACTTTAGGCGATGCTAAATCCATTTTGCATGGGCAATCGAATTAAGTTAAATATTATGTTTTAGGTTCTCATAGTACATATTTGCGGAGTATTGAACGCTTTGGAGGTTCACTCTTTGGTTCAGGAGAAGATGAGGCGGTCCACTAGGAAGGCTAAGGGAAAGAAATCAGACCCTACACCAGTTCAGGGAGGGGTTCAGACAAGTGCTCCAAATTTAGCACAATTGGAGGCAGAACCGGAGGCAATGACAGTAAATTCTGGAGGGGGAACAGAACAGCAGGGGAATGTAATAGGGGAAAATGGCAGGACTGGAACAGGATTCGTGGATATGGCCCATTCCACATCGTTACCAGTATCACCTATAGTACAAAGGAGGCGTATGGACGCTACTGGATTTCTTTACCGTTCCATGCGGCGTACTTTTGGAGTGCTTTCAACTAAGATAAATAGTATAGAAGATAGGTTAAATGAACAGGGAAAATTAGCTCAGGTACCTATTAATGTAAGCCAGGACACTACGATGGGGCAAAACGACGAATCGGAGCTAGGGATTCCTCAAATCTTGCCCTCTTCGGAAATTGTTGGCGGGGAAGATAATCAGGGGTTAGAGGCGCCGGGGACTGCCACGATGGAGTCAGCCCCACAGTTGAGTGAAGGAAATGTATTGAGACCAGCTATCACTATGTGTAACGTACAAAATATGGAGAAGCCCAAGTTCTCTAATAAGGGCAATATCCATCCTGTAACTTTCATTGAGGATTTAAAGAGTTATCTCAAGAGGTTACCTAGGGAAGGTAAAGAAATCGATTTAATAGTCGAGTGTTTGATCGGAGAAGTTAGGGATTGGGCTAGGATTTACAAGAGTCGTTGGGCTACATTTGAGGATTTCAGGGAAGATTTTCTAAAAATCTATTGGGGAGAGACAGAACAAAGTATCCTTCGGCGTAATATCGTTCATAGCATATGGGATAAGCAGAAACATCCAACGATGTTAGGGCACTTCTTGCAGTTGACAGGACAAGCTCAAATGCTCACGTTTCAGATACCCGAAACTCAATTAGTGACGGACGTAATTAGGCATTACCCTAGGAATGTACAGAGTTTATGGTCTTTGTCCAAAATAACTACAATAATTGAGACGGCAGAGTTCTTGAGGGGTTTGGATGATATTAGTAAACAGGAAATTAAGCAGAATAGCAATGTTAGTCAGGTACCAGGGCAACAGAGTACAATAGATAAGCGTAAGCGTGATATACAACGCAATTATCAAAGCTGGAGGAAACCCGAACAATCCGGAAACAGTAATTTTAGGAAGGGACCCAATAATAATGTTAGCAAGGTTACTGCTGTT
Source organism: Coleophora flavipennella (assembly GCA_947284805.1). Lineage (NCBI taxonomy): Eukaryota > Metazoa > Arthropoda > Insecta > Lepidoptera > Coleophoridae > Coleophora > Coleophora flavipennella. The sequence continues at coordinate 2,366,130 of OX369306.1, read as the reverse complement.
ATTGATTGTACTAATGATAATCAGGGTGATTTAAATTAAATGAAGTTGACTGTCCCGTCCCCGGGTTAACTTCAGAAAAAGGGGATGTTCCGTTAAATTTAATGTTAAAAATGGGCTGGAGACCAGGTGACCTTTTGGGAATAAATGGAAGGGGGTTGAGGATACCCTTGAAAGGAGTAGGTCAAACTGATAGATCTGGATTGGGGTTTACAGGCTCGTTGTGGGAGAAGGAAGCCGAGGAGGGGGATTCCATAGCAAGGTGTCTTGTAGATAGGATAAAATTGAGGTCAGAGCTGTTTAGTGAAAGAAGCTTCGCAAGACCAATATCGAATGCAGTGTTCGACGAAACCGTCGAACCGCAGGATGAGGATGATAATTTTAGGTCGGAGATCGAGGTGCAGATTTATCAGTATGAGTTGCTAGGGTTGTTGGATACAGGTAGTGATGTTACGTGTATATCTGAAGAGTTTTGGAATGAAATTAGGAATAAAGTCGATAAAATACCTATACTACCTGTCAAACCTTTTCATATAAAAGGGGCAGTAGGGCAGAAAAGCGCGAAAATACAAAGTATGGTCCTTTTGCCAATGAAACTAGGAGATAGAGTGTTTGACACAAGCTTTTTGGTTATACCAGGCCTGTCGCGACCACTGATAATAGGATTTGATTGGATGACGAAACATGAAGTGATATTAGACTTGAGTAGTGAAACAAGGGGTGTACTTATTAAAAATGGGCAAGAAAAATTGGTTTTGGAATTTTCCATCAGTAGGTCGGAACAAAAGAAGAATAATTCAAATGAAATGAGTAATGGAAATAGGAGTTTTAACGTGAAAATAGGGGATATTAGGGACCATGAGGCCCTGATAAAATTGGAATCCATATTCAACAGACACTCGAAGCTTTTCACGGTGAAATTAGGAAGGGCCAACTGTTATGAGCATGAGATTAAGATGGGAAAACATCCTATTATCATGAAGCGATCATATCCGGTTCCGTATGCGTACAGGGCCAAATTAGATGAGAAGCTAAGCGAAATGGAAGGGTTAGGGATCATAAGTAGGTCAGCTACTCCGTATAGCAGCCCATTGACGTTCACGCTAAAAAAGGACGGTTCAATACGCGTTTTGTTAGATGCAAGGGAGATAAATAAGTACATGGTATCCGATTCGGAAAAGCCTCCAATGCAAGTAGATATCATAAATGCCTTCCATGGAGCTAAGTATATGACTATAATTGATCTTAATAACGCGTATTTTCAGATTTCACTTACGGAAGCTAGTAAAAAGTATACAGGGTTCACAGTGAACGGTAAGAGTTACGTTTATAATGTCCTACCTCAAGGGTTAAAAACGTCAGTAGGTAGTTTTAGTAGAGCAATGGATATAATACTAGGTACAGAGGTACGCGAGTTCTGCGTGAACTACTTGGACGATTTGGCTATAATTACCTGTGGGGATTTAAGTTTACACTTGGAACATATAGACAAGGTGTTGGAAAGGTTAGAAATTGCGGGTATGACATGTAATTTAGAAAAGTGTGAGTTCTTGTGTAAGGAAGTAAGGATGTTGGGGTTCATAATTTCAACTGAAGGGGTTATGACTGATCCAGAAAAGGTTAGGTCTATACAAGAGTTCCCGCGTCCGGGGAAGATCAAACAGTTAAGGGCCTTTTTGGGATTGTGTAATTTTTACAGGCGGTTCATACCAAACTATAATAATTATATCGTACCATTATGTAAATTATTAAAGAAAGGCGTGCCGTGGACGTGGGGTCAAGTGGAACAGGAGGCTTTTGAATTAATTAAGAGCGCCTTTATAGACACGATTAGGTTGCATTTTCCGGATTTCTTGAGACCATTCTATTTACAAACTGATAGTTCGGGGATAGGACTTGCTGGGGTGCTGTTCCAATTAAATGACGCTTTTGAACAGCGTATAATAAGTTTCTACAGTAGGTCATTGAGAGGGTCAGAGTTAAATTGGACAGTTACGGAAAAGGAGTTTTACGCTGTAATAATCTGTATTAAGAAGTTCGAGACTTATCTTAGGGGTGCCGAAATTATCATACAAACGGACCATAAAGCTTTGCAATTCGTAAAAAAGTGGAAATTGTATAATGGACGAATAACTCGGTGGATCTTGTATTTAGAACAGTTTACGTACAGGGTAGAGCATATAAAAGGCAAGGAGAATGTGGTAGCTGACACTCTGTCGAGATATTTACCTACAGGGGAAAGGGTTCAGGAAGAAAAGATCATACAACCGGAAATATTATATACCGAAACGGGGAAAAATAAGGAGTTAGAACAAAAGTTGTCAAGGTTGGCCGAGCTTCAATGCCAAGACGAGGAAGTTAGAACAATTGATATGCAAATCAAGGCACAGCTATTTGAGTCGAGTAGGATAGGTAGAGTAGCGTCAATTTGCGTTGAAGAAAATGGCATAGTTTATGTCAGAAGAAACGATCTTAGTAAGGTCCCTTATTTACCTAAGAGCTTGAGGGATGAAGTAGTTATACAAACTCATGTAGAGATGGGGCACCAGGGGGCTTATAAGATAGTGAGGTACCTAAGAGAACGGTTCTATTGGATCGGCATGTCCAGAGATGTAAAGTCGTGGTTAAGGCTATGTCACATTTGTCAGATGTCAAAGAGTAACAATGCTAAGCAAGTAGGACCATGCCAAAGTGTGGTAACTCAGGCAATAGGGGAGTTAGTGATGGCTGACTTGTACGGCCCGCTGCCTAAGGGGAAATTCGGATCTGCATATATTCTGGTTGTACAGGATTCGTTTAGTAAATTTGTGAAGTTCTATGATTTAAAGAAGGCAACTTCTAAGGCTGTCGTGGGAAAAATAAGGCAGTTTGCACAAATCATATGGCCACAATCAATAATGACGGACAATGGGACTCAATTTAGTAGTGATGTATGGAAAAATGGTATGAGGCAACTGGGAATCAAGGCAATTTATACTACAGTGAGGAATCCTAGACCAAATATCACAGAAAGGGTAAATAGGGAATTGGGTAGGTTATTTCGTACCTTTTGCCATACTAACCACAGGGGTTGGGCAACTATGTTACCAAAATTGGAACAATTATATAACAATACTTATCATGAAAGCACGGGATTCACACCAAGCGAGATTCTTTACGGAAGTCCCACGCGAATGAGTTATGATTCAATATTAGGGTATCAGAGGTTGGGTAATGTTGAGGAGATACGAGGCCAGGTAAGGAAAAACCTAGAGAAGGCTAGCTCAATTCGACAGCGGGCATTTAATAAGAGGAATAAGACTATACAATTTCAAATAGGGGATTGGGTTAAATTAAAGAAATTGAATAAATCGGATGCTCAAAAGAAATTGACAAAGAAATTTGAATTACTTTATGAGGGTCCGTTTAGGGTAGCTTCAATACCGTTCCAAAATGTGTACACTTTGATGCACCCTAATACGGGTGAAATTAGGGGAAACTTCAATGCCGTTAATCTATCACGGTACTACAAGTAAATAGGACCGGGGATGGGACAGAAACTAGTTTGAGAGGTTGATTCCGAAATTCGAGTAATTAAAACGCGTTACAAGCATTAAGTTGATTTAAGATTTGTTAATTATTTCATTACCTAAATAGTGGGCAAGTAGGATAAGTAATTAGATAAAGATGTAATAGAACTAGGAAATAGTGTAGTAAGTTAAGGTTTCATAGTATGTGTTAATTAAGAATAATAAATATTATATGTAGAGTTCTAGCATTGCCTTTACATATGGGTATGTGTATGTGTGTGGGTGTGTACATAATATGAGTTTCGAACTTTGGCTGGTGTTAGAGTAATCAAGTTCGCCTGGGGTAAAGGTAAAATAAATCCTAGGATAGGAATTGACTAGCAAAAGAGGAGTATTGTTAGAATAAATGTGTATAAGGAATGATATTTTATTTTCCCCGCTATACGGTAAATTACGGTAATAAAATTGGGTTTACTACAGAAGGTACAGCTTGAATATAGTGGTAGAGTTCTATTATATTCTTGCTAGGTAACGGTAAATTACGGTAATAAAATTGGGTTTACTACAGAAGGTACAGCTTGAATATAGTGGTAGAGTTCTATTATATTCTTGCTAGGTAACGGTAAATTACGGTAATAAAATTGGGTTTACTACAGAAGGTACAGCTTGAATATAGTGGTAGAGTTCTATTATATTCTTGCTAGGTAAAAGGTAAAAGGGTAAATGTTTTCAGGTACAGGAGGTATATTAAACTTGTAAAACGAAAGGTTATAGTTTCAGTCTATTTGTAAGGAAGATCATGCATTTCTATTGGTTGGATTGCGGACTGACTGAGGGGAAGGTGGAGGTCAGTAATACACAGCACAGAGTCGTAGTTAACTCTGATTGAAAAAGGGAAATGCGTGATATTCTTGTTCAAATAATTTACTTAGGGCAGCCTTGTTGTTATAATACATACTGGCGTTTAGTAATGAAAGATAGTTTCGGAACGTGACTTAGCTGCGATATGAAAATGTCACAGTCATAGATGTGTCCATGTTTGGGGTTTATTGGAGAATTGTGTTTAAATACTTGAAAATAGGTCTACATATTCTCTTGTGTTGACTACAATAAATATCCTGGCTGAAGATAAGGATTTGTTGACCTTTCCAGGATTGGAATGTTACAAAAGGAAATTTGAGAGTGATGTGAAAAGAGGGGTTTTGTGTGAGTTGCTTTGATATTTTGGGAATAAAATTAAGGGGAGCGTGATCTTGAAGGAGAGTCAACAAATACTGGATATCTGAGTCAGCTGTTGGCACACGCTGTCCTTCTTCATGTATACAAAAATAGTTTGAACCAACAATTTGTTCTTTTGAGTCTTACGTTACGTTGGTTTGGGCTAATTACTCTACCAGAAGCTAAGAACTGGACTTATACACTATACATACTCCAAGGTAAGATTCTATTGTCACTTGGGGGAAGCTCTATTCGGAGAACTTGACTGATTGTCGCGGGAACCGCTTCAGTTATATCACAGACAGTTTGGAGAGGTAAACTAGATTGACAATTTACTAATGCGCGTATGCCAGTAGAGTTTCCTGGTGCGTGGGGAATTGGAAGCTAGTGGTCCACTCAATGTATACGCCTATGCGCGAACGTAGCAGTGGCTTCGACTCACACCCGAAATGCCCGTTCGAACTCCTCTGTGATGGCAGGAGCTGGTCCTGTGCTAATCTGGTTTTGTTTATGGTTGAGTGTATCAATCAAGGGACAATAAATGACATGCCTGGTTTAAATACACACCACACTTAGGGGAGAATGTGCCAACAGGAAATTTTAATAGTTATTAGCTATTTTGAAAATTTCAAAAAGACAATTCTCTGAATTCTATTTTTAAAAATTTTCAGGGGGTTGGATTGTAACGGATCCATATGTATAAATAAATATCTATAGGTAATACAGTAAGTCTTGATAGACTAAAAGGAATCTGTCTATTGGGAAAAACATAACTAGTTTTGTTCGGTCGGGTGAGGATTAACCTCGAGTCGAGTGAATAGACAGTTATTGAAACAAATTAGCTCAGGAATTATTTCCGAGAAGCCAGACTGCCGCCTGTCGGTCGTCATTCGAACCACGCGGTGCGCACGTTATAACAGATTGCCTTAGGTAATAAATGGCGCGAAAACCGAGGCTAAAGGGATAGAGGCGCCGCCCTGTCTGCGTCCGGACAGCGGCCGGCGCTCGCGCAGTTCGACCACGAGGTCGGTTGTATGTGTGCGGCGGCCCGCGCGCTGCCGAGGCTGCGTCTGTGTGAAAGCTTTTAAAACCACGGACACGCGGACGTAGCGGCATTCAGTCGAACAGACCACCAGAGGAGGAGGACGTATCCGAAGAACAGCTGCCGCGCGCCCCGGGCAAGTGTCACGCCAAGTACTTATTAGTCGCGAATTAACTTAGGAATCTCACTTTATATTGTGAGTTTAGAATAGAATTTAGTGTGGCCGAAATCCTAGTTATTTGCCTTCGAAAGTTCAGGCTCCTACCTGGGATCAAGCCATAGTTTAGTGCAGTTAGGAAGTGAGGTACAGTGGGCAATCGAGCTGGGATCTAGGAATTGAAACAAGATGCCAGGTCGGTTGCTAGCTGAAGGTATCGTCAAGTGACCAGGTTGGTAGTTCATGTTTTCAGGAAGGCTAGTTGATTTAATTCACGTGGATACGCAACCGTGACAACGAAGCGTGGGTTTATCAATGCAAGTGCCGAAAGCAAGCTGACAGGAGGGCTTGCCTGGCTAGCGACCCAAGTTTGGTTATGGCCGGAACATCCTGACTGTACCATCTTACGACCTACCGACATGAGGACCACAGGTTGGACATGCGTTAGCGCACTCATGTACGGAGCCACCGTATTTGGGACAGGCCTTACCTATCCAAATCCCATCCAAACACACTGTTTAGGAGGTGCAGCGAAGCGGCAGACCTGGTCTGTCGTGGCAGCGGCATTTCTTATTCAGGGCAGGTACACTTTAGCCGTAGGGAACTAGGACACAAGTTAGCTTTAGGTACTCACTTCACCATGACACACTACACCTAATTGGTTCATCTCGAAGGCACGGTTGGTTTAGTACCCCGGGGGAAAGACGAATAAAGCCGCCACGAGTTGTAACTGTTTGTTGAAACATGGACATCAAAATAAAATTTAGTTCTCGTAAAACTTAGCTATCTCGCTAGGATAGGGAAAAACTAGGGCTGAGTTAGGGGGATTGCGATATGTAGGAAATCTAGTTAATAATCTATTACTAGGGAATAGCGAATTAGGTTTTGGAATATCGCTATTAGGAAGAAACAAGTCATATTAGAGAATAAGTAGTAGGTAGGTCTAAGCGATGCCACGTTTTACTTTATCGAACTGCCGTCACTGCAGGTGACACGTGGTATCACAAGCTTTAGGGTTCCGCGAGCGCGTGGTCCACTCAGTTCATTAATTTCATTCGGGTTGGTACAGTGCTGTAGGAATTCTAGTAAATAAATCTATTACTAGGGAATAGCGAATTAGGTTTTAGAATAACGTTATTAAGAAGAAATGCGAGTCATATTATTGAATAAGTAGTAGGTAGGTCTAAGCTATGCCAACGTTTTATTTATTTACGAACTGCCTTCACTGCAAGTGCCACGCGGCATTATAAGTTTTAGGGTTCCGTGAACACGTGGTCCACTCAGTTCACTAATCTCATTCGAGATAGTACGGCGCTATGCTGTCGCGGGAAGGCCTATGTCATACTTGAGATGGCTGTTTACCAAGCTCCATGCAATATGGGCTAGATATGTAGTTCAGTGGTTCATAGATATGAACAACTCCTAATTTTACCAAATTTTAGCTAAATCTGTCCACACTTTTATGGGATAAATGTAATGGACTAACAAACAAACTATAGGAGTTCGAGCTTCGCCTATTCTGATACTAAAGTAATTTTAGATAGGTAGGTCCTATCTGTAGCTTATCACAAGCATGCCTTGGCAGAATTTCACCTGAATCGGACCAAGCGTCTAGGAAGGTATTGAGCAAACATACGAATAGGTTAGGCGTTCGCGCCTTACTAATAGTGATTATAGTAAGACTGATTATGATGAAGGTAGCCGACCCATCCTGATGGTAACCGTAGCTAGGGTCAGTTGATATGCGCTAGATTTAGAAACTAAATCTATTCTACGGTTTTCGGATATTATGGGCAGTGTTCACGGTGTCCGGGTCCTGTCGGCTCTTATTGCGTCCTGAACTAGCGCCTCGACCAGACACTTGGCTTACACGCCTTCTCGCTTTGACCTAATTGTGATGCCGCGACTATGATTCGCGTGGGTCTCACAGTGGGTTGCGACTGTGTTGGTTCGTTGTTCTTCACGTTCAGCCAAACTATTAAACTGACATTACTTTCGCCCTTTATCAAGGGTTTGCTACGTCTAAAGACAGAGCTTTAACACTATGTATTATTTTGGAGCCGGCGGCACGATGGATATCGTGTCCATTTCGCTTTAGTTATATAGACCGCAGGTCTTTATATCATTATATGCAACTGTATGGCACAGTTCCAGGTCTAAGAACCATATTAGTAGATTAACTACTTATTTCACATTCCGCAGTGCTCTTCTCACAGGATGAGCGACATTCAAGTCGGAATACCTACTTTATTTTAGTACCTAGTGCTAATATGTATTCGCGAACAATCGCTGTTCGAAGGTATTAATCCTACCTGTCGAATAGGGATGGACAAGCTATGGCTGTAAAGACTCAGCTATAGTTCACACTATACACGTATAATAAGGCGCCTCACAAGCGTTTTATATACACTAGCTTTGGGATTCGGGTGGAACACGGCATAGCACACTTTACATTGTCGTGTAGCTTAATTAAAATACACTTGAAGAGGGTGGACTCTGATCATGTACCTTAGTGGCCTGCCAGAGACAGTAGCTAGCGGGGCTCACGTAGTTATAATTATCTGTGTAGAGCTAAAATCGCTCGTTCAATTACTTTGAGTTAGATGTACATTGTTTTAATCACCAAAATAATGCAGTACTGACGTCAGTCAAGTATTACGTTATTCCGAGCACTGGGGGCTAGCTACCCTTCCCAATTTGGGGGGGCCCAAAATAGGGACCAATCACAGTAGGGAAATTAGGGTTCTGCGCGAAATACTTCAAAATTATAGGTTAGACTACATCGTTCGTCCAAACACAACGTGATAGATTAATCTCTTAAAAATAACTTGTCATTCGCCTTCAAAAAGACTCTGAGTTACTGCGATCACAATTTAGGGTTCTCTAGACGATCTGGCCAAACGTTTAATCGTATTTTAAAATGCAATAAAAATCAAGTATAGTTTACATACTTCTTATAGGTAGATAGCGGTAGGTTGTATGTTGTATGCACGTATGCGTATTATAGGTAGGTTTAGTTAGTTATATTTATATATTTATATTTATATATATTTATATATTTTAAATAAGGGGGGTGGGGTGTTACAGAATACCCTAATTATTTATTTATTTTACTAAAATATACAGGTTTCAACAATAAAACTGAAGCTCCTACTCATCATACTGAAAAACTTTTGTTCTATGACATTGCTGAAATCGCAAAAAAAAAACTTTAAATACAAATCTTTCAGTTCATCCACCAATTCAATATTTAAATTTAAATTCAAAATGTTTATTCAAAATAGGTGCATATACTGTTTCTGATGGTTATGACTTTGTGTAATTTTAATTGATCCAATCCCTAAATTTCGTCATAATTTTGTTCATTTTTATTTGGAGTCTTTTTGACGTGATGACGTCTAATAAATCGATGGACGCCGGCTGCACGCACGAAAAGGGATGTCTCATTGTCCCGTTACGCTCATTGACCCGTTACGTTATTGACTCGTCATACATAACAGTATGCAATCATATCATCAATGTTTTGTTATGACGTTATGAAGTCTCTAGGGAATGAAAAGTAATTAGTTTTTTAATTTCCTTCACGTGACATAGACAAACTCATACAGTCAGTAAATATACTATTATCTGTGGAGTGTGGACCATCTTCATTGCGAAAATGTTGAGAGTTTTAGTTCCATGGTTTTTTCCCAAAGAAGGTAGCGGCATGTGTTTAAAATCTTTTGAGATTTTTATTTTATTAAGTAATATTTATTGAAAGTTTTGAACTAAATTGTCAATTTTTCTCGCACTTAAAGTGAAAAGTACAGTTTGCACCTCGAGACTAAACGCCAACTTAATATACCCTCGGTTTCATCATATCAGCTCTTAAACGTCCCCACTGAGGGGCTTAAGCCTACCCTGAATTAGGGCGATCGGGCCTTAGTCGACCACGCGGGCCCAGTGCGGGTTGGTCGACTTCACTCACCACCTGCGAGTTACTTCGCAGGCGTGTGCAGGTTTCCTCACGATGTTTTTCTTCACCGCAAGAGCGTCGGATAAACGTACATATGAAATCTAATTTAGAAATCACATTGGTGCGTGGCGGGATTCGAACCACGACCTCCCGGACAGGAGGCGGCGGCCCTAGCCGTTACGCCACCGACTTTTAATTTACCTTATTGTATTTGTGTTGTGGTAAAGAATAAATGTTTCATCTATCTCTGTCTATCTAAATGAAGATCATAGCAAGGCAGCCGCTGTGTCGGCGCCGACGAGCGCTAGTCTGTAACAAAGACTCGAAGGTGCCTTTATTATACGCACAAAAGAATAACTTTTACAGATTAAATAAAATTAGGATTTGCCAAGGAGATGAATAATATCTTGATTAGGTTTATGTATAAGTGTGGAAACTTCGTAACGAAGTATTCAGATAACATTTGCTTTTTTATCTGAGCTTAAACAGAGTATATACCCAGGCCCTTTTATTCCTGACTCCGGTCACACCCTGGACACTTCATGTATCGTTGTAACGAGCCAGAAATGACATTTCAAAATAGGAATGACGAAACAAACAAAATGGCGGCGAAATCCTATACGTTCTACAACCAAACTGTAACCAATCTGTATCGATCTTGGTGAGGTCGCAATCTAGAGAGCGGCAGGGAGTGTCCATACTGTATGTTAGTACTAATATATATACTTTGCTCCGGTAGCACTCATGGTAATGGCAGAGCGGGGGGTGCGAAGAATACCGGTCGTTGTAAAAATCAGAAGTGGATAATTTTTCTGCTGATATGATGATGCAAGTCGTGCCCGCTCTGTGACTTCTTTTTTGACGGACGGATGGCCAGTGATCTTGAGTGCATGTTTAAGATATTGTGAGTGTTTAAGATATTGTATAGCTTTTATCGCGGGCTTTGGGGGACCGAATCAAGAAATTTCGTAACGAAAATAAAACCGGACACCCCAAAAAAAATATATATATATACTGAGTTCTAAAAAACTTACAGTGCCATCTATCGATCCATCATGATGATGATGATGGTGATGATGGTGGAGATAGGGATGGTGAGGGGGTTGGTGAGGGGGCTGGGGTGGGGGCTGGGGAGGGAGATGGTGAGGGGGGTTGTGAGTGGAATGGTGGGTGAGGGGGATGGTTAAGGGGATGGTGAGGGGTGGTGAGGGGATGGTGAGGAGAATGATGACAGGGATGGTGAGGGGTTGGTGAGGGGGATAGTGAGGGGATGGTGAGGGGATGGTGACGGGGATGGTGAGGGGGATGGTGATGAGGTGTTGAGGGAGTGGTAAGTGGATGGTGAGGGGGATGATGATGATGATGATTAACTTTCTTACAGTTATTTTTTTACATAAACATCCCGCGCCCCAAGGACTATATGGTACTGGTAAATACTGCATAAATAAAAAATAAATAAATAATTTTAATTGCATAAGTTGATAAAAAATGCTCTCTATGCAATAGCTTTACCGCGGCAGTGCTCGAGTGCCACACGTCTTTTTTTTTTATATTACCTAGATATTTTATCCTGAATTTTATTGTAATGTATATTATACCGATTTGTATTTTGGACGGCCAATGTACAAATGAGTTTTTCGAAACTTACGTACATATACTTACCGATTGCTTTAATGGTGAAGGAAAACATCCTGAGAAAACCTGCACATCTGATTCCAGAAGTGTATGAAGGTCGCGTTGCAAAAGCCCGTAGGCAAAGTATATATATATTAGTACTAACATACAGTATGGACACTCCCTGCCGCTCTCTAGATGCGACCTCACCCCCTCGTCAACCAGATTGATACAGATGGTTTATAGTTTAATTCACTTGGATTTCGCCGTGATTTTGTTTGCTCCGTCATTTGTTTTTAGTCATTTCACGACCTTTTGTATGCAGTGTCCGCCGGGGTGTTCTTTGGAGGACGCCTTTATCTGTAGAGGGGTTCTTGGCAGAATAACTAACAGAAAAATAAAACTAATTAACCTTGCTAAAAAAACATAATATCACTAAATTAAAAAAATAACTACACTTTTATATTTTATGATACAAGTTCTAACATCATTACTTTGTAAACCTAGATTCTGGAAGACATATAGGATTTTTATTTTATTTTAGTATATTCGTACCTGGGAGACCGAGCTTTGCTCGGTTATAACTACTTTTTTTAAAACAATAAAAATAAAAATAAATAAACTTGAACATATAAAAAAAACAAAAGTTAGTCACCGGGAGGGATTCGAATCGTCCGCGTCTTAATCTGCTGGACCAGAGGGAGAGCCGGCAATAAACACGAAATTAGCGACAATATCCTGCGTGGAAAGAAAAACGCATGAAAACTCGAAAACACGCGTTTTTCCAAACATAAGACTAATGTAGATCGATTTTTTACCCCCAAAAACCCCAATATACCAAATTTCTGCGAAATCGTTAGAGCCGTTTCCGAGATCACTGAAATATATATACAAGAAATGCTCGTTATAAGGTATAAGCAATGACTTTTATATGGTACTAGCTGTCCCGGCGAACTACGTACCGCCTTACATTACACTACCCTACCCTACCCTACCCTACATTACCCTACCCTACCCTACCCTACACTACACTACCCTACCCTACACTACACTACCCTACCCTACACTACACTACCCTACCCTACACTACTCTACACTACCCTACACTACACTACCCTACCCTACCCTACACTACCCTACCCTACACTACCCTACCCTACCCTACATACACTACACTACACTACCCTACACTACACTACCCTACACTACACTACCCTACACTACACTACCCTACCCTACCCTACACTACCCTACCCTACCCTACACTACCCTACCCTACCCTACCCTACACTACCCTACCCTACACTACACTACCCAACCCTACCCTACCCTACCCTACCCTACCCTACCCTACTCTACATAAGAACCTTCTCCTGACAATAACGAACTCGACAAAAAAATAATTAGCGAAATCGGTCCAGCCGTTCTTGAGTTATGCGCTTACCAACACATTTGCCGCCGCCTCCTGTCCGGGAGGTCGTGATTCGAATCCTGCCACGTATCAATGTGATTTCGAATTTACATTTCATACAAACTTAATTTATGAATTTACATTTATCCGACGCTTTTACGGTGAAGGAAAACATCGTGAGGATACCTGCACACGCCTGCGGACAAACTCGCAGGTTGTGTGTGAAGTCGACCAACCCGCACTGGGCCCGCGTGGTCGACTACGGCCCGATCGCCCTAATTCAGGGTAGGCTCGAGTCCCTTGGTGGGGACGTATATGAGCTGATACAACGATATTATTAGTGGACAACGTTTCTATGAATTTTCGAGGGTGCGCAATGCGCGAGCCGCAACCGGCTAGCGGGAGTGGAAAAAAGTAGCCTATGTGTTAATCCAGGTCCTAATCTGTCTATCTACCAAATTTCAGCCAGATCCAATTATTAGTTTTTGCGTGAAAGAGTAACAAACGTACATCCATACATTGTAGCGCGGTGCGCTGTTATTCATTCTCCTTTCATCCGATTTCATTTTCTTTTTATTCCATCTATTTCTTTTTCACGCATGCGCGGTCATCCATCTGACAATATGATTTAAAATTCTTTCCAAACACAAAACTTAATAAATAATAAAATAAAATAAATTACCTAACTCGGGTATATTTACCAGCTGCTCCCTTTAAAAGATCCATTTTGGGTAAGATATAATTATATGCATAATTCGTTTGTGTATAGTATAAATTTATTACGTATAATGTTTTCTAAATCGCGTATATTTCTTTTTAGGTGTTATTATCACGCTTTTATTAGCTCACATGTATGTTTGTATGTAACCGACTCCTTTGCACTCGATTTTGACCCACTTTAAACAGATAGATTTAATTCAAACTTTGTAGACTTATCAAGAATCAGCGACAATATAATAATTTCTAAAGATTGAACTAAAATATAAATAGAGTTTAAAAAAACTAAAAAACACGCTTTTAAAGTACATCAGACTAAAAAGTAAAAAATAATTCTTAATATAATTTGATAATAATAATTAACAAATTACTAGTATTATTGTGAAAAAGTGTGGGTTGCTCGATAGACGAAAAATATGGCACAGAGCGCCAATAACTATATATATATAAATATATATTCACAATAATACTAGTAATTTGTTAATTATTATTTTCAACTTATATTAAGAATGATTTTTTTACTTTTTAGTCTGATGTACTTTAAAAGCGTGTTTTTTTAGTTTTTTTAACTCTTTTTAAAAAAAATTACCAATAAATTAAATTCTGTAGCACGCAATTATTTCGAAACCCACGTCCACTATCCTACCTACCTACGAAGTCGTGTTACAACATTCTTACAAACTTTCGCGTTTATAATATTATTAGGATATATTCCAAGATATCCAGTCCTCAATTCGTTATTATATAACAATCGAATCAAACATAGTTACAGGAAGTTTCGTGTGTGCAACTTGTGAACTGGTAGATAATATCTACAGTAACTTAGCCAATTTATTAGCAGTTCAGTTGCTTTCTCGGCATGGGAGTGCAGACCAACTGGAACCTAAGCCGACCGAACAACTCTTGCAACAATGCCTTCCATATCACATGATTTGATAGTTAAGAGCGGGCTCCCATCGTGGCACTGGCGAACAACCTAATATTTAACCTTATGGAATTAGCGTAACAGTTGAATTTCGCTTAAGTGTCTTAACGCGACTTACGTCCTTTACTTCGGGAGTGAATAAACATTTTCGTTTATTGCAAGCTTAGTAAACATTCTAGGAAAATTTCGTCTTAGCCGTTTTATCAATACCTTTATTATCTTACTGTCGGTATGTATTACATGCGCCTAACTTATGTAATGTAGGAGAAAATCTACATAGTTTTACAAAATAAAAAATATCGAGCGAAAACCAATAAATCGTGTTTTTGTTTTAGCCGTACCAAAGAAAAAGGTTAAAAGAATCAGATGTGTAGTTTTCACGTTCATCAAGCTTGCGGTTGACTTAAAATATTCTAGCAAAAATGCACTTATTTTGGGAGCCTGGTCTTAAACAACATGGTAGATATTAATGACCTATAAAATTTTCAGATGTAACATTTAGTATGGGCTTAGTATATTATTTTACAAGCTTTTAATTAACTTGTTTGTATGTATGTTTGTTTGGGTGAAATCTTGCAAGTTATATTTGACCCACTTCCCGGTTTCCGATTGAGCTGAAACTTTGCATGCATGTGTATATCGCGTGGCAATGCAATAATCAAAGCTTTAGGTTTTTGCAAAATTATTTTACATACTCATTTTATATCCTACTATATCCTACTAATTTGTAAATGTGAAAGTTTGTATGTATAAATGGATATTTCTTACTCTTTCACGCAAAAACTACTGAACGGATCTGGATGAAATTTGGTAGGCAGACAGATTAGGACCTGGATTAAAATATAGGCTACTTTTTTTCCACGCTCGCGAGCCGCTTGCAACTGCGCTCCCTCGAAGACAGTCATAGAAACTATGTACAGTACACGCGGGCGGAGCCGTGGGCATCAATTAGTTTTTATATAATACTAGCTGACCCGGCAAACGTTGTTTTTCCATAATGAAATGTACTTAACGACCTATTACCATACCTACCAAATACATATGAAAAATTTCATGGAAATTGGCCGAGCCGTTTCGGAGGAGCACGACCACAAACACCGTGACACGAGATTTATATATAGTTTCCCGCGTCTTCGCCCGCTCAGATCGTGGTAGTAAAAAATCTATACCTATTCTCAGACCTACCGAATATACACAGAAAATGCAACTCGGGGAGTGCTTCCCCGAAGTCGACTGTGCTTGGGCGAAAGTGGAGGACATTTCGAACAATTTTTAAGATAAATTTAGTTTTGTGGGATTAAGGCAAGTGGCAGATTTTTGGTTTTGTTTCATTTTAATTATCCATCCTATCAATTGGATAAATGTAACTTAATAAAATGTTAATTTCAAGTAATTTCAACAACTCCTAGCAACTTTAGACCTATGGTCTCCACACAATTTTTGGTTTGTATAGTGATATACGATCAAAATCACAAAAAAATGATTTTTTATTTTCAAAAAATGCCATATTCGGAGATATGGCATTTTTTGAGAAAAAAATCTATCAAGCTATCAAGTTTTTTATTTTTTAAATGATTTTTTGATTTTCTCTAAAATTGAGATCACGGTTCCTAAGAGCGTTTTTCTCTATCTCACTCTATCAGTTTACAATTTCCCCATACTGACCCTTAAAAAAAACTCATCTTTTATATGTATATTAGTACTATCGTAACTTAACCCCCTACGCGACGACTCTACGATCAAATATAACTACTTACATTAAACTTAAAGGGCCAAGACATATTATTTTCTACTTTTAGCGGTTTTCTTGTGGGGAATTTTTTTTGTATGCAATATTTTTTTTTGAGAATTGTCTATGGGTTCCATAAGGAAAGTTATTGATTAATTATTAATTTTATTCGGAAAACAAGCGGTATATCATGACTACACAATAGCTAAGTGTAATTAATATATACCACTGAAATGTTTTCGTATGTAGAAACAAAAGTCTTACTTGCCTTAGAAATAGACAGTGGAGAAAAATACTGATATTAAAAAACAAACACACAAGTCAAGAAACCCCGTATAACCAGCTTTTCGCTAATTTAGTTTTAGAAATATTAGTTTTTGTATTAAAAAGATCGAGTTGAGGGGTTTCCACAAGCTTGTTGAACTGAGAAGGAGCACGAATAAAAAATGTATTATCTCTATAGTTTGTAAAAGTAACTGGAGCGCAAGCATGCAAGAAGTCGCCAAGATGTCGGACAGGAATCCGATATGGAGCATTTATATTTATTAGTGAAAGTAAATGTGGTGAGTCTATTCTATTTTGAGCAATTTTGACCAGAAAAACAATATCAGCTGTTTTATTTTACGTCTAGATTGCAACGGAAGTAAATGGTACCTTTTGCATCTTGCCTCATAGCATTTAAGAGGAAACACGTTCTAAAGAATAGGTATTTGAATAAAATGTTGCTGTCTCCCTCGCCCAAATCTCTTCGTATACAGCAAGAAAAGGAGAACTGCAGCGCAGACTGATAATATGTACTAACATTGACTAAAACAGCATTTCGTGGTCCCCTATTTCCTCCTCTAAAACCTGAGCAACAATAATATTTTTTTCAAAAATAATTAAATAACGCTTTACTTTATCCTCTATTTTTTCATTTAATTGTTAATATGCGTATTTTTTTTGGGTGTCTGAAAATGACGTTTCTATTGGGAAGTTTTCTCAGTTTTTAAAGACTCCTACTTCCCATTATAAATAGAATATGGGAAAAAACAAAACATAAGGGCATGACCATGGTAGATATTAGATTGGTGGAAAATTTTTTTTTTTTGCTCTATTGCCATTATCCGGGGAGGGAAAAAAAAATTTCGCCTGCGTTTCCTCTGAACGTTAGATATGCACCTGTATTGAATGAATTTCATAAAACGTTTTGGTATTAACTCAAGTTGTTCAGTATGATGAGTAGAACGACCAGTTAACGGTTCCTAACCATTTTTTTTACACCCTGTATAAATTGATGGGAGGGTTAAGATTATAGGTACAAAGGTAGAAGTCGTGTTTACTATTAACCTACATTTATGAAATACCACAAGAACACAGTTTTTTAGTACTACAAAGATCGTATAACTTTACATTTTACGCACTCGCGCCTCCTTTTATATATGTCGCCGTCATCTGGTTGAATCTGCTATTTGATTGAATGACTAGCGCGTTCATTGAATGACTACATTCAATTGAATGGCTTAAGGACAACTCTCAAGTTGTTTAATGTAACAGAAAGATTATTAAGTGATAAGACCGAAGTGTGTCGTATTATCAACGAACATTTCAAGGATGTACCGCAGCCGTCGAATGTATTTCGAATCGGAAAATATAGTCCAACTGGAAACCGAAGGATCAAAGTCTGTTTCGATAGCCAAGAATCTGCTAAACAAGTACTGCGCAATAGAGTTAAATTGCCCGAAGGCCTGAAAATCTATTCAGATGAAACCCCATCCCAACAAAAACTGTTGCGAATCCTTAAGGATGAATTAGAACGCCGAAAAAAGAACCGAGAACAAAATCTGACCATAAAATATGTCAAGGGTATACCAAAAATTATAGAGATCAACCAAAAAAACTAAATTTGGTACCCAAATCCACAACTGACGACATGACCTTCCAGATTGTAAGAAACTACGCTCATTTACAAAATACAAAATCTCGATTAAATTTCCTTTACCTGAATGCACGAAGTATCTGCAATAAATTTGACGAGCTGAAATGCATTATTACCTCAATCCCTGCCTTAACTCATGTAGTATTATTAAGCGAAACTTGGATACAATCGGAGGAACAAGCCCTACGCTTCAATCTACCTAACTATACGCACTATTACAACTATCGAACAGACAAAACAGGCGGTGGGGTGTCAGCCTTTGTTCACAACGACATAAAACATAGCCTATCGGATTCTATATACACTGGAGGAAATAATTACCTCTGGGTAAAACTTGAAACATACTCCCTTGACATTGCTATTATCTACTATCCTGGCGGTTCAGAGGCTTACTTTAAAGAATTTACCGAAACGTTTGAGTCACAACTCCAGCAACGAAAGAGAGCTTTGGTGTTTGGAGATTTTAATGTAGACCTTCTTGAGAAAAACAGAAAGAAACAGACCTATGTTAACCTTCTGAATGCTGCAGGATACAAACTCTTAAACAAAATCGACAAGAAGCACTATACAAGAGGAACTGCTACAAAAAAATCAATCATAGACCACGTCAGCACTACGCTAAAAAACGACCACTACAACCTTGCTCTAATAGACTCGTCATTTTCTGATCACAGACAGATTTATCTAACGCTCAAAAAGTACAAATCTCCTCCGAAACAACGCATTGCCTACCAATCCGTGAACTACGAAAAGCTTTACCAATTAACCGAGGATGCAAGAATCAACGACAACCAGAATTTTGAGCAATTTGAAATTGAACTCAAGAACCTCATAACACAAAGCAAGGTCGAAAAAACGAAAATTTTGAACTTACCTCAAGAGGACTGGATACACAAAGATGTTATCAACGCCATCAATCGGAGAAATGAACTTTGGACTGAACTGCAAAAGAACCCAGGAAACGCATCTTTAAAGATCAAGTTCAAAGAAGTAAGAGACGCTACTACCAAACTAATCAAGACGACAAAAGATTCGTACTACTATAACCTATTCATAAATTGTAACAACAAACCAAAGAAAACATGGCACCTCATAAACTGTCTCTCCAACAACAAACTGAAATCTAGTTGTGTCCCTTCCAAACTTGTAAACAAAACAATACCGGTTACAAACCCTGTTGAGATCTGCAATACATTCAATGAATACTTTTCCTCTATCGGGGCACTATTAGCAAATGAAATACCCTCACACTTTCATAACGCGCCCACAAGTGATCTGCGACTCAGTAACTCTAATAACATTCCAAAACTTACAGCCCTAGCTCCCACCACGGAAAATGAAATTTTGAAAATTATTGATAAGTTAGACTCAAATTCAAGTACTGGCCTAGATGGTATTAGCACCAAAGCCATCAAATGTATAAAATCTCTTGTAAAATCCAACCTAACCAAATGCATTAACGAACTACTATCGGAAGGACGTTTTCCTGACTCACTCAAACTTGCAAAAGTAAGTCCAATCTTTAAATCCGGCGCTAAAACTGATCCCGGTAACTATAGACCAATATCTGTTCTACCAGTGCTTTCAAAAATATTAGAAAATGTATTACATAACCGTCTTGAAACTTATCTAAATTCAATTAATTTTATTTCTGAACGGCAATTTGGCTTTAGACCCAAAAGTAACACCCTAGCTGCAACTGTAGACTTGATTACCAAGATAAGACAAAATATTGACGGCAAAAAAATTGCCTTAGGTATTTTCATTGATCTAAAAAAGGCGTTCGACACAGTAAGTCATCAACTATTAATAAAAAAACTTGAAAATATCGGAATTACTGGCAGTGCACTAAGCATATTCGAATCGTACCTCAGAAACAGGCAGCAGGTTGTCAAGATTGATGAGCACCAAAGTGATCCCCTTCCTATATCTTACGGAGTCCCCCAAGGATCAATTTTGGGTCCCTTACTTTTCTTGATCTACGTCAATAACCTCAATGAGATAGGGTTGCATGGTCATATAACACTATATGCTGATGATACGTGTCTCTTTTATTTTGGGTCCTCCATCCATGATATTGTTAAATTAGCTCAGAAAGATCTGGATATTCTTTGTAACTGGCTTCAATCGAACCTTTTGACAATTAATGTCCTAAAAACTTCATATATTATCTTCAAAGCTAAAAACAAACCTATAACCGAATTCACACCTATAAAAATCAATGATGTTCCAATAATGCAGAAAAACACAGAAAGATATCTAGGATTACACATGGACAGCCGATTAACGTGGGACGCACACATTAATTACATTAAAAAGAAACTATCTTCACTTATAGGTTCCCTACGTGGCATTACACGTTGTATACCACGGAAAATACGTATGACAGTTTATAACTCTCTAGTTAAATCTCATCTTTTATATTTAATTGAAATATGGGGCACTGCAAGCAAAACCAAACTATCCGAATTGCAAATCATCCAAAATAAACTAATTAAAATGCTATTCCATTACCCCTACTTAACCTCAACTACTAAAGTATACCAAGAAACTAATTTAATGAACATACAGCAACTGTTCTCCTACCAAACATGCATTCTTATCAGAAAGATACTTAAAAAAAACATCCATACATCAATCGTACTCACCAAACCAAACCATGCATCTAAACGCAGCACCAGACGTACCAGCTACCTTGCATTACCAACAATTAGAACAAACTACGGTAAACGAATGTTTACGTATGAGGGAGTGCAACTTTATAATAGGTTACCCTCATCCATCAAAGAGATTGACTCATTTAATCAATTTAAGCGCAAATTAGCTATACATATCTTGTCTAACTAAAATAAAAAATACTATTTTCTTATTTGTTTGTTGTGGAGAGCCAGTTTGTAATTATATTTTTAATTATAATCATGACTATGTGTGTGATTCATATTTTTGTGATCTGTGCGGTGTGAATGACTTTAAATCAATTACTTATATTTAAGTCTTCTTCTCATGTAAGTGGCATTTTGTCTTTTATGAGAATAAATATCTTTAAACCTAACGTTCAACGTCTTGACTGAACGTCGTTTAGCCAAGTTGTTAAATGGGATATTCCGAATAAAAACCGACGATTTTTTTCTTCTGCGACGCATTCTACCACCCATGAGGGAGAGCCTCGCTCTGCGAGGCTCTTTGACTGTATAATCAATTAAACCTGACCGAACCTAATATCGCTCGCTCTGCTCGCTCATTTACAGTTTTTTTAGAAAAATCATATTTTTGCCAACTCCATTTTCGTTGTATGGAATTTTACGTTCACAATGTGAACAAGAACACTAAGTTACGAAGCCCTAATTCTCACAAATAAACTAAACAATAACTATGAACTAAATTTCAATCACCTGACTGATTTTACGTCCACTCTGTTCAAAGGGCTATGTTACAATCCGCTAACTAGTTGGACGTTGAGTGACGCTTGTTCAATCAACGTTGGGCCTAGTCATTCAATTGAATGTCTTCATTCAATGAACGCGCTAGTCATTCAATCAAATAGCAGATTCAACCAGATGACGGCGATATATACATACTTGCCAGCGCGGATCGTATTAGAAAGCTAAGTTCAAATTTAAACTAGTAAGTCGTTCGAAAGACTTCCGAAACAGTTGAGATTCATTCTATTCGAGACTGCGAGTCAGGACAGAGGTCCTTTATCAAAAGTAATATCTATTTGTGGCCGCGCGCCAGGGCAGAGGTCCCTTTTATATGCGATTCCCACGGCAAGAATATAATTTAGCTAGCTCGCATAGTTCACAAACCAATGATAAGTCAGCTGACAGAGCATATATTTTACGAAGTGAATAAAGAAGGCTCTAGAGTCTTGTTCATATCGTACAAACGTATTTCATTCCATCAAACCTGAGAGCTACGATCCTCAGAGGTTACGTAGACACGTCATAGTGCCAATACTCTGTGACCACAGACAAAAGAATTATTATTTATTTATTTTTAATTTATTTTCAGGCAACTTAGTACTAAAGTACAGGCCCATAGATATATAAAAACAACAAGACATAGATACTATAAATAAAATACATTATTAGGCATGTTAGTATCTACCTTAACCTATGTTAGTAATTTTTGGTGACGCGTGGACTGCGCATGGTGCCTCGGAAACGCCGAATTATTATTTACACCTAATTAAACTTATCCACAAGCAAACAAAATAATATTTGAATTGAGATAATTAATAATTTAATTAAAATCCACGACAAAGAAGTATTAATTACGTTTGGAAGGAACTCCCTGGCTTGTCAAAAAGTCCTCCCCGCAGTGCCCCCTGCCCAAACGTGCCCTGACGCTTGCTGTGTTCTCCCCCCCCCCCCCCCTTGGAACCCCCTAGCTAGCTTTAATTATAGAGTAATTAATTTTAAACCGACTTCAAAAAAGGGAGGAGGTTTCTCAATTCGACCGTATATATATATTTTTTTTCTATGTGTGTTCGCGGATAACTTCGTCGTTTATGAACCGATTTTGATGATTCTTTTTTTATTGGAAAGGAGATATCCCAAGGGTGGTACCATGATAAGGAAACCAGGATCTGATGATGGCATCCCAGAGAAATCGAGGGGAATCTTAGTTTCCTGTTTGAAGTCGGTAAATCATTGTATTTTTTTTAACATGATAATTTTATATTTTTTAATAAAGTATGTTCTCTGACTGATGGTAGAGAAAGACCTGAAAGTAGAACAACTAGACGCCAGCACTACACAAAACCGTGCACAGTGGATAAAAGGACAAGGAAGGCTGACTGGGATGCATATATACATATACAAGGTGACTTTTAATTAGTTCTTTATAACAAAATCAATATTCTGGGACAAATCACACATGGTCATCTGGCCCCAAAGTAGGATTCCCTGTGTTATGGGAACCAGAGACAGATAATATACATACTTATATACGTTTAAATACATACATATATAGATATTGAACACCCAGACACAGAGCAAACAAATCTGCTCATCACACAAATGCTTGCCCTGGGTGGGGATCGAACCCACAACCCTCGGATCAGTAGTCAAGAGCACTAACCACTGAGCCACCGAGTCAGTCAAAAAATATGCATGTACTCGTGATTACAAACAATTTTCCCAAAGAAACTATGTGTCAAATCAGAAAAAAAATTAAATAAATCAATTGGTCCTCGACATCAAATCGCAAAAGTGTATAAAGAACCAATTTTTTTTTTCATTTTTGACATACAGTTTCTTTAATAATAATAATAATAATAATAAAATCATTTATTTCTCACCACAAAGCAACAAATATACACAAGTAAAAGGAGAAATTATAAGGGATAACTTTGGGAAAGTTGTTTGTAAATTCAAAGTAAATTCATATCCTTAGCTATCAAGAGCTAATTAAAAGTCACCCTATATGTTCTCTGAGAATATTAAAATACGAATAAAAATTTATTTATCAGCCAAAACACGTCCACAGCTGGACATAGGCCTCCCACGAGTTGGGAGGCTGTGCCATAATCGTCACGTAATTGAGTAATTATTTTTTGGAAATTTAACAATAGTATATTGCCTTTGGTCGCGTCAAAAAAAAAACACTTTAAGACGTAGCAATGTCTTGTTGCAGCCAGCCTTCCATACTTTTGTTGCATTAAAAAAAACTCGATACTAAAACGCTAAACACGTTAAAAAACCGACTTCCATCGAAACAACTTAGTACATTTTTGAATCATTATTTTTGGTTTTTGTTAATTTTGTAAAAAAGTACTACACCGATTTTGATAAAATTTAAATGGAACCACACGGAAAGCACTAGCTTTCTAATAAAAAAGAAATCATAATAATAGGTTCACCCAGCCCAAAGTTATGAGGTAACAAACATAAAAAAAATAAAAAAATACAGACGAATTGAGAACCTCCTCCTTTTTGGAAGTCGCTTGAAAGAAAAACAAAATCATTTAAATTACAGATTTGAGCTTCGCAGAGGATATCCTACTAATATTATGAACGCGAAAGTATGGATGTATGGTTGTTTGTTACTATTTCACGCTAAAACTACTGAACGTATGTGGATGAAATTTTGTAGGTAGTCAGATTGATTAACTTATAGACTACTTGCCGCTTGCGGCTCGCTTACTTCGGAGACAGTCACAGAAACCATGTCCATGCGGGCGAAGCCGCGGGAATTAACTAGTACTTTATATAAAAACCGGTCAAGTGTGACTCGGGGTCACACAAACAGGGTTTAAACTTTAACTACCAACAGAACAAGGCCTCTCAGTACATACTTTGCTCTAGGTAAATAGGGGTCTACTGATTCTGGAGATTGGAAATTATATTTTTCCTGTGGGAACGGAAAGACTTTAGATTTTTAAATAGGTTTTTTTGTAATCTGTGCATTCAACCTCATGTACTGGAATTTTTTCAAGATTTTAGGCCTAGTAGTTTCGGAGATAAGGGCCCCCTTGGTAAATGTTCGCCTATTTTCTTGAATAACTTCAAAACTATATAACTTAAAACTATAAAAAAATATATATATTAATTTCCTCGTAATAATTCCTTTTATTTGATATATCACATGATGTGTATTAACTTTTTTTAAATTTTCCTTTTCCCCCCAAAAGTGGCGCCCATGTTTAAAATTCATTAATTTACGTTTCAGGTCCGTCTTGAGTTCTCCAATTTACACATGTGTACCAAATTTCAACTCAACCGGCTCAGTAGTTTCGTAAAAAAATGGCTGTGACAGACGGACGGATAGACAGACACACGAGTGATCCTATAATGGTTTGGTTTTTACCTTTTGAGGTACTGAACTCTAAAAGTAAAAAAAAAGTATTTAAAAAACTATACCCAGTCCATTTATATACCGGCTGGTTACAAAAAATAACGATCTTGATGTAATACAAGACGTATAACATTCAGCAAAGTGGAAGAGAACTGACAACGGGATCAAAGGCATGGGCCGGAGTTATTATTCTCCAGAAACATAATACTTCATTGTTGTACTAAAAATCAAATTAATAACTAAATGATTAACTAATTAAAAATTAAAAACCCTGCTGTTATAAAACTTAAGAGTCTCCGGGAGGCTCGAGTTTCCATACAAACGTAGTTTTGTTTTAATACAAAAACTACACGCCGGATTGAATCCAAACTTTGCAAATATATTGAGTAGACACATATCGATGTTTTTTATTAGTTTTCGTCGTAGTAAATTTTAACGTAACTATAGGAAGGCTAGAAAGTTTGAAACTGCTCTTATTTTTTTCCGTTTTATATTAGTACATTGCAAACTAATTACAAACATCGATACGTGTCTCCTCAATACATTTACAAAGTTTGGATTCAATCCGGCATGTAGTTTTTGTATTAAAGCAAAACTACGTTTGTATGGAAACTTGAGCCTCCTGGCGGCCCTTAACCCTTCCATTTTTGACAGTTGGATAAAAATGTATCTAATGACACCACGAACTTCAAAATCCATCAAGCAGTTGGCTACAGAGCTTGCCGAAAAAATATACTTACATACATACGTACATATACATATATATATATATATATATATATATATATATATATATATATATATATATATATATGCATTTGAAAAACATAACCCTCTTTCTGGCGCAGTCGGGTAAACAGATAAAATTTCATTACATAGTATTCTGTTATTTACAGTGACATTTACACGAGTAGATCACACCCTGGACACTTCATACAACTGGCCAGAAAAAACATTTGAAAAAAGGAATGACGAAATGTTCGAAAGGAATGTTCAACAACTAAACTGTAACCAATCTGTACCAACCGGGGTGACGAGGGGGTGAGGACGCAATCTAGAGAGCGGCAGCGAGTGCCCATACTGTATGTTTGTACTAATCACACTGATTTTTGACAAACGTAAAAGTGTGAGAGTGTGTATGTTTGTTACTTCTTCACGAAAAAACTACTGAACGGATCTGGATGAAATTTGGTAGGTAGACAAATTAGGACCCGGATTAACACATAGCACTGCGCACCCTCGAAAAGTCATAAAAACGTTGTCCACGCGGGTAAAGCCGCAAGAAACAGCTAGTATATTAAACACTGAGTAGGTAGTGATGTGCGAAAATATCGATAAGCGCCGAAACTCAAGGCAACTTTGTCTCGCAACTTATAAACACCCTTTTAAAGCACTTGCCTGCTTGTGAAGTTCTCTCCGAAGTTAATAAAGAACTTTGCATGCTTTGTTTCCTGGTAGTTTCTTGTTACCCGACACCCCAAAACGGGGGGTTATGTGTTTCGGGTGTACGTATGTAGTATGTGTGTATGTTTGTTTCTTCAGCAGAGCCTGTAATCTAAACGGCTTGATGAGTTTTGGAGTGTGAGGTCTCGTTAGAATTGTCTTGATTCCCTGAGTTAACATAGGTTACTTTTTTACCTAACTGCCTAAAAAAGAGGGGTAATGTTTATATTTTTTTATTTTTGTTATTTCAATACAAAATAATTAATCATCTAGCACCATTAAATCAATTAGGTTTGTATAGGTGCTCAACAGTCGTCTACGAGCTACATACTTATAATAACAAAAGAAAAAATATACATATATGTATATATATATATAGAATGAATAAGTTAAGGTAATGTAAAATGTGTGGTGACCCTAACCCTTCACAAAATGAAGTGAGGGTAGATGGAGGTGTTCCTGCGATGCGCCGGCGGCGATGACACCGCGGCTTCAGTCTGCTCGCGACCACGGCTATCGAAGCATAGTCGAAACGTTGAGGTAAAAACAACATCAAATAAATAAAATCACGTCAAGCCCCGTTTTTAATTTGTCATTAAGAATAATCGTGAAAGTTTAAAGTGTTATATTAAGTAATGCATACGTACATAATATATCCTTAACCATACTGCAATGCATACACACGCTCAGATGAGATACTCGTACTAGTTACATCGTAAACACAGGTCACATACAATCGGGGTCTAAATTTTTAATTAAATTGGTTAAGTTATTTACAGACAAAAGTGTATGTGGCGTTTTTTAAATAGTGACACAAACCTGTGCAAAGATATACAATAATAAGGTATTTGACAGTATTTAAAATAAATTAAAAAATATTATTCACTTAATAGCATTACTCCTACAAAAGCATAAAAACTTATTCATTTAACATTTTATCCTAATTTCAATTTTATATTTATCAAAATCACTAAATTAGTTCGTCAAAGACAATGACGTCACAAGTTTGTAACATGAACAGTTTCAGAACAAAATGTCGTTTTTGACAGTTAATAAAAATTAACTCTAATGATTATAAGTCAGATACCGGATTACTGGTTTAGTTACTTTTAAGGGCAGAACACAACTTATTTGTACACAATAAAGAGAATTTTATCTATAACTACTAAGCCGTTGGCATCATCTCACATAATGGTAGGTGACGATGATGCCGAAAATGGAAATGAGCTTACCAAGATTCTCCAGCGCAATGAGAAACTGGCCATCTTATCTTCAAGCCGTAACACATCCATGCTGTTAGCGGCGAAACTTTGATAAGAAGGTGGTAATTAGCCAGGCGGGCTTAGAAAATGCCCCTCCAACAACCAAACCGAGTCTTACAAAGTTACACTCATCCAAGAATCAAACCCACGGACTCCTGATGTGAAGCTAATGGACTAACCAATACGCAACAGAGGCGGTTAAACTAAACTATTTCTTCATTTAAGGTAAGTTTCTGTAAATTAATGCTAGTAAACCCTCCCGCAGCTCAGAAGTACTGCGGTTATGAATACTGGAAGGGTTTCCATATGCGCGATGTCGTCGAAGACACGCACACACATAACACACTGATAACGCACACATGTTTCAAAAAGTGGCTTCAACTTGACAGTTCGCAGCATTATATCTGAACTTTTTTTTATATCTCAGGCTGCTACCCCACACTAGCCAAAGCCTGTCCTTTTGAGGATCGAAAATCTATACAGTAGTTTCACAAGGTTAAGTATTGGAAACAAAAAATTGTATCGGCAATTTTGATTTTACCAGCCAGGAGTTAATCATGAAAACTGTGTGAAGTTAAATATACAGAGTGTAACAAAATTGGTGTAGATCACGTTAACTGGGGGTTCTACTGGTCATACTGAACAACTTTCCTAAGGAACGCATGTACAGGGTGAAAAAAAATTGATGTAGGACCCGTTAACTGGGGGTTCTACTCATCATACTGAACAACTTTCCCCAAGGAACCCATGGTCAATTCTAAAAAAAAAGTAAGTGTGTGGTTTTATGAAACCACGGTAAAAGTGAAACTTTACAGAGGACAAAACGATCATGGCTGCTCTCGCTACGGTACAGACGACGAAACGATCATACCGTCAGACGAAAGCAACCGTCACGCGACATGCAACACGCAGATGAAAAAATTTGAGACGATGTAATAAAAGTTTCAAAAAAAAATGTTGGACCCTCCATACTAAAATGCACAAAATTGGTGATCGATTTGTATGAAGAGTGAAACATATTTTTTGCGATTTTAGCGAAGTCGTAGAACCAAAGTTGTTCAGTATGATGATAAGAAGCCCCATCTAACGGGACCTAAACCAATTTTGTTACACCCTGTATCATCATATCAGCTCATATACGTCCCCACCGAGGGGCTCGAGCCTATCCTGAATTACGGCGATCGGGCCTTAGTCGCGATACACCCTGTATCCTTACTAATATACACTCGAGAGCGATGAATCCGGGTCACTTAAAGAATCTCGGAAACTAAGAAGGCTAACTTCATGAAATAAATTGTGTTTAATAGACACTTTAATACCCCTTAAATGAAAGTAATAAAATTTACGAGTCACTACATTTTATTTACAAAAAATTACATAAATAAAAAAAAAACTGCTGATCTCACCTTAAAACAAAAAATAGGAAACATGACATTTTTGAACAACATTACGATTTACTTGAATTTTAATACTTCGTATTGCCTCCTCGTGCTTCCATCACTGTGTTTACGCGCTTTGGCATGCTGTACACCAAGTTCCTTATACGATTTTGGGGAATATTCTCCCATTCCTCTGTGAGAGCAATTTTGAGCTCACGAAGCGTGATTGGGGGAGGGCTTCTTTGTTTTACGCATCTCCCTAGCTCGTCCCAAGCATGCTCGATCGGGTTGATATCCGGGCTGCGTGCTGGCCACTCCATACGAGTAATGTTCATCTCTTGAAGGTAGTCATTCACAATCCAACCCGTATGAGGCCGGGCATTGTCATGCATAAAAATAGCATCCTCACCCAAATTGACCATAAATGGACCAACGTGTTCATTGAGGATTTCTTCCACATATCTTTCGCTAGTTAAAGAGCCGTTTTCTATGAACACCAGTTCTGTGCGACTCTCAGAAGAAATTCCGGCCCACACATGTACAGACCCACCACCGTAGGCTACTTTTTCTTCGATGCATGCTTGCTTAAATCTTTCCCCTGGTCTTCTATACACTCTGTGTCTTCCATCGTGCTTGTAGAGCATAAATTTTGATTCGTCGGAGAACATAACTTTTGACCAATCTCCAATACTCCAATTTAAGTGGTTCTGGGCATATCTTAGTCCTGAAATACGATGCCCACGCTCCAGTTTAGGGCCGTTTGCAGGTCTAAGTGGTTTCAAGTTAGCTTCAGCAAGTCGTCGCCTTACTGTCCATGCGCTTGGGTTACTTCCTCCAAGGCGTCGAAACTGATTTGTAAGTTCAGTTCCTGTGAGAAAGCGATTACGAAGCATTGTGTTCACCAAGTATCGATCTTCTCGTGCTGTGGTACACCTTGTTCTGCCTGTTCCTGGTCTGCGTAGGTTAGAGCCAGTTTCCTTGTAACGTTGGAGAACTCTTTGTACTGTTGAGAGCGACACACCGACATTCGTGTCTGTATCGCGCTGACCCCGGCCGTTTTCCAGCATTGTGAGTATTCTGGTGCATTCTTCAGGTGTAAGCGACATGATTACTGCTTGAATAATAAATATTGAACACTATCAACATGGTTTATGTACCCACTTAAATGAAAGATTAGAAACAAAAGCAAAAACAAATGTAGTAATTTCATAGTTCCATCTTCGAAAGTCTCCCTTTTTCAAATTTGATTTTTTATGACATAACTTTACAATAACTAAGAAGTTTTATGGATTTATTTAAGGAGTATTAAACTGTCTATTAAACACAATTTATTTCATTAAGCTAGCCTTCTTAGTTTCCGAGATTTTTAGGATTCTTTAAGTGACCCGGATTCATCGCTCTCGAGTGTATTATAAATGTGAAAATGTGTTTGTTTGTTACCTTTTCACGCTTCAACGCCTTATGAAATTTGGCATGCAGGTAGCCTGTGTCACGGGAAAGGACATAGGCTACTTTTTATCCCGGAAAAATAGCATAATCTGATGCAGTTCCAGAGGGACTAAAAGAATACTCGATTGTTGTGATTTTTTGCACAGAGATGGTTGAGAAGGTGGTAAACGACATAATTTACTAATCACCATTAAAGACAGTCATAAAAACGATGTCCTCGCGGGCGGAACCGCGGGAGAAAGCTAGTACTTACCCATATTAAACGTAATTCCCGTCTTCATAACAATTCTGCACCGGTGTTCGCAATAAATATTAACTCGCTCGCTCGTATCGCTTTCTTGTAAAATATACGCGAAGTTTGAGTAGTTTATTTAATGGATACGTCGTCGAGTTTGCGCGGGCGCCGCCGCCGCCGCTCTTCAATTGCAGGCTAATCCAAGTATCGATCAGGTGGAAACTTTGGCGATGTTGCGTGTAGAATGGCTCACAATTTAATTCACGTATTTCACCTGTATTGTGTTACTAGCTTTTTCCCGCAGTTCCACCCGCGTGGACATCGTTTTTATGACTGTCTTTAAGGGTGATTAGTAAATTATGTCGTTTCCCACCTACTCAACAATCTCTGTGCAAAAAATCACAATAATCGAGTATTTTTTTAGTTCCCTCAGGAACTGCATTAGATTATGCTATTTTCCTGGGATAAAAAGTAGCCTATGTCCTTCCCCGTAACACAGGCTACCTGCATGCCAAATTTCATAAAGATTGGTCAAAGCGTTGAAGCGTGAAAAGGCATCAAACAAACATTTTCACATTTATAATATTATGTAATGATTCTATTTTACGTAGCTACGGTAATTGCGTCACGTGAAAATCCCCTGATTGGATAAGGCGATAACTTTTCTGAAGTTTGAATGATACCTTACTGTACATCTCTATACAGGGTGTAACAAAATTGGTGTAGGTCCCGTTAACTGGGGCTTCGACTCATCATACTGAACAACATTTGTTCTACGAGTTTGCAGAAAACACAAAAAAATCTTTACTCTTCCTACAAATCGATCAGCTGATTGACCAATTTTTGTATGGAGGGTCCAATTTTATTTTGCAAATTGACTATGTGTTCCCTGGGGAAAGTTGTTCAGTATGATGAGTAGAACCCCCAGTTAACGGGTCCTACACCAGTTTTTTACCGATATAGCTCACAGAATCGCTAAACTGAAGTGGCAGTGGGCAGGGCACATAGCTCGTAGAACAGATGGCCGATGGGGTAGTAAAGTTCTCGAGTGGCGACCGCGCACCGGAAAACGTAGCGTAGGCAGGCCTCCCACGCGGTGGACCGATGACCTGGTGAAGATCGCGGGAAACCGATGGATGCGGGCAGCGCAGGACCGGTCGTCGTGGAAATCCTTAGGGGAGGCCTTTGTCCAGCAGTGGACGATTTGTGGCTGATATGCTGATGATGATGACACCATTTTTTTACACCTTGTATAATTGTAGCCTGTGGGCTGTATAGTCGCGAAGGACAACCGCGCCCTGCGCGTCCAATATAATAATGCGTTCAGGGCGCTGTTGGGGCTGCCGCGCTAGTGCAGCGGCGCTCGGCAGGCTGCGTTACAGCACCAACAGCATCCTGGCCGTCTTGGAAACCAGGCTGGATAGGGGTATTGTGAGGAGATGGCTTGGGATGCACTCAGCGGTTGCTAACAACACTCGCGGAGTGGATTGCTTGCCCAGTGGCTTGAATACATTACCTACTTATACTGACAATAGAAATTAAGTTTTGTGTTACAAACCAAACATGGACTGTCTAAAATAAAGTATTTTTTTATTTTTTATAATATGGCATGGTTTCAAAATCAAAAGTTAATGTACTCATAGACTATTTTAAGAAAATGCTTTGAATGTATTTTATTAAATCATCGGTTGTTTTTTGTGATTTTTCAATTGTTAAAAAGTGATAACGTCACAGGCCCTAATATTATGAAGCAAAGACCTCAGTACTAATTTTGATTGAGGATTACGAAATACAGCGTCGGTGGCGTAACGGCTAAGGCCGCCGCCGCCTGCCCGAGAGGTCGCGGTTTGAATTCTGCCACGTACCAATGTGATTTCTAATTTAGATCTCATATGTACGTTTATCCGAAGCTCTTACGGTGAAGGAAACCTGCACACGCCTGCGAAGAAACTCGCAGGTTGTGTGTGAAGTCGACCAACCCGCACTGGGCCCGCGCGGTCGACTAAGGCTCGATCGCCCTATTCAGGGTAATCTCGAGCCCCTCGGTGGGGACGTATATGAGCTGATATGATGATTATGAAATGAACATCGTTATTTATAAATTACTTACACCCCAAGGGTGTACAAAGGGATCTTATTACTAAGCCTCCGCTATCCATATGTCTGTCTGTCTATCAGAGGGCTATATTTCATGAAATAGGTAATGTTATATAGAAAGACAGTTGAAATCTTTACAAAATATGTATTTATATTGCTGCTATAACAGTAAAAAACGAAAATTAGAAAAAGTAAAAAATAAGGGGTCCCCATACAAAAAAACATGTTTCTAATGGTATTTTAGTACTACTCGTAATTCGTGAGTCGTACTCACGCTAAAGAGTCCGAATTAATAAAAAATATTATTTTTTCTGTCGCTCGCGTGAATGTCTTTTGTTGTAATGAATAGGTATATTTGGCATAGTTATTTGAAGAGTAACCTCGGAGCATGAATCCGACTCGCACTTTGCCGGTTTTTACAGTATAGAATCGTTATATTTTTATTTTATTTTTATTTACAATTGGTAAGCCCTTGGCATCATCTCACCTGATGGTAAGTGACGGTGATGCCGAAGATGGAAGCGGGCTTACCAAGATTACTGAAGTTTGACGGCAAGACTGAGATAAGATGGTGGTAGCTAGCTAAAATATGCCCGCGACCAAATATCTCCAAATGTTCAACCACCTCCGTAGCGTAATGGTTAGTCCATTTGCTTCACACCAGGTGATCGCGGGTTCGATTCCCGGTGGGGTAAACTTGAAAAACACGGTTTGGTTGATGGTAGAGCATTTTCTAAGCCCACCTGGCTAGACCACCAAATAATAAAAATAAGAAACATTTAAAAAAATCATAAGCCAGTGCTTCAGAAGAACGCGTACTCTTGGCCGGCTACAGCAGTAGCCGTTTAGGGGGCTTCAACTTGACTTAGCGTAGACAGGCCTCCCACGCGGTGGACCGATGACCTGGTGTAGGTCGCGGGAAGCCGCTGGATGCAGGTGGCGCAGAACCGGTCGTCGTAGAAATCCTTGGGGGAGGCCTATGTCCATTAGTGGACGTCCTTCGGCTGATATGATGATGATGATGATATTTACCTATTTGTTGTTTATATTTCTTTAAATTTAGTATTTATTTAATATTACTTTACTTATTATTTTTTGTGTTTAATTAAGTTGTGTACACGTCTTTTCTGCCATCTCAGTCAAAATTTCTTCTTTCACGGGTCTGCTGGAATAAATTTCTTTAGAAATAAGCTGTACCCTTTGTGTGCACTTACTTTGTAAAATGTGTAATTTATATTATGTTTCCTGTATACAATAAACTATATAAAACTAGTATTCCCGGCGAACTTACACTACACTACCCTACCCTACCCTACACTACCCTACACTACACTACACTACACTACCCTACCCTTCCCTTCCCTTCCCTACCCTACCCAACCCTACATAAGAACCTTCTCATGACAATATCGAACTCGACAAAAAAAGAATTAGCGAAATCGGTCCAGCCGTTCACGCGTGATGCCGTGACCAAGAGAAATAGGGATTCATTTTTATATATATAGATTGTGTGCCTCTAAACAATGCAACAACAATTTGTGTTATAAGACTGAATTACCTCAACCCTGGGATAGTTGTGAGTATCTGCCCTTCAGCGGTGACCCAGTGCACATCTGGTGGCGGATGGCCAGTGGCTCGGCAGGACGCGTGCGCGCCCCTGGTGGCCGGCCACAGCAGCCGCGCGGGGGGCTCCGACACGAAGTGGGGGCGCTTGTCTCCCGCGCTGATTGCCTGCACCACCGCGAGGGTGAACATCAGGGATATAGTGTGCTCTGTAAGAGAAAAAAAATATATTTTTTATTTTTATCAATTGGTAAGCCTTTGGCATCATCTCACCTGATGGTAAGTGACGATGATGCCGAAGATGGAAACAGACTTACCAAGATTCCCCAGTGCAATGGAGAACTGGCTATCTTATCTTTGAGCCGGAACACATCAATGTTGTTAACACTGATGTTTGGCGGCAAGACTTAGATAAGATGGTTGCAGCTAGCCAGGCGGGCTTAGAAAATGCCCTACCACCAACCAAACCGAGTTTTACGACTTGACCCCACCGGCAATCGAACCCGCGACCTCCTCGTGTGAAGCGAATGGACTAACCATTACGCCACGGAGGCGGTATAATCGGTATTTTTTAAAATTTACTGCGATGCCGTTCAGCGGTCATTACATAAATCAGCAGACGGCACTCAATCGTACATCGAGCCTTCACACGATACGATAATATCGCACATACATACTATCTCTCTCAGCTTCTAGATATTAAACAAGACCTCGGTGCTAGGAAATAACCAACATTTTTAAGCCTGAATGGAGACAATTTTACAAGCTTTTATTTAGTTTCATCTATCCCGGTGTCCGTAATGAAATCTTGCAAGTAAAATTTGACCAACTTCCCGGTTTCCAATTGAGCTGAAATTTTGCATGTATTTTTATTTTATTAAAAATTTGAGTGCGTTTGACTGCAACTCACCTGATGGTAAGTGATGATGCAGTCAAGGATGGTACACACAAACTCAAATAATGCCTATTCACTCTTGCCTTGAAGATCCCCAAATTATAGGAATCGGGAAACACTGACGCAGGCAAGGGGTTCCACTCCTGCGCTGTACGCATAACAAATGAAGAAGCGTAACGATTCGTGCGAAAAGGTGGAACATCAACAACAAAGGGGTGCAACCCCTCCCTACGTCTCTATATGTACATCGCGTGAAAATGCAATAATAATAGCTTGTAACTAAAAGATTTTAGGTTTTTCGAAAGTTATTTTGTTGTATAATGAATAAGCCCACTTACCACAAATTGTAGCGTATAGTAATGAAACTCATGTCGAATTGGTCCTCATGATTTTTAGATTACAGTTATTATTTAAGCTATATCTCATCTAACGGAAACATTGATTTATTATTGAAAACTTGATTTGTCCTCTTGATTAATAATTTATCTTAACCGTGCTATTCAAGGGATAGACGGCGGTTGCCTGATGATGCACTTAGCATCACACGCATATCACCTAAGGATATTTACTTACCTATCAGATGTGCAGGTTTCCTCACGATGTTTTCCTTTACCATTAAAGCAATCGGTCAGTATATGTACGTAAGTTTCGAAAAACTCATTGGTATATTGGTCGTCCGGATTTGAACATGGCACCTTTGGATAGGAAGACCAAGTCGTTACCGGTTGAGTCACCGACGCTTTGTGTGATTAATAAATTATTGTTGTCCTATTAATATCTATTTTGATTCCGGTTTCTTTTGCCTTATCTTGCGTCTTATTAATTACTGTAATAAATAAATTATTATCATCAATAAACGAAGTGAGCCCAAAAAAGATTCCCTTGTCCTAATTTGAGACAAATTGTCATTTACGAGTGTAACAAAGGTTTATTTAAGAAAATGGCTTAAACGTGTCTCAAACAGTACAACTAATAGATATACAGGGTGCAACAAAATTGGTGTAGGTCCCGTTAACTTGGGCTTCTGCTCATTATACTGGAATTTTTTTGCTCTATGACTTAGATGAAATCGCAATAAAAAAAATTCACCTCTTCATAGAATAGACCATCGATCGACCATTTTTGTGCATTTCTGTATGGAGGGTCCAATTTTTTTTTTTGAGTATTGACTATGGGTTACTTGGGGAAAGTTGTTCAGTATGACGAGTAGAAGCCGCAGTTAACGTGACCTACACCAATTTTGTTACACCCTGTATAGGTGAAACATCTGAACCGCCCCACATCAAAACCCAGAAACTACTAAAATATCAACAGTTCCTTATTACCGCGGAAGGGAAGCAAAGTTTAAATATTTTTTTGTTATCTGTACTATTCTTGGTTATTTTTACCGACTTCAAAAAGGAGGGGGTCTAAGTCCGACTGTATATATATAATGTATATATAATTTTTTTAATATTTTTTAATTTTTATTCGAAAGAGAGGGTCCCATTGTCACCAAGTCAGGATCTGATGATGGGATCCAAGGGAAATCGAGAGCAACCCTCAAATTACTCATTACGTAGGCACTTATTACGCGTAAAATAATTGCGTCTGTTAGTCATCATCTCATGTGGATAATTTGACGAAGGAAGGTACAACTCCTCAACGTTTAGGAGTTGGAGGAAAATTCTTTCATTATTATACATAGATATATACGTAGGTATGCATAGCCCGATAGGTTGTATTCTTTCAGGTTATTCAGATGAGCTTATGATGGACGATTAACTCCATAACTTTCATGTTATCGAGTTAAATCGTCACAGGACTTTGTATCTGTTAATGAAACACATGTATTATGATTTGATAATTCCTATTAGTGAGTAGTTGATTGGGTTTAACGTTGTAAGATAGATCACTAAAGTAAAATTAAAAAAATAAAAGTTAAAAAAACTAAAAACCGACTTCAAAATGAAATTCACTCAAAAGTATGAAATAATATTATTATACTTAAATACACAACATTAACCAACAATAACAAAATCAAAGGTGGGTACGAATTAAATAAGGGACTTGATTTTTTTTTTGAGGTCGGTGTCAGCAATGCCATCGAATCTAAAACATTTGATACCTAAGTAACTGTGCTGGTACCGACCTCAAAAAAAATTTAAGACCCTAATTTAATTCGTACCCATCTTTGATTTCGTTATTGTTGGTTAATGTTGTGTATTTAAATATAATAATATTATTTCATACTTTTGAGTGAATTTCATTTTGAAGTCGGTTTTTAATTTTTTTAACTTTTATTTTTTTTAATATACCTACAATAAGTATATTTGATTTAATCTAAACTATATATCCAAAGTGACGTTCTGACTAGTATCACACGTTTTTGGTTTCATACTAATTTATAGATACGTAACTATATGGAAATAAAGCTCAAAATGCTATGAACCATTTCATTGCAAAAATTCCCTACACTTTTCTTTAGCGGCAGTGTAAACTGACCTTAGACCCTAATCATGGTTAGTGTAGTAAAATCGTACTAGCTACAATTTGATACATAGACCTGGATTAATATATAGCCTACCCGACTTTAATCCCGATTTCTTATGTGGTTACTGATAAGTCTCTTTTTTTGTTAATTTATTTTGCAAAGAAGCGAAGGATTGACGTGATATTTAATACGGATTATTTAATAGCGTCGGTGGCTCAACCGGTAATGACTCGGTCCATCTAACCAGAGGTACCGGGTTCAAATCTGGACAGCCAATGTACCAATGAGTTTTTCATAAACTTACGTACATATACTTACCGATTGCTTTAACGGTGAAGGAAAACATCGTGAGGAAACCTGCACAGGCCTGCGAAGAAACTCGAAGGTTGTGTGTGAAGTCGACCAACCCGCATTGGGCCCGCGTGGTCGACTAAGGCCTAATCGCCCTGATTCAGGGTAGGCTCGAGCCCCTCGGTGGGGACGTATATGAGCTGATATAATAATTTAATAAACTACTAATTACCATAGCCCGACATAGTTCCCGAAGGATTCAGAGAAAACTCAATTTCCACGCTCGCAAGCCACTTGCGGCTCGCGCTCTGTGCCCCCTCGAAGACAGTCAGTGAAACTATGTTCACGCGAGCGAAACCGCTGGCAAAAGCTAGTGTTAAATAAGTATCCATAAATTGTCCGTAATGATTTTGAGTTGACTTTGAGTTAAGAGTACCATCTTTATAGTGAAAATTACGCTCTTCAAAGCCTATTGTACATCCTTTTACACGTGCAGCCTGTGGGCTAATTATACTCAAAGATCGTATGAAGCCCTCCGTATCCAATACAATAACGCTTTCAGGGTGGTGGTGGGGCTGCCCCGTCGCTGTAGCGCCTCGGGTATGTTTGCGGGGGCGCAGGTCGACTGCTTCCGCGCGACCATGCGCAGGCGCGCCGCGTCTCTGGTGCGCAGGGTGCGGGGCAGCGCAAACATCATCCTGAAAATGATTGCGCACAGGCCGAACTGTCCTTTCATTTCCTTTTGTAACTCTTTACATGTATTAATCCCCTAGTTTAAGCTCTACTAACTATGTATGAGTCCATGTTACTTGAAATAAAATTGAAAATAAATAAAAAATAAAATATACAGATTTGAAACCGCCTCCGTAATCTAATGGTCCATTAGCATCACATTTGGAGGTTGCGGGTTTGATTCTCGGTGGAGTCTAACTTTGTAAGACTCGGTTTGATCGGTGGTAGGGCATCTTAATAGCCCGCCTGCCTAGCTACGTCTACTACTATCTTATCTAAGTCTTGCCGCTAAACATCAATGTTTACATCATAGATGTGTTCCGGCTTAAAGATAAGATTGCCAGTTCTCCATTGCGTTGGGAAATCTTGGCAAGCCCGCTTCCATCTTCGGCTTCATCGTCACTTATCATCAGGTGAGATGATGCCAAGGGCTTACCAATTGTGATTAAAAAAAGTTAAAAACAAAATGTGGCCTGGCCGACATATCGTATGGTATAAAAGCGCTTAAATCGGACACCAGCCGGCCACCGACCACTGTTATTTACTGTCGTGCGAGTGCGCAATCGGGCTTCAAAATGGTGAGGGTCTCCCAACTCGCTATTGGCAATGTATATATATTAGTACTAACACACAGTATGGACACCTCCTGCCGCTCTCTAGATTGCGACCTCACCCCCTCGTCACACAGATTGATACAGTTTGGTTGTCGTATAGGATTTCGCCGCCATTTTGTTTGTTTCGACATTCCTTTTTTGAAATGTCATTTCTGGTCCATTGTATGAAGTGTCCAGGGTGTGGTATCGGCGTGGCCGGCTTATGGGGCTCAGCCGGCATTATTTCTGTAGCGAGTACGCTAAATGATAAGTGCACATTGAGATTTGAGATTTCAGGGTTCAGTCCGTACACAAAGGGTGCCAGCAGAACCCTATTACTAAGCCTATGACATTCTGTCCGTCCATCTATCCGACTTTTGAAGGGTTGTATCTTCTAAACCATGATAGAGAGCAGGTTCCAATTTTCATATAATGTTTTATTATGGCGGGTTTCCCAAATATTAAAAGTAATAAACATTTAATAATTGAACAGCACTGCACATATTCTCTCGCAAAAACGTACAGTCAACATCACGTCATAATAACTGAAACTGGCGGTTGTTTTTTTTTTCAACCGACTTCCAAAAAGAAGGAGGTTCTCAATTCAGCTGTATGTTTTTTTAATACGTTTTTTAAAAGATATCTTCGCAGATTGTAAACCGTTTTTCACGATTTTTTTTTGATAGGGTATGCTGCCAGGTTGCTCCCATATAAATTTTATCAAAATCGGTGTAGTACTTGTTAAGAGAATTAATAAAACCCAAAAAAAATCAAAATTGCACTAAGTTGTTGTGATGGAAGTCGTTATTTTTAACGTGTTTAGCGTTTCCAATTATATTGCTTAAAGCCTTAAATACAATATATTTAGTAACAAATTAATCAGTCCTAAAAATAATATCACACTAATAACAAATTACACCTAAAATGACTAAAAATACCTATAATGGAAAGCTTCAAATACCTTTAACACCTAAAATGGAACACCTAAAATCACACCTTAAATAAAACACATAAAATAACTAACATGGAACACCTAAAATCACACCTTAAATACCTTAAATAAAACACCTAAAGTAACCCGTCGCTCGTCATCCCGCACGGTGCGAAGGTGCCCATAACACTAGCGGCATTTCCGCCTTGAATGACTGTGGACAGCCTCTGCACCAGGAACGATTTAAAGTAGGCAAGAGACTTTATGAAACGGATAGATACATGAAGATATTCAATAACATTTATACGTAATTTTAAAAATAAACTGTACCTTTTGGATGATTTTATCTTGTTTAATGTTTGCTTGTCCCTATTTTTATGTACGATAAAATGTTAAATAAATAAATAGGAAAAAATTGAAAACAAAAAAACCGGCAAAGTGCGAGTCAAAATCGCACACAAAGGGTTCCGTACCATCATACTAAATGGTGCTAGTACAAAGGGTTCCGTACCATCATACTAGATGGCGCTAGTACAAAGGATTCCGTACCATCATACTAGATGGTGCTAGTACAAAGGGTTCCGTACCATCATACTAGATGGCGCTAGTACAAAGGATTCCGTACCATCATACTAGATGGTGCTAGTACAAAGGGTTCCGTACCATCATACTAGATGGCGCTAGTACAAAGGATTCCGTACCATCATACTAGATGGTGCTAGTACAAAGGGTTCCGTACCATCATACTAGATGGTGCTAGTACAAAGGGTTCCGTACCATCATACTAGATGGCGCTAGTACAAAGGGTTCCGTACCATCATACTAGATGGCGCTAGTTTAAAGGGTTCCATACTAGATGGCGCTAGTACAAAGGATTCCGTACCATCATACTAGATGGCGCTAGTTACTTCACGTTTTAAAAAACACTTTTTTTTTATGGAGACTCCCTTATTTTTTCACTTTTTCAAATTTTTTTGTATATGTTGTTATAGCGGCAAGAGAAATGCATAATTTGTGAAAATTTCACCTGTATAGCTATCGCGGTTCATGAAATACAGCCTGGTGACAGACAGACGGACAGCGGAGTCTTAGTAATAGAGTCCCGTTTTTACCCTTGGGGTACGGAACCCTAAAAATTTTTAATAAAAAAAAAATGGGCCTAGCCATAACGAAATTTTGCAGCATAACTAATACTACAACTTAATAGAACATTAATACTTGTTACTACTGGTAATGTTTCATCTCCCTCTCTTACAGGCTCTAAGATGATCAATCCGAGCAGGTTGATAAGTGTTAAAATAATATCGGACGTAAGTCTATTCAGTTTACGTTCAAATCAATTTGGGCTTACGGGGCTGTTACGTTGAAACCGAACGTCCAATTCTCGATTTTTACATGTTTTTATTACTTTTTTTCACTTTGAAATAAGTTTTAAAAAAATTTGTTCAATTAAAATGAAAGGTCTTGGACTCACTGATTTTTGTCTGTTGGTTTCATTCAACATTATCTGTTTGTTTTTGAGAAATTTTCCATTAATACCAAAAACAGGGTCTACAGTATATTTTTTTAAACAAAAGTGGTATTTTTTTTTTAATTGCATTCAGTTTAATAGTTTTTTTATTAATTTAAGAGCCTCCAGGAGGCTCGCGTTTCCATACAAACGTAGTTCCGCTTTCATACAAAAACTTCATGACGGATTGAATCCAAACTTTGCGAATATGTTAAGTAGACACATATCGATGTTTGAAATTTGTACTGAAAGTTTGAAACTGCTGTTATTTTTTTTTCGTTTTATATTAGTACATCGAAAACTAATTTCAAACATCGATATGTGTGTGTATACTCAATATATTCGCAAAGATTGGATTCAATCCGGCGTGTAGTTTTTGTATTAAAGCGGAACAACGTTTGTATGGACACTCGCGCCTGCTGGAGACCCTTAAGTGTATTATATATTTTTTCCATAGTGATAGCTTTACATAGTCTTTCAATAATTTCCAAGGGATAGATGGCGGGCGGTTGCCTGGTGTTGCACTGAGCATCACCCGCGGTCACGTGTAAGGTATTTAGATTTACACCTACGGACGTATGCAAAGCGGCCCTTATACATATTTGGAATCAAATGTGCAGGTTTCCTCACGATGTTTTCCTTCACTGTTAAAGTAATCGATAAGCATATGTACGTAAGTTTCGAAAAATTCTGTGGTACATTAGCCGTCCGGATTTGAACCCGAGAGCTCTGGTTATGAGGTCCGAGTCGTTACCGTTGAGCCACCGATGCTTTTTTGTGTTATACAAAATCGTTACCTCAATCTGTTTTTTTTTTTCATTTTTTTTTGTTTTATTACAGCCGGGTTTTAACAACTTAAATTGAGATAGGTATGCAAAATTTGTATGCTCACTTTGTACTTTTACTCTAATATTATTTGAAATATTTTTGTTATAAACAGGGATGATATGTTATTTTTAAATAGTAATTAAGATTTTATAATTAAAAAAAATTAAGAACGTTAGCATTTGGCGAGGACGAGGATGTAACACAAGCTTTAAGATAAAATAAGATAATCTTTATTGACAAAAACCACCTAAAGGTATAGTGCTATTCCTTCGATAATATGTTATATTAAATGAGGAACAAAAATTTTTAAGTGGTAGTTGGTAACAGGAAACATAATTAGGTGTCTATTGATCTCCAAACTAGGGGGACCCTGTATCTTGGAGATCAGATTCCTTCTTTAAACATTTAATAAAAGGTAAATAACAAATACATTAAGAGTCAGCTAGAGAAAATTGCCTAAAAAACCTGAATGTGTAATGTGTAATGCGTAAGCATGTTTTGTGACTATGGGTGAGTGGTTAGCGACTGTATGTAAGTTTTGTGACTATGGGTGAGTGGTTAGCGACTGTATGTAAGTTTTGTGACTATGGGTGAGTGGTTAGCGACTGTATGTAAGTTTTGTGACTATGGGTGAGTGGTTAGCGACTGTATGTAAGTTTTGTGACTATGGGTGAGTGGTTAGCGACTGTATGTAAGTTTTGTGACTATGGGTGAGTGGTTAGCGACTGTATGTAAGTTTTGTGACTATGGGTGAGTGGTTAGCGACTGTATGTAAGTTTTGTGACTATGGGTGAGTGGTTAGCGACTGTATGTAAGTTTTGTGACTATGGGTGAGTGGTTAGCGACTGTATGTAAGTTTTGTGACTATGGGTGAGTGGTTAGCGACTGTATGTAAGTTTTGTGACTATGGGTGAGTGGTTAGCGACTGTATGTAAGTTATTTAGTCTATTGGTAAGAAACGAAGTATTATACAAATGAAATTATTATAAAACCGGAATTGTTCTCTGATTTATTTATTTATTTGATTTGAGGGACAAATCACCATTATTATTATCTTCTCATCTTTCTTCCTGTTATCGTGTGGCACCCTTCAGTAACAGGTGGTCTACTTTCCCAAAATGTTAACTTTCCCAAAAATAACTTACATTAGGCACTAGGGTAGTTGACTGTATCAAAAAAAATAATTATGAAATATTATTCCCTAAGTTGCCCTCATGTTGAAATTCCAAAAACCTTACCCTTGTGGCACTGCTGCTTAATTTTTTAACAACAGAAAATTACATATTAGTACATCAATGACGCTGAAAAACTATGACGTCACACGTTCCTATTTCATACATTTTTGAAACAAAATTTTGTTTTTGACAGATGATAAAAACCGGCCAAGTGCGAGTCGCACTAGCACTCCGGGGGTTCCGTACCTCCACACCTATCCCCACAACTAAACAGTAATAATGACAAAGTACCCATTCGCATTACAAACAAAAGACATCAACCCGAGTTACGAAAATATGCCTTTTGTCATTAAGTTCGGACTCCTTAGCTCGGTTACGACTCACACTTAGCCGATTTTTATTATTTTTTTGTTTTACTTCGGTATTAGTACTATGACACA
Source organism: Coleophora flavipennella (assembly GCA_947284805.1). NCBI lineage: Eukaryota > Metazoa > Arthropoda > Insecta > Lepidoptera > Coleophoridae > Coleophora > Coleophora flavipennella. Next base: position 2,321,844 of record OX369306.1, on the reverse strand, counting down.
CCAAGTTTCACGCTTGTATGTATAACTGTTTGTATGGTAGAGCTAAATAAAAATCCTTCTGAAGTCGTACAAAAAAACGCGTTTTTGTATGGAGTTTATATTTCACTTTTTTATTTTTAGTATTTGTTGTTATAGCAGCAACAGAAGTACATCATCATATCAGCCGAAGGACGTCCACTGCTGGACATAGGCCTCCCCTAAGGATCTCCACGACGACCGGTTCTGCGCTGCCCGCATCCAGCGGCTTCCCGCGACCTTCACCAGGTCGTCGGTCTACCGAGTAAGAGGCCTGTCCTACTACGTTTTCCGGTGCGTGGTCGCCACTCGAGAACTTTACTGCCCCATCGGCCATCTTTTCTACGAAGTACATATTCTGTAAAAACTTCAACTGTCTACCTATTACGGTTCATTAAATACAGCCAAAAAAGCGTCGGTGGCTCAACCGGTAACGACTCGGTCCATCTAACCAGAGGTACCGGGTTCAAATCTGGACGGCCAATGTACCAATGAGTTTTTCAAAAAACTTACGTACATAAGACTTACCGATTGCTTTAACGGTGAAGGAAAACATCGTGAGGAAACCTGCACACGCCTGCGAAGAAACTCGAAGGTTGTGTGTGAAGTCGACCAACCCGCACTGGGCCCGCGTGGTCGACTAAGGCCTAATCGCCCTGATTCAGGGTAGGCTCGAGCCCCTCGGTGGGGACGTATATGAGCTGTTATAATAATAAAAAAATACAGCCCGCTGACGGACGGACAGACAGACAGACAGACAGCGGAGGCTTAGCAGTAGGGTATCCGTTGGTCACCCGTTGGGTGTTTGGAACCCTTATTACTCAAATGACTAGCAACCAACTAATAGCCAACTAAACTGTGCTATCTCCACGCGATTAGCAAAAGGTCCTTCAAAACTATGAAATTGCCGATTAGTTTTTATAATTCAATGCCAATTATCCTTTCAAGCGGGTTGAATGCCACTAGGCATTCATAGCGGCCAACGCTCAAGCGGCTAAATGTCTCAGAGGTATTTTTATCACGCTTTTGTTAGCTTCACCTGTATGTTTGTATGTATGTAACCGACTCCTTTGGACTCGATTTTGTAGATTCAAACTTTGTAGACTTATCAAGGATCAGCGATAATTAATAATTTCATAAGTTTGAACTAAAAAATAAAATATAAATAGAGTTAAAAAAAACCTAAAAAACACGCTTTTAAAGTACATCAGACTAAAAAAGTAAATAATGTTTCTTAATATAAGTTGAAAATAATAATTAACAAATTACTAGTATTATTGTGAAAAAGTGTGGGTTGCTCGATAGACGAAAAATATGACACAGAGCGCACCACGCTTTTTCACAATAATACTAGTAATTTGTTAATTATTATTTTCAACTTATATTACGAATTATTTTTTACTTTTTAGTCTGATGTGCTTCAAAAGCGTGTTTTTTAGTTTTTTTAAAACTCTATTTTTAATTAGTTGGTTCATTGACTTCTGGAAAAAGTGTACAAAAACTATTAAAAAAATGTTTTGGTTTTTAATTATTGACCATATAATGACACTCTTTTATGGTATTTTACGAGTGATCAGTGTGACATTATGCCTGTCACGTTTAAATCCATGGAGCTACGGACCATTGAATGGAACAAAGGCGTTTCTTAAAGGTTTTTTTTCTAGTTAATTTTACTTGAAATTTCTTAAAAGTGACCAAATCTTATGCGGAGTAAAATATGACGTTAGTAACGAAGAAACTGCGATAACTTTAGAGTTTTTAACATAAAAATTAATATTTTTGCCAAAAAAATGGCGATTTATTGAGGTGAAAATACCCATTTTCATGGGTTTAAAGCCAGCGTGCTCTTTAAATATCTAAGTAATAGGTATAGATTTCGTTTCAATTTCAGACAAAGGCCAGGGTGTTCCACGACGACCGGTCCTGCGCTGCCCGCATCCATATAATTTAGTTTTATTTACTTACTACCATTAAATTTAATTTAATTTCTAACATTTAAGTAATTTCAAACATACCATTTAATTTTTAACAGTTCAATTTTGTTTTGAGAATAAGTTGTGTTTTAATTCTTTTTTTTGTGATTAATTTTAAAGTTTTTCATCCTACCGGCAATTTCATAAGTAACGACCTGTTATTAAAAGTGTAAATTATCATTATATAATACAAATGTACGAACCTATCATCATTCCTCGATCAATTTCCACTAAATTCACATAAAGTCCTCAAATTCATATTTCCGAATCATACTGTCACCACATAATATCATTTTAACTAGACACTGCTACACTGATTCGCAAGAATGTCGTAAAACTATTACTTTTAGATCACATAGTTGTTTGTATACACCACGATCGCGAAAAGTTTTCCCTCCAGAAGTGTGTCGAGAATCGACGTGCGATCGCCATATCGCGACGGGAGCTACTGATGCTGGGCGCACCGTTGGGCGGCGCGGCTGGGCGGGCGCGAGACTTCCGCCCGCCCTCGCCTATGTCCACAGCTGATACGGCATTATTTGATTTCGAAAAGTTTTCGGATTTGAAGGTAACTGATTGTATGGATCTAAGGAAAACAACTTAAGGCCCCGTGGTACTTAAAAATGATACATATATATTTGAAATGCATAATAAACATTCAGTCCGCAAAATAACTACTTGAGCGGCAAGATTTCATGATTGAGCGGCAGAAAACACTGTAGGAAGAGTGTGGTACGGGGAGTTCTAAATGGAAGCGGGAGCGAGCGAAGCGAGCTCGGACTTGCGGAGCACCCCGACTCGGATCCGTTAGGTTCGGAGACTGTGCGTAGTGTTAGGTTTAACATGAGAACACAGAAGTAGGAGCCCCGAAGGGGCTCCGTCGACCACTCAACACTGTAGGAAGAGTGTAGTACGGGGATGTTTAAAATAATTACAGCCATCCAGAATGACATAAATTGCTGATTGATTTTGAAATGTTTGCTGACCATGAGTTGCTGACCAATTAGCTATTTTTGCTGACCAATTAGCTATTTCTGCTCACCGATTATATTTTTCTGCTCACAGAAATAACAATACTATGCTAACCATTTAATTGACACCCCTTAAAAATCTGTCTTTGTCTTTTTCTTTACGTGTAAAGAGGGAAGAAAATAACCACACTTTTGCACTTTTTTGGATGTTTGCGTTTTTATTTTAATATTTATCTTAAATTAAAATCCAATCGATGTTTTCCCTTCAGTCACCTATGAACTTTATTTAAGTAAATAAATCATATTATCAAATTATTTATTTTACGAATAAAACCGAAAATACACGATAAAATGGCTCGAAAAGAGGTACCTTTGCGAAATTATTCTATCGAGCCAACTTTATTAAATCGTGTTTCCATTCGATATAATCCCTCGTAACTATTCTCAATAATACCAATATGTTTTCCTAGATTTTAAATTTACTGTTAACTACTTAAAAAATGAATTCTAAAAACCTGTTTAAGTGGATTTTTAAGTACCACTGCGCCTTAACAAAAAGACCGTACCTACCTACTTAACTTACTAAAAGATACTCAAACGCCGTAGTTACGATTATATTTGAGGTCGTGGATATGAATGGATAAATTTAATACAACTTAACAAAACACCTAGTGATTTGAGTAAGCAACTTGAAACAGTCAGAGGTTTATTATGCGTACAGCGCAGGAGTGGAACTCCTTGCCTGTGTCAGTGTTTCCCGATTCCTATAATTTGGGGATCTTCAAGGCAAGAGTGAATAGGCATTATTTGAGTTTGCGCGTACCATCCTCGACTGCATCATCACTTACCATCAGGTGAGTTGCAGTCAAACGCACTCAAATTTTTACTAAAAAAAATTAAAAAACTAGTGGTGGTTCGATGGGGGCTATTTCGCGTTTCCGAAGACAAAGGACTGCTTTTTCTAAAGCCACAGAACTGTTCAATTTTCCATTGAAACTGCTACGTTTAATTGCGGGTGCGCATCGAGTCGCATTCGATATTGGGATTGGAGCGTACCGGTTATTACTGGCCATATCTGGACTAAGCCGATTATCGGTCAGGCATGAATGCCCAAAATGGACGCAATACTCCGCTTCGGGTTAATGGAATAAAACGTTCATTAATGAAATTATGATTTACAATTTTGACTTCACAATGCTCTTTCTGTGTTGCAAAAGCTTAAAGTTATTACCTACTAAATACATAAATGGGTACCTATCTATATTTGATCTTAATTATAGAAAAAAAACATAGCTAATAGGAACAAAATGTATACGATAAAAAAAACTGTCAACACAACTACAGAGTATGATGGATGACAATAGTTTGATTACTACTTAATAATACCTATTCACATTACAAACGAAAGACATCAACGCGAGAAACAAAAATATGTTTTTTTTGACATTCAGTTCGGACTCCTTACTTAATACTTTGCCAAATTTTAATATTTGTTATTTTATTTCAGTTTTAGTTACTATAATCACACCAAGTTTCACGCTTGTATGTGTTACCGATTTACGATAAAGCTAAATTAAAAACACTTCTAAAGACCTATAAAACAAGTTTTTTGAATGGAGGCCCCTTATTTTTTCACTTTTTTCTCATTTTTAGTATGTTTTGTTATAGCGGCAACAGAAATACATATTCTGTAAAAATAACAACTGTCTGCCTATTACGGTTCATGAAATACAAAACGGAGGCTTAGTAATAGCAAAGTATATACCTTTATATTAGTACTAACATATATACAGTATGGACACTCCCTGCCACTCTCTAGATTGCGACCTCACCCCCTCGTCACCCAGATTGATATAGATTGGTTACAGTTTAGTTGTCGAACGTTTTTATTTTAATAATAATTTGAGTGCGTTTGGCTGCACCTCACCTGATGGTAAGTGCCGATGCAGCCGAGGATGTAACACGCAAGCTCATTCATTCTCGTCTTGAAGATTCCTAAATTATACGAATCGGGGAATACAGACGCCGGAAGGGAATTCCACTCCTTGGCCGTTCGCATGATGAAGGAAGAAGCAAAACGCTACGTGCGAAAAGGTGGAACATTGACGACAAAGGGGTGGAACCGCTCTCCGCGCCTGGTCGTCCGATGATGAAATGGAGAGGGGGGAATGAGGTCGTGAAATGATACGTATAGGATTTCGTCGCCATTTTGTTTGTTCCATCATTCCTTTTTTGAAATGTAATTTCTAGCCCCTTGTATGAAGTGTCCAGGGTGTGGTAATAGGGTCTCATTGGGTGTGCGGAACCCTTAAAACTGCAAAAATAAATTTATATGAAACAAAGAAAACTTCATGCCATGTGTGCAAAATACTCCACCATGGATCAGCAAAAATGGCAAGTTGCTGATGAACCACAGGAGAGCATGGAGGGAGGAGTGCCGTAATAGGGATGACGAGTGCAAGTCATCTGAGTTACTTTTTATCATCTGTCAGAAAAGACTTTTTTTAAATGTTTGTAATACCTAGGCGCGACGTCATTGTTTAGCAGCATCATTAATGTACTTATTTTGTGATTTTGGTGAATTAAAAATCGAAGACTTGATTGAAAACAAAACGAGTAAGGTTTTCCGAAGTTTAAGTAGGAGGGCAGTTTAGTGATCAAGAGATCATAATTTATTTCTGATGCTGTCGTCATCCCTATTCTGCAGTAACGGTCACATAAGAACAGCGAGTGGCGGTGCGCTTTGGTGCGAGCCATAGACCGCGGCAGCAGGCAGCAACTATGTTGTCAAACTCTCTGTGTATAGGAATCATCATCATCATATCAGCCGAAGGAAGTCCACTTCAATTCAATTCAATTCAATATATTTATTCAAAATAGGTGCAAATTACACTCTTTCTGATAGTCATAAATTAATAATAACAATTTCATTTGTGAAGAATCAGAAATAAACAATAATAAGTTAATAACGTCAAAATTAAATCCATGATTTAAACCAGAATATGTCATTAGAACATGAAAACAATATGACACGAAAAGTTATACATAAAAATCATTGGATGCATTTAACAAGAGTAGGCCAGTTCACACGGACAGCACCCGGTCACGAGTATAACGCGAGAGTTAGCCATCGCTCCCATCAACCATATTAGAAGGAAAGGAACGACCCGGCTCCCGATGCGCCACCATCATCCGTACGAACATTTATGCAAGCACGCACCACTAATGTCAATGCTAAGATAAAATAAAAGAAGTACTAGACTTGTCATGTCTCATCGCTTCCACGTCAATTCTTTTAGCTGCACACTGGGCAAAGGCCTCCCCAAGGATTTCCACGACGCTCATTTCTGCGCTGTCTGCATCCAACGGCGTAGAACGTAGCGAAGGCAAGCTATCCGCTCGGTGGACCGATGACCTGGTGCAGGTCGCGGGAAGCCGCTGGAAGCGGTATAAGAATATTAATTCTTAAAAACAATATTACAATGTTTATCAACGTAGCTAAGTGTTATATTTCAAGCAATAAATAAGACACCCAGTGGCGTTCATTGATAACGAATGTTTATGATTCCGTTAAGACGATTCATAACTCAGCTCTGCGCCCTTTCTTCCAATAAGTAGGTCCAAATACAGGATGTTACGTAAAATATACTATAATTATCTCATATTCTATCAGAAAGAGATGCATATAGGACTACCTACACTACCCTACCCTACCCTAAAACCAAATAGTTTTGGCTGAAAATAATTTTTTTATCGATGAATATCATATTTTAATACTTATTATCTTATTCCGGACGAAGATAAATGCAAAAACACAAAAATCATAAAAATTGGCTTAGCCGTTCTTGAGTATATTTTAGACCTAGATGTTGTTTATGCTAGATATAAACTCGAAGGTTGTGTGTAAAGTCGACTAACCCGCACTGGGCACGCGTGGTCCACTAAGGCCCGGTCGCCCTAATTTAGGTTAAGCTGGAGGCCCTCGGTGGGGACGTATTTGAGCTGATATGATTGTAAGTCAAAAATTGATCAGTTTCATAAGTAGAAGCCTACACTTTGGATCGTTTCCACCTCAAATGCCTCCGCTCCATTATGAGTAGAATAGAATAGAATGCTTTATTTGCTTAAGATAAGTATAAAAGGTCTTACAATAGTTTCAGAATCACTTTAGCTACTTTAGTGTTATTAGCATGCAAATATTTTTTGTAAGTACAAAAATAATAAAATAAAATAAAGTAGGTCCAAGTAATTATTCAACATTTTCCAAATTCATAATTCAAATAAAATAATGATACTACAGATTAACATTGCTTATATTTTAAAAAACCGTCAACGGAATAAAACATGTTCTGAAGAAGCCACTCATGCAATGTTGCCTTAAACTTGTTAAAGGGCAATTCCCGAATCGATTGCGGTATTTTATTGTATATATGAAGATCAGATGTTCCGATTGGGTGCGTAATACCGAAGTTCTGCGACGTGTCAATGTCGGTGGTATTGAAGCCTATTTAATGCAACGGTAGCTACGGTGGTGCGGTCACGTATCACGTATAAAGGAGGAGAGAGTGGCGAAGCGCATCTTCTATTCTGAACTGGAGGGTATGCGGAAACATGGCGGACAGCTCTTCTGGTACAAAGATGTTCTGAAGCGACATATAAACCCTCTCAATGGGAGAGTTAGGCAGCAGAACGGCCAGAATGGCGCAGGATTGTGAATAGGCAAGTGCGCGAGTTCGAGGATCAGCGTAAAGCTGACCTTGATAGCAAACGCGACCAGTTGAAGGACCGACCACCTGCGACCATTTCATACAATTACGAGGGTGGCATACTTAAATGCCCTCAGCGCACGAGGAGTTTCGCTGCGAAGATTGGCTACATAAACCATCTTCGAGCGCACGCGCGGCAAACCGACTAGGAGTCGAAGTGGTCGCCATGACCGAAATCGGATAGATCATCATCAAGTAGAAGCCTGACTTAAGAAATTAGTTTTATTTTACCTCTTTATTAGTTTAATTTTACCGCTTTGCAATAAGGTAGCGTTTTTTTAAAACGGCAGATTTTGCGTCCCTTTATAAAGTAGGTACTGATTAAAAAAAACTCCGAATAAAACCTATGTTTTTTTCTTCTGCGAAGCATTCTGCTAACCTGGCCAACTCTTTGACTGTATAATCAATCAAACCTGACCAAACCTAATATCGCTCGCTTCGCTCGCTCATTATAAAATTTTTACTCAGTAGTTTTTACACAAAGAAGCACATGATACAATGCGGCGAACTTTACTCCAACCTAATTGCAATCCGGCTAAACGTGATGTCGCCGAATTACAAAACGCCGCCGTTTTACAATCTGGCGTTATTCAGTGTGCTGTTTTGCAAAACGGCAAATTCAACAATACGGCTTCCGGCTTCCGTTCAAAGTTATTTCGGTACATAGGTATCTCTTGGTTTACTATTTTCATGGAACACTAGCATAAATTATCCGAAGAAAATGTTTTTAAAAATAAACCCGGCACTACAAAACTTAATTTATTGTTGTAACTATAACCTATCATTTTATCAATAGTGTGGTGTGTGCATGTGTGTTCTTAGCTTCAGATAGTTTTTAGAGTTCCGTACCCAAATGGTAAAAGCGGGACCCTATCCCTACTAATATTATAAATGTGAAAGTAACTCTGTCTGTCTGTTACGCTTTCCCGCAAAAACTACTGAACGGATTTGGCTGAAATTTGGTAGGTAGACAGATTAGGACCTGGATTCAGACATAGGCTACTTTTTACCACGCTCGCGAGCCGCTCGCGCACTGCGCACCCTCGAAAAGTCATAGAAACGTTGTCCACGCGGGTGAAACCGCGGGAAACAGCTAGTTACTAATACTTCGCTTTCCGTCCGTCTGTCCGTCTGTCACCAGGCTGTATTTCATGAACCGTGATAGCTAGACAGTTGAAATTTTCACAGATGATGTATTTCTGTTGCCGCTACAACAACAAATACTAAAAATTAGAAAAGGTAAAAGTCTCCAAACAATAAACGTATTTTTTTAAACGTGATGAAACTAGCGCCATCTAGCCATGATAGTACGGAACTGAAGAAACTAGCGCCATCTAGTACGATGGTACGTAACACTATGTGTGCGATTCCGACTCGCACTTGACCGGATTTTTATCCACAATTGGGTACTTGACAGCATCAAAAATAAATTCTGTAATGAAGTTCATCAAATAGCTCCCTTTCTACAATATCCAAAACATTTACTCATTTGGTTTTCCATAAACATTTTCTACTTTTAATTTATCAAAAACTCATAATTAGCACGTCAACGGCCATGAAGAAATGTGACGTCATAGTTTAATATTTCAAACATTTTCAGAAAAAAACTTAGTTTTTGACAGTTCATAAAAAGTAAGTCATATGACTAATAGGCAAGTACCGAATTGTTAAGCTCGTCTTTCAGTAAGATTTATTTGTACAAGACTTGTTTTTCTGAAAAAATTGATGTAAATTCCACTGAAACTTAGCTACATCCCGTAGTAGTGGCTGTTCCTCGGTGCTATCGATCGGCTATTCAATCCATTGGGAGGCTGCGATTTGCCTGCGCGCGGACAAAGTCGAAAGCCGGAACATTAATTCTGCTAATGCGTTTCCCGCATTCGCATTCACCGAGATAATAATCTGTATTCCAACAAAATAGGTTGCTCAAGTCTAAGAAAGTAAGGTTTTTGTAAATAGATACGTGAATAAAAAGTGCTACGTTATTTATCTTTTTTTTTTGTTCCGCATACAGAAGGGTGACAAATCAGTCTGTCAGTCTGTTACATGGGTTCCATGAGTTACCAATATGTACTTTATTGTTTTATGTACTTTATTATTTTATATAGTTGTGTGTGAAGTTGACCAACCCGCACTGGGCCCGCGTGGTCGACTAAGGCCCGATCGCCCTAATTCAAGGTAGGCTGGAGTTTCTCGGTGGGGACGTATATATGAGCTGATGTGTGTGTTTGTTTGTGTGTGTGTGTGGGTGTGTATGTGTACGGCAGAACGCACTAAACTTACTCGAAAATATTTTTTTATAATTTTTTTTTTCATACAAAATCTTTTTTTAATAATTTTGTTGAACTCATAATGCATGACCAAATACATACTTATTCGTATAGCATGTAAATTCAATAGCTCAAACCTTTTGTATGTAAATTGCAATTTTCAATTTCATTTGTAGGAGAACCATACAAACGCGATTTTTCCTAGATCAATAGGTATTACTTTGTAATAGGTAAAACATAAGAAACTCCGATGTGCAAAGTTTCATCAAAATCTTCGGAGCCATTTTTGAGAAAAACAGTAGTTTTAGTTTTTGTTGTATGACAGCTACTCTTTGGTTTGACGCGACGAAGAAACTTTTGATAATCCCCTAATGAAATAATTTAAAACTTTATGTTCCAAATTTGGTCTTAATTGGACTAAAGATATAGCCTCTAGATCTAGAGCCAAGCGTGACGGACGGACGAACGGACGGAATTTAGATATTCAGTTTTTCGGTATGTGTTAATGATATAGAACACATTTTCACGAAAATTGGAAAAAAAATCTTGATAACAAAACTTCCTCTACCCTACGTACGAACGTACCGTACTACGTACGTACTAACCGTACTACGTACGTACTTACCATACTACGTACGTGGTCGAGTCAGTAAAAATGTTCTCCCCATACATCAATTTACGTCACGGTCAATTCTTTAATTGCAAATGTATGTTTGTAAATCTGTTTTTCTTTTTTTTACCCGACTGCGCCACAAGGAGGATTATGTTTTTCGAGTGGTATATGTACATATGTACGTATTTTTACTTATTTCTTTGGCATGCTCTGTAGCCTAAAGGGCTTGATGGATCTTGAGTGCGAGGGGTCGTCTTGATCCCGTGAGTGACATAGGATACATTTTTAAACGATTGCCCAAAAAATCAGTTCACAATCTGCGAAGATATCGCGTAACAAACATACAAAAAAAACAACATACAGTCGAATCGAGAACCTCCTCCTTTTTGGAAGTCGGTTGAGAAATAGGTTCCATGCATAATGAATGACACATTTTGAATACGCAAAGTAACATACACGCATAACGACACTCACGCATAAAGACTAACGACACACACACATGCACATAACCACACGCACCCCCACAAACACACACACACATATACACATACACTAGTAAATGATGATCTAACACCCTCCACTTGTTTTATGTAGTTACTGCTGAAATTACTTCAAGAAAGTGAATTCAAGTCGTGACGAAAGTAATATATTTAAAATTACAGTTTCCTGAACAGCGTAGTGGCTAAAGACCTCTCGTAGCGTAGGTAAGTAGCAGCTTGAAGAGTGTCTTACCTAAGTGAGTAAGCGAAGTTTTAAGTTTTTATTTAATGTCGTATTTACCCGGGCCGCACTAAGAGCCAGGGCAGGTTTAAGTATACAAAAGTTTCGCGCCGTGTCGTTTTACCCGAGTTAGTGCCAGATGCTACTATGCTTTAGGTGGACTGAAATATTATTATGTAACTTTTTTAAAGAAATTTTATATTGCATACAAAGGGACTTAAGGCTCCTCCGTCCCTAAAATTAGCAACTCGATTCACGATGTTTCAAACATCGCACGAAATAGCTTGGAAATAAAGTTCTTGTCAGCTCGTACTGCAACGTGGCTGTTACGTCAATCGCTGTCGACCAATCGTGCGAAAATTGTGGTTTCTGTTTTCATTTTTTTTAATTGGGAACCGTGTATTTGTATTCATTTGAGCATTTGGCTTTTTGAGCATAAAAACTCTTTTCAAATAGAAGCTTGTACCTAAAAAGCTTTAATGTTTTTCGAAAAATTACTTCACAGCTCCACACCTCACAAGTACGTAATCAAAGTATATATATCATCATTACAGCTCATATACGTCCCCACCGAGGGGCTTGAGCCTACCCTGAATCAGGGCGATTAGGCCTTAGTCGACCACGCGGGCCCAGTGCGGGTTGGTCGACTTCACACACAACCTTCGAGTTTCTTCGCGGGCGTGTGCAGGTTTCCTCACGATGTTTTCCTTCACCGTTAAAATATATATATATTATTACATTAGTACTCACATACAGTATGGACACTCCCTGCCGCTCTCTAGATTGCGACCTCACCCCTTCGTCACCCAGATTAATACAGATTGGTTACAGTTTGGTTCTCGAAAGTATGGGATTTCACCAGGATTTTGTTTGCTTCGTCATTTGTATTTAGAAATGTCATTTCACGACCATTCTATGCAGTGTCCGGGGTGTGACGTAATAGCCTTTGAAATTTGTTCTTTCCAGCAGTTAAGTTGAATTGTGTCGGCCCGCAATCATTGGAATATTACAGTTGCATTAACTTTGTAGTTGCAGCTCGTCGGTTCCAGCAGTCAAGGTGTGCTAAACGCTGTCTGCGGGATCTTGCAACGGTTTGTTTAACTGCCCGCGGTAAATACCTAGTACTGATCGTTTAAGTTTTAAATGCGGAGAAGGACGAAGTCATAACTATACATTACACTGTAGTTGGGTTTAAAATGTAGCTAGGAGGTACGTATTTTTGAATCAATTTGTAAAAATGTTTAGATTTGAATTTTGATTAAAAACACTTAATTGCACAACATAAGAGAAAAAAAGATACAATGATTAGGGAAGTTGTACATATAGGCGAACTTATCGCTAACAAGCGATCTCTTCCAGACAACCTTTAGGTGAAGGAAACAAGTTTTGATATTATTAACTTAATTAAATAGCACGCTGTCTATTTAAACTTGGCGTTTCAGCATTTTTTCAGTGTTCTGTACCTCATAGGATCTTATAGGATCATTTAGATGTCCGCCTGTCTGTCTGTCTCTCAAGAACGTTTTTTTTTCAGGAACGAGGGAGGCATGAAGTAGAAACAATTATCAAATATTTAGGTCTACAATCCTTTGGAGGTGTAAAAAAATCAAGCTTATATCAAAGAATACTAAATAGAATAGAATATAATATATTAAAACAGAACAGAACAGACCAGAACAGAACAGAAGAGAATAGAACAGAACAGAATAGAATAGAGTAGACTAGAATAGAATATAATAGAATGGAATGGAACGGAACGGAATGAAACAGAATAGAATAGAGAAAAATATAATAGAATACAACACAACACAACACCACTCCACTCCACTCTACTCCACTCACAATAGAACAGAACAGAATAGAACAGCATAGAACATCATAGAACAGCATAGAACAGCATAGAACAGCATGGAATAGCAAAGAACAGCATAGAGTAGAGTTGAGTAGTGGTGTAAAGTGGAATGGAGTGGATTGGAGTGGAGTGGAATGGAGTACAGTGGAATGGAATGGAATGGAATACCCAACACCAGACGGCTACAAGCACCTTCCAATCAGCGGAACTGCTGCATTGATGCAGCACATCTTCGAGTAGGTTGGGGTGCAAAGGTTATAAGGGTAGACACAAAATATCGCATTGGGTCGATGTGTCGCTGCAACTGCAGCCCCCACTTACAAGTACAAAGATAAGATAAGTACCTAGTTGAACCTATCTATTAATACAGACAAAAGGGATGACGACAGCATCAGAAATTAATTATGAACTCTTGATCAGCAAATTGCCCTCCTACTTAAACTTCGGAAAACCTTACTCGTTTTGTTTTCCATCAAGTCTTCGATTTTTAATTCACCAAAATCACAAAATGAGTACATAAATGACGCTGCTAAACTATGACGTCACGCCTAGGTATTTCAAACATTTTTAAGAACAAAGTGTCGTTTTTGACAGGTGATAAGAAACAACTCAGATGACTAGCATTCGTCATCCCTATTGGCGAACAGCCCTACACACATTCACATACACGTTTACACATTTACAAACGTCATCTGTTTATGTAGTAGTAGGGTACTTAAAACACGCCCAATCTACTGAGTGTCCGAGGCGTGCTTGTATGTCGACGCAATAAAAAACAACCATTAATACCGCATATTTAGACACACACAAAAAACGTCGGTGGCTCAACCGATAACGACTCGGTTCTTCTAACCAAAGGTACCGTGTTCAAATCTGGACGGCCAATGTACCAATGAGTTTTTCAAAAACTTACGTACATGTACTTAACAATTGCTTTAACGGTGAAGGAAAACATCGTGAGGAAACCTGCACACAACTGCGAAGAAACTCGCAGGTTGTGTGTGAAGTCGACCAACCCGCACTGGGCCCGCGTGGTCGACTAAAGCCCGATCGCCCTAATTCAGGGTAGGCTCGAACCCCTTGGTTGGGACGTATATGAGCTGATAATAACAATAATTTAGACACTAGCAAGCAAATAAGACTTCCCGTTGACTTATATAATCTTAAAATTTGCAAAGTATCACAGCACAATTAAAGGAAAAATCAGAAAATCGTCAAATTTGTTGTTTTTTTAAATTAAAAAAAAAACATTTTTTGCTATAACAAACTTACATTTGCGGTTGAGATCATTTTGGAAACCACAAAGTTAAGTTCGTCATTTAATTCGTCTTGTGTTTTGTAAATATACAACACAAATAAATTTTTGGTGCCAGGGAGCCCGACTCGCACTTGGCTAGTTTTTCTTATCCTCTGTTTTTTTTAACACGCTTCTATTAGCTTCACTTGTATGTATGTATGTATGTATGTTTGTATGTATGTATGTATGTTTGTAACCGACTACTTTGCAGTTTGCACTCGATTTTGACCCACTTTAAACGGACAGAATTAATTCAAACTTTGTACATTTATCAAGAATCAGTGACATTTATAAATTTAACTCATTATCCTGAATTAAAAACTGAATAATAAATATAGTTTAAAAAAACTAAAAACAAGCTTTTAAAGCCCATCAAACTAAAAAGTGAAAAATAATCCTTACTAATAATATTATAAATGTGAAAATGTGTTTGTTTGTTACCTTTTCACGCTTCAAAACCTTAACCAATGTTTATGAAATTTGGCATGCAGGTAGCCTGTGGCACTGGGAAGAACATAGGCTACTTTTTATCCCGTGAAAATAGCATAGTCCGATGCAGTTCCTGAGGAAACTGAAAATATATTCTTTTTTTTGGTTAGTTTCTTTAACATTGCAACGGAACAATTGATTGGTGTGATTTTTTGCACAGAGGGGGTGGAAAATGACATAATTTACTAATAAGTCTATCCTGACATGGTTCCTGAGGGATCTGGGGAAAACTCATTTCCGCGCTCGCGCACGTCAGCGTCGCAACGGAGCTACGGACTGAAGTGGTTTTTTGTATAGAATTGGTTGAGGGGGTGGTATCGACTTCTAATCAGAATAGCCCGATATCGTTTCTGAGGGATCTGAGAAAAAACTCATGACCGCGCTCGCGAGCCGCTTGCGGCTCGCGCACTACTCACACTAAAATACAGTCATAAAAACTATGTCCACGCGGGCGAAGCCGCGGGCAAAAGCTAGTCATTAATATAAACTGAAAACTATAATGAACGAAAAATACTATTATCGTAAAAAAAGCTTGGGGCACTTTGTGCCATATTTTTCGTATATCGAGCCACCCACGCTTTTTTCACAATAATACTAGTATTTTTAAAAAAAAATCAAAAAATCAAAAATTGTTTATTTTGTAACGGTAGTTTGTACATAATATTTTGTGTTTGGACATCCTTTTAAGTAAAAAAGATACTTGTGACAGGATGCCCAGTTCTTCCATACCACTTAGTACAAATAAACAAACAAACAGATCAAATAGAAGTACATATAACATAACAAGGTTAATCCAAAAATTTACATAAAAGAGAAAAAGGAGAAACGAAATAAATAATAAAAGAACTATGAATAACGTGTGATGTTGTGTGTGTGTGTGTGTGTGTGTGTGTGTGTGTGTGTGTGTGTGTGTGTGTATGAATGTATGTTTGTGCGCACGTGTGTATGTGTGCGTGTGGTGTATGTATGTGTGTTTTACCTTATTCTATTCTATTCATGAGTTGCTCCACCTCACAGTATGTTAGGTTTTTTAACCATTCAACAACTAGTTTTTTTAATTCGTATAATTTGAGGGGATAGATGTTCAAAATCTTGTTTATTTTATTATATACAAAGACTGATTGACATTTATAATTATGACTGGCAAATGTAGTGTTAATTATACAGCGGTCAACAATGTCTTTCCTTCTTTTGTTTAAAATGTTGCTATCATAGGGAAGTGATTGATGTTTTTTCAAGAGTAATTGAAGAATATAAAGTTTTCTTACAGAAAGTAGGTTACAGGTTAAGTATAGATCTTTGGTAGGAAATCGATAGTTTTTGAAGTACATTACTTTAAGAAGTGATCGTTGCGCTCTCTCTAGTTCAAGGAATTTGATTTTAGAAGATCCTCCCCAGATTGGAATACAATAATTTAAGATCGATTGCACAAGAGCAATGTAAATTTGGTTGATTAATTCTCTTGAAGTTACATGTCTCAACATCTTAAAAATCCAAATGAGTTTTCTAGTCCTAGTGGTAGTTACTTCAAGTTGTTGATGCCAAGATAATCTTTGGTCTATAATTACTCCTAGATATTTCGTACTACTAATTTTATCTATTATTGGACATGTACATTTATTTACCAGGCTATCGCACTTGTGTATTTTGACGTTAAAGTTATTACGAGGTTGAGAACGATTGTTAATCGAGAAACACATGTAGTTCGTCTTAGAGGTATTGAGAGTAAGTAGGTTAAAATTGAGCCAGCTTGCAATTCTAGATAAACCTGCCTCTGATATCTCACGTAGCTTATCCCAAGAGTCCCGTGTAAAAACTATAGCAGTATCGTCTGCATAAGAAATTATATGTCCATTTTCAATTTTATAATTACATAAGTTTTCGTTCATTATTGTTTCAGCTTATATTAAGAACTAGCTTTTGCCCGCGGCTTCGCCCGCGTGGACATAGCTTTTATGACTCTTTTTAAGGGTGAGTGGTGCGCGAGCCGCAATCAGCTCGCAATCGTGGACATGAGTTTTCTCTCGGTACCTCAGGAACTGCATCGGGCTATTCAGATTAGCAGTCTTTGTCACTTCCCACCCCTTCAACAAATTCTATACAAAAAATTACTTTAATCCGTTGCTCCTTTGCGACGCCACCGACGTGCGCGAGCGTAGAAAAAAGTTGTCCCCAGATCCCTCGGGAACTATGTCAGGATATACTTATTTGTAAATCATATCATTTTCCACCTCATCTCTGTGCTAAAAATCACACCAACCATATTTTCGTTTCGATTTTAAATAACTTAACAAACAAAGGGTATTGTTTTAGTTTCCTCAGGAACTGCATCGGGCTATGATAATTTCCACAGATAAAAAGTAGACTATTTCATTCCCAGTGATATGCTAAATTTCATCACGATTGGTAGAGGTGTTGAAGTTTGAATAGGTAACAAACAAACAAACACATTTTCACATTTATAATATTAAGTAAGGATTTCTAAATCTAAAATAACATATAGAGCGTCGGTGGCAGAATGGTTAGGGCCACTACCTCCTGTCCGGAAGGCCGTGGTTTGAATCCTGCCACTTACCAATATCTATTCGAATATCGATTTCGTACTGGTATGCAAAATGCGTCTTTTCGCAAAAATCCTAGGAATATTGCACACTATGGAGTAGAACACTCCGAATAAAACCAAGGCGTACGAAGCCTAGCTGGGCGAGGCTCCTTTTTACGGTAGAAAAAGACATGCTTACCAAACCTAACCTACCTAATTGATAAGCCCTTACCGTGCCGAAGTAGTAAGACAGGTTTCCCCAGAGTTTCAATAATACCTTCGCGGCTGGACGTAGAAGTGGAATCAAGTAACCGATTTAGACGTAGCTGAGGAAACCAAATGTATAAAAATCTAATAAAAATTTAAACTGTATCACTATATCTATATCACTATTCGCTGGGTGCGAAGCACTAGGTTGGGGGTAATATAATCGATCGCAGCGCTCGTGGTGGCCAAAAGTAAAAATAATGTTGGCTCTGTCATCTGTCATATCTTAGTAATCTGTTTAGACTTGGTTACCTACTTTTAATAAAACCCGGTCCATAAAATAATACCCATTTCTATCGGAAAACAACGATATTTAATTTATCACTAGCGATACATATACAGGAATAATTATATATGTTTAATATTATTGAATGATACCATTAAATTATTTTTATCTTCTTGTTTTACAGTAAAACTACAACTATAAATGACGTAAACAAACCCTGACAAATTCAAATAAAACACACTTTTTTAATAAATTCTCCTTACCTCGTTTGATTTGAATGTCCAAAAATTATTTTACAAATCTTTCTCCACCCAAATCAAGTTATCACAGTTATTTTTGAAATAATTTAATAGATCAATCAAATCAAATCAAAATAATTTATTTTAAATAGGTGCTTACACACACTTTTAAATATAATAAAAACATAAGATAATTTTTGGATTATATTAATATTTTGTTACAATGTCGTGATTAAATGTCAAAACGTCAGAGCCAACAAAGTTGCGGACGCTAGGTGGCGCAGAACTCGTGCACAGAGCCAATAACTTACTTACACTACATCTGTCTCACTCTAACTACAGTTACCTATGAAAAGAGAATGCCGTTACTCAAACGTGGAGCCATTATGTGACAAACAATTTCTCTCTGGAGATATTAAACTCTTTGGGGCTCCCTGTAATATTGTGACGAAGTCATAACCTTTTTACATAATTTTCTTTTTAATTTGTTTGTTTTATCTTACAAAGAATTAAAATTTCATAGATATACTGCCGGTGGTAATTCAATTTTTACATTAATAAGACCCTGACAAAGACCTTTTTTTTTACAATTGGTAAGCCCTTGGCATCATCTCACCTAATGGTAAGTGACGCTGATGCCGAAGATGGAAGCGGGCTTACCAAGATTCCCCAATGCAATGGAGAACTGGCTATCTTATCTTCATGCCGGAACACATCAATGCTTTTTTTTAACACACTGATGTTTGGCGGCAAGACTTAGATAGGATGGTGGTAGCTAGCCAGGCGGGCTTAGAAAATGCCCTAGCATCAACCAAACCGAATCTTACTTGTTGACCCCACCGGGAATCGAACCCGCGACCTCCTGGTGTGAAGCGAATGGACTAACCATTACGCCACTACAATTATTTCATCGCGTATGCTTGCTTAGACACGATGGGGGCGCGTCGAAGCCGCAATATTTACAAACACAACATCATTTGCGAGTCCAACATAGCCCAGATGGTTCTCAAACTTTAACTTCGTGACGACAGCCACTCTGGTTGTACAACTGTCAGAAAGTTGGCAAAGTGTCACGACGAGTTGGCCAGTTTCGATTCGAAGCTACTCGTAAATGCTTGCTTACCAACTGTACGGTGGCTCTTTAGTCGGAACTAGTCGGAAGGTGTACTGTACAGTGTACAGGACTAATTTAATCGAATTTGATACCAAGTTTACTGAATGGATAAAACTTCCTATCTAGCTGCTAGGATGAATGTTACCTCGGAATGTACCGCCTCTGTGGCGTAATGGATAGTTCATTCGCTTCACACCAGTAGGTGGCGGGTTCGATTCCCGGTGGAGTCAACTTGTAAGACTTGGTTTGGTAGGTGGTAGGGTATTTTATGAGCCCGCCGGGCTAGCTATCACTATCTTATCTAAGTTTTGCTGCCAAGCTTAAGATAAGATAGCCAGTTATTCATAGCTTTGGGGAATTTTGGTAAGCTCCCTTCCATCTTTGACATCATCGTCACTTACCATCAAGTGAGATGGTGCCAAGGGCTTAACAATTATATTTTTTTTTTTAAATCTGCCGGAACCAAGCATTATGATCCTTCTATGAACTTTATGATAAATCATTAAAAAAACTTCAGCGAAGACAACACCTAAGTTTAAATACGACACAAAATAGACAAAACAATCAAGAAAAATTTAAAATAAATAATAGTTAGTTCAAGAAAAATCTTTTAAATGCACTGAAAATTATCCCTATTATTGTTTTATTTTGTTATGTTAAGGATTTTGAGCATCGGTGGCGTAACGGCTAGGGCCGCCGCCTCCTGTCCGGGAGGTCGTGGTTCGAATCCTGCCACCTACCAATGTGATTTCGAATTTCGATTTCATATGTACGTTTATCAGACGCTCTTACGGTGAAGGAAAACATAGTGAGGAAACCTGCACATTCCAGCAGAGAAACTCGCAGGTTGTGTGTGAACTCGATCAACCCGCACTGGGCCCGCGTGGTCGACTAAGGCCCGATCGCCCTAATTCAGGGTAGGCTCGAGCCCCTAGATGGGGTCGTATGTGAGCTGATAATATGATGGTGTTAAGGATTTTTACTTGGACATCTAGCAACTATAACCACTCAATCATTACTTTTATTTCACTTCCCAACTGTTTCGCAACAGTAGGCTTTTAGTTCTCATTTATATTCCGACAGAATAGGCAACTTCGCCCACAAAGTATTGGCTGAACGTTTATACGACGAAAGATTAATCTGAAGCTAATCTACGTCGAAGTTGTTGGAAACTTGTGTATCTGATCGCGGCGTGGAGACAAGGTTGAGTTTCGAGCCGACTTCCGATAGTTGGTTCTCCATAGCTTGTACTTTGCTAGCCTTTGTTACTTGAAGATTTCATAAGGGAATTGTAAATTACTAGCTGTCCCGGCGAACTTGGTACCGCCTCATACTACACTACACTACAACTGTAACAAGTGTTATGAATAAATTTCATTTTCATTTTCTACTACCTTACACTACACCAAAGTATATAATATTAGTACTAACATACAGTAGGACACTCCCTGCCGCTCTCTAGATTACAACCTCACCGTTTCAACACCCAGATTGATACAGATTGGTTGTAGTTTGGTTCTCAAACGTATAGGAATTCGCCGCGATTTTGATTGATCCGTCATTTGTTTTTAGAGTTTTTAGAAATGTCATTTCACGACTGTTTGTATGCAGTGTCCGGGGTTTGACTACACAACTGTTTGTAGATATTGCAGGAATTTTTAGGGCATTTTTTTACACCTTGAGTTACATTGTTTGCGTCTTAGTAAGGATCCCTAATTTTTTGAATGTATAATATAGCCTGTAGCAACCGCGGATAGTGTAGCTTCCCAACGGTGAAAGAATTTTTCAAATTGGTCCATTAATTTCGGAGCCTATTAAATCAAATATTTCCTCTTTATAATTAGTATATAGGTAGATATAACTAAGCCACCTATTGAAGTCTCAATGTCACCCAAACGGCGATCGAGCGAGCTACATACCTACGTGATCGAATCAGAAATTAGGAGATCCGTAGCTCACAGAATTGCTAAACTTATTGGCAGTGGGCGGAGCACATATCTCGTAAATTTCTCGAGTGGCCGCAGTGGGAAGACGTAGCTTAGGAAGACTCCCACTGGGTAGGCCAACAACCTGGTGAAGGTCACGGGAAGCCACTGGATGCAGGAAGCTGAGCGCAGGACCGGTCGTTATTTTAATAATTGGGGAATCCATTTGTCCAGCAGTGGACTTCTTTCGGCTGATAAGATAATGATGATGGGCCACTTAGCGTTGTTACTTTTGGAACACTAAAGGTATGCTATTAATGACAAATAATCAAGCGATAATAGGTTATCTTGTAACAACAGCATGTTTGCTGGAAAAGATCCCGTAAGGGATAGTCCGTCTTTATACCATACATTATCTGTTTCCCGCGGCTTCACCCGCGTGGACAACGTTTCTATGACTTTTCGTGGGTGCGCAGTAGCGTAGACAAAAGTAGCATATGTGTTAATCCAGGTCCTAATCTGTTTACCTACCAAATTTCAGCCAGATCCATTTAGTAGTTTTTGCGTGAAAGAGTAACAAACATACATCCATACATTCTTTCAAACTTTCGCGTTTATAATATTATATTAGGATAGCTGTCCCGGCGAAATTCGTAGCGGCTTATACTACACTACACTACATAAACTGCACTGCACTACACTGCACTACACTACACTGCACTACACTACACTACACTAAACTTAACTACACTACATAAACTGCACTGCACTACACTGCACTACACTACACTGCACTACACTACACTACACTAAACTTAACTACACTACATAAACTGCACTGCACTACACTGCACTACAGTACACTACACTAAACTACACTACACTACATAAACTGCACTGCACTGCACTACACTACACTACACTACACACCGCACACCGCACCCTACACACTACAAAACACTACTTTTTGTAGTTTTGCAAAATTTTTAGGTAATTTTTTACACTTGGGTTACATTGTTTGAGTTTTAGTAAGGATCCCTAACTTTTTTGAAAATATAATATAGCTTATAGCAACCGCGAATAGTGTAGCTACCCAACGGTGAAAGATTTTTTTAAATCGGTCCAGTAGTTTCGGGTCCTAATCAATGCAAACAAACAAAAGAAACCAATCAAATCTTTCTTCTTTATAATATTATTATTAGTATATTAGTACAGATATCTGTTTTATGTTGTGTATTCAAACATGTCAATAAAGAGTTCACAAACAACAGAGTACCTATATACGCATCCCGATTAGGAATATCTCAAAGGAAACACAATCTGAGCTCAATGGGCTACAATAACAGCTCACATCAGAATTCCAACACCAACTTAGGCACTTGTCCCACCCACGTCGACGAAAAAGCGATTAGCTATCGACAATTTCTTTTCTCAACATTAGATTATGTGTCAATAAAAGAGATATGTCGACAGCGTCTGTGGCGTAACGGCTAGGGCCGCCGCCTCCTGTCCGGGAGGTCGTGGTTCGAATCCTGCCACTTATCAATGTGATTTCGAATTTAGATTTCATATGTACGTTTATCCGACGCTCTTACGGTAAAGGAAAAAAACATCGTGAGGAAACCTGCACACGCCTGCGGAGAAACTCGCAGGTAGTGTGTGAAGTCGACCAACGCGCACTGGGCCCGCGTGGTTGAATAAGGCCCGATCGCCGCCCTAATTCAGGGTAGGCTCGAGCCCCTCGGTGGGGACATATATGAGCTGATATCATCAAAAGAGATACATACATCAATAGATAATCGCTGACACTGCCAGCGATTAACTATTAATATACAGGGTGTAACATAAAGGTGCAGTGATACTTTAAGGTGGGCTTGAATTCATCAAACTGAACAATTTTTGTTCTACAACTTTGCTGAAATCGCGATTTTTTTTTTGGATTTTCCATATAAATCGGTCAGCTATTTGGCCAGCTTTGCTGAAATTGCGATTTTTTTTTGGATTTTCCATATAAATCGGTCAGCTATTTGGCCAGCTTTGCTGAAATCGCGATTTCTTTTTTGGATTTTCTATATAAATCGGTCAGCTATTTGGTCAGTTCTGTATCAAAAATCCAAAAAAAAATTCGCGATTTCAGCAAAGTTGTAGAACAAAAGTTGTTCAGCTTGATGAACACAAACCCATCTTAAAGTATCACTACACCTTTATGTTACACCCTGTATGTATCTCTTTTATTCGCACGGGATCTACATCTATTGTACGTTTCTTGAGCGAGTTGAGCGAGAAAATAGTCGATAGTTAGTCGCTTTCTCGTCGCGGTGGGATAAGTGCCTAATACCTGTCAATAGAACGGCCATACATATTGGAGGGCTCAATATCGGCAGATATTATTTAATATATTTATCTCTTTTATTCACACGGGATCTAATCTATTGTACGTTTCTTGAGCGAGTTGAGCGAGAAAATAGTCGATAGTTAGTCGCTTTCTCGTCGGCGGTGGGACAAGTGCCTAATACCTGTCAATAGAACGGTTATACATATTGGAGGGCTCAGTTTCGGCAGATATTATATAATATATGAATCTCTTTTATTCACACGGGATCTACATCTATTGTACGTTTCTTGAGCGAGTTGAGCGAGAAAATAGTCGATAGTTAGTCGCTTTCTCGTTGCCGGTGGGACAAGTGCCTAATACCTGTCAATAGAACGGTTATACATATTGGAGGGCTCAATTTTGGCAGATATTGCCGCATGAACGCGCCGCAATTAACATCCACACCGATAATACCCATATACATATAAATAGCTAATATTAAGCTTGAGGAGAGTACGTGCATTATATACTAGCTGTGCCCGCGACTTCGTCAGCGTGGAGATACTGAGAAAATCTCACAGGAACTCTTGAATGTTCCGGGATAAAAGGTATCTTATATGTTAACCCGGGCTATAAGGAACCACCATACAAAATTTCATCAAAACCGGCTTGGTCGTTCTTGTGTGATGCGCGAACATACAGACAGACAAATAAAAATTCCAAAAGTAGTTGTTTTGGCCTAGTAATATCCACCACAGTTATTAATTTCCAAAAATATTTCATGTACAGACACGTCCCCGTTACAGTTTCATTATATGTATACATCGAAAAGACGCGAAATAGTGGAGAAGGTGTGACGAAGTCAATCTTTTTTGTTGTTATTTTCAACCTGCTCTTATCAACCTCTGTTGTCTATTTTTACTTTTTGGTTGTTATTTTCAACCTGGTCTTATCAACCTCTTTTGTCTATTTTAACTTTTTGGCTTTTTTTTAAACCTGCTCTTATCAACCTGTTTTGTCTATTTTTACTTTTTATTTTCAACCTGCTCTTATCAACCTCTTTTGTCTATTTTTACTTTTTGGTTTTTATTTTCAACTTGCTCTTATCAACCTAATTTGTCTATTTTAACTTTTTGGTTTTTATTTTCAACCTGCTCTTATTAACCTCTTTTGTCTATTTTTACTTTTAGGTTTTTATTTTCAACCTGCTCTTATCAACTTCTTTTGTCTATTTTTACTTTTGGTTTTTATTTTCAACCTGCTCTTATTAACTTCTTTTGTCTATTTTAACTTTTTGGTTTTTATTTTCAACCTGCTCTTATTAACCTCTTTTGTCTATTTTTACTTTTAGGTTTTTATTTTCAACCTGCTCTTATCAACTTCTTTTGTCTATTTTTACTTTTGGTTTTTATTTTCAACCTGCTCTTATTAACTTCTTTTGTCTATTTTTACTTTTTGGTTTTTATTTTCAACCTGCTCTTATTAACTTCTTTTGTCTATTTTTACTTTTTGGTTTTTATTTTCAACCTGCTCTTATTAACTTCTTTTGTCTATTTTTACTTTTTGGTTTTTATTTTCAACCTGCTCTTATTAACTTCTTTTGTCTATTTTTACTTTTTGTTATTTGTCTTTTTAGGGTTCCATACACAAAGGGTGAAAACAAGACCCTATTATTAAGACTCCGCTGTCCGTCCGTCTGTCTGTGTGTTCGTCTGTCACCAGGCTGTATTTCATGAATCGTGATATAGCTAGACAGTTGAAATTTTCACAGATGATGTATTTCTGTTGCCGCTGCAATAACAAATACTAAAAATTAGAAAAATTGAAAATCTCCATACAAAAAACGTGTTCTTTTCAAACGTGAAGAAACTAGCGTGGTGCGTCGAGCTCTTTTACTGCACTTGATTGGGTCAAAAATCATTTTTTTTAATTGTTTTATTCTTATAGCGAAAAAAGAGTGCAAACTTGTGCAAAATATTATTACTTTCGCATACGATTAACTGCCTCCGGATTTTCTTCAAAGTTTCTGAAAATATGGTTATAGGAGGTAATCAACCCACTTCTAAAAAAGGAGGAGGTTCTCAATTCGTTTCTATGTTTTTAATGTGTGTTACCTCAGAACTTTTGACTGGGTAAACTGATTTTGATGATACTTTTTTTATTTGAAAGCTAGTGCTTTCCGTGTGGTTCCATATAAATTTTATCAAAATCGGTGTGGTACTTTATTAGAAAATGAAAAAAATAAAAATAATAATGCAAAAATGTACTAAGTTGTTGCGATGGAAGTCGGTTTTTTAACGTGTTTAGCTTTTTTTTTCGAGAGTTTATATTACATTCATCTTTTTAAATATTCGCAACTCTGTTTGAAAGGAAATATAGTCAATTTGTTAAATAAAGTCAAAAAATCTCTTGTTTCCAGCAATGAGAGGCACGAGGTGAAGAGGCGGAGGTCACCGATTACACTTTGCGCAACACAATTCACGCGTCAGTAACACTGAAGCTAATGAAGTGGTAGGTGGTTTTTTGGTCGTTGTTACTATGGAACGTACTCGAAACTAGACTAAATTTTCCTTGTTTAGCGAAACTTGTAATCTCAAAGACAATATGTTACCTTCTTATGAGGATATAATCAAGTTTTATGATTGGACGAGGTGGCTATTAAAATTCAATCAAGGCACAAAAAAGTAGTCATCATTTCAAGAAATCGCGAGTGAATTATCATACTGAACTAAAAAAAACTGAAAAATGTATCAATACGTACCATTTCACAAATCAGAGTGATGGAAATGCTGAAGTAATATAATTTAAAATGCAAAAATTTACCTAAATTATCTCAAATTCTAGAGAAACGTCTCGAAGATTTCCGGCTTGGTAGCAAAGCTCTTTTCGACATTCCCTCATGCAAGTGTAAGGGTTTAAGCACCTATATTTATCCTAAATATCTTAAACTACTTACAAGTGAACACAGTGACTTACAAATGAACACAGTTTCTTAATCGATCAACGTATTTCAAGAAAAATGATCGCAGAACTGTTGACATCACTACTACATGTCAAGTTAAGAAATCTTTGAAAAGAAAAATCCTAAAGCAAGAATTCTTTTGATAATATTAGGAAGTACGCAATAATAAATCGTCTCCAGTAAAAAAAATATATGCTTTCTGCGATTCCGTTGAGTTCAATCAGAGTGTCACTCGTGCTAGACACAAAAACTGATACAGCGCCGCGGACTTCCACCACTACCATGAATTATTCTTCAACATCAATACTTATCACAGGTATGGAGAATCTAACAGAGCTAGGGCAGCTATAGCATTAGCAGTTTTTCAAGCCACTAACTTGATTGTAATTGATTGTAATTGTAACCAGTAATTGATCCGAACAAGCAACGCAGATAACGAAAGAAGCTTCGTGAGTAAGCTGCGCAATTTATACTAAAAGCTCGTACAATCACACAGATCAAACGCCGCCTATTTCAAGTTCCGGAGATAAACCTAGATACTCGATTCTAGATCAAACCGAGATCTTCATGCGTACGAGTAGATCTGACCGATTGACAGCAAAATGTCACCGGAATAAGTGACGAAAATTTGCATATGTTTGGTGAACAAAAAGGTGAGGGTGAATTGCTTCTGCTGCGCCTGCTCTGTCATACCCAAGCAGAGGAAAGGGCAGTCTAGACTGTGACATAACCTCAAGTACTTTGTGCAGTAAATTTGCAAGAGAAGGCCACATAAAAGCTCAGATAGCGTCTCGAAAAAATATGCCAAAATTCGACAGTAAGAATGGATTTTGTGGTAAATTAAAACCAAAAAATTAGATATCGTCACGTTATTTCTGGCATTTTTTTTAAACTTTTAACAAGTAGCATGCTCTATAAACTTGTATTTTATTACAAAATACTATATTTGAAACTGTATTGTATACTCCTTAAAGGGATTTGACAGAAGCCTTCTTTTGTTTTTTATTTTATTTTATTTCATGGTCAATCCGAAGTCTAAAGATGATATCTGACCGTAACCATTTTCTGCATACTAAGAATAACGTACTTATGCACCTTTTTATCAGTATTACGTTTCAATATAAGACATTTTTGTTCTCCATATATTCCTGACCCACCCTAGTGTATAACGCGCAACTTTTTTATAAAGTTTAAATTACATTAAAAAAATATTTTCAATTTTCGTTTCGCGAGCTCATTTACAATCTGCCGTACGACATTTGGACAATTTACCTGACTCGGCATTGACCGTTTACATACGGACGAATTATAACAAATTGTCTGAATCAGCGTACAGCATTATACAATTTGCATGACCGTTTACATACAGACGAATTATTAAAAAATGTGTATGTAAAATGACTAATCATACAATTTGCCTGCCACATGTATATGTGTTTGCTTACTAACTTAGTTTTATTCTTAAGCACTCCTCTTCACTAAACTTAACTTTAGTGTTAAAAATAACACACCGAACAACTTAGTTTTATTCTTAAGCACTCCTCTTCACTAAACTTAACTTTAGTGTTAAAAATAACACACCGAACTGATTGAGCTGGAATAAAACTGTTGTTTTCATAATGATGCAGGATTTTCTTGATGTTGTTAAGTTAACGGTTCTTGGTCATTATTCCAAAGTTTCCTGCACTGTTAACAGTCTCAGAGTTTAAGAGCCATTCAATCGATACATACTCGTATATTGTATAGAATAGATGGCGCAATAAAACTGATTTAAAAGTGATTTACGGAGTGAAGAAAGTACTGTGAATTGGCAAATAAATCTAATTTGAGATATTGGTTAGGTTTGATTGTCTTTCACTAATAGAGTCTAAAATACAAATAAAAATGTGCGTGTGTGAGTGTGTGCTTCCATCCAGTGTTCTAGATCTCTAACTACTGGATGGATTTAGATAAAATTTATGGTTAGAGCAATATTACTTTTATGTCTCAAACCGTTTTTTTTTTCAAATTCTACCCATCTTAATTTTTTAAGTTTGCCACCATAGGTAAAAATAACTTATTATTTCTTTACTGAATAATGGCTCTATTGATTTTGATGTAACTCGGTACGTTACTATAATAGGGGATCGGACTGCATCAAAAATAAATTTTGAAATATGCTTTCCTAAATTGCTGTCCTCTGGAAGTTTAAAAAAACCTTACTTGTTTTGTTTTTCCATTACCTCTTCAATTTTTAATTGATCAAATTTACAAATTAAGTTCGCCAATGACCCTTAAAATCTATGACGTCACTTGTGGGTATTTCAAACATTTTTAAGAACAAAATTTCGTTTTTGATCATAAAAAGTAACTCAAATGACAAGCAGTCCGATCCCCTATTTAAGATGGCCTACAACCCGCGTTTGTTCATCACATCATGAAAAATCAGAATAAGTTACCTCCGATACAAATCCTGGTTAATTGTTATTTTTTCTCGAAAATAGCTCTAAGTATTTGTATGAAACCTTATAAATAACTAGGACCCAATAATGCCAACTGCACTTGTTAGCCAATCATTGTAAAACAAATCCGAGTAAGGTACTTCGCGGGTAGCCGATGGATGCGAGCAGCGTAGGACCGGTCGTCGTGGAAATCCTTAGGCGCCTTTGTCCAGCAGTGGACGTTTTTCGGCTGATGTGATGATGATGATGATAATGATGCAGGTACTTCCTATACAAACCTAAATTATTTGTGAATTTTTCGTTAAGTCTGATAAACATAAATTTATTCTTCGCTACTAAGTAAGCGTATCATTTATTTATGTTTGCCCGACTACGGCAGACGGTAAAGGCTTCGCGAGAAAGTATACACAGCGTGGCTGTATGACTAATTTCATTTTATTTAATTTATTTTACATAAGTATTGTTTTAGTTCTCTTTACTCGATACTCGTGCACTACCAGTTTTTGTGCTTTTGTCTCCAAACACCGGGTTGTCTGGAAGAAATCTCTTTGAGCGATAAGACCGCTCTAATTTTACAGCTAAAGTACGCTCATAAGATTTCGTATTAAGTTGTGTTTTTCTTTAAATTTTCAAGTTATAGTTTTTAAGTTTTTCATTGTGTTTATTGTTTAATTAGTGTGTACAATAAATAGTGATTATCTTAACTTAAGCTTTCAAAAGCGTTTCATTATCAAACCAACTTTCAATTTGTGATCACGTACGAAAGTGGCTCCATTGTTAAGTATTTACGTTATAACCAATCATTTTGTTAATACCTACTAAACTAAGTGCGTTACTATTTACCTATCATCATCATATCAGTCGAAAATCGTCCACTGCTGGACAAAGGCCTTCCCCAAGGATTTCCACGATGACCGGTCCTGCGCTACCCGCATCCATCGGCTTCCTGCGATCTTCACCAGGCCTTCCTTCGCTACATTTTCCGGTACACGGTCGCCACTCGAGAACTTTACTGCCCCAATGGCCATCTGTTCTACGAGCTATGTGCCCTGCCCACTGCCACTTCAGTTAAGCGATTCTGTTAGCTATGTCGGTTACTTTGGTTCTCCAGTGGATCTCCTCGTTTCTGATTCGATCACGAAGAGAAACTCCGAGCATAGCACGCTCCATTGCTATTTGGGTGACCTTGAGTCTTCTTATAAGGCCCATAGTAAGGGACCATGTTTGAGTTCTGTATATCATCCATCACTGGCAACACACACTGGTCAAAGACCTTAGTCTTGAGACACTGCGGTATTTAGGATGTGAAGATATTGCGAAGCTTCCCAAACGCTGCCCAGCCGAGTTGGATTCGTTGATACGTACCTATATTTCTACCTATTCTCATTTTTTCAGTAAAGTCCGAAGCTGAGAGCAGATGCCAGGCTGCATCCGGCTGACGTCCGGTTGCGATAAGACCTCATTGTGTAAGGATCTTTTGATATTCTGAACGCGTTGCTGTGTATTTGATAGAAAATTATATGAAGGTGGTCATTTTCATAAATAGGACAGAACGAAAGGCCTATCTATGTATCAACACAATGGACACAAAAGACCACAAGTACTGCACCATTTTCACATTTTTTTTTATCTACCATTGATAAGCCCTTGACATCATCTCACCTGATGGTAAGTGACGATGATCCGAAGATGGAAGCGGTCTTATCAACATTCCCCAACGCAATGGGGAACTGGCTATCTTTTCTTAGTGCTGAAACAAATCAATGCTGTCAAAATTGATGTTTGGTGTCAAGACTCAGATAAGATGGTGGTGGCTAGCCAGGCGGGCTTAGAAAATGCCCTACCACCAACGAAACCGAGTTTTACTAATTTAAACCCCACCGGGACTCAAACCCGCGACCTCCAAGTGTGAGGCGAATGGACCAACCATTGCGCCATGAACAGGATGAAATTAAAATCGTTGTATCTGCAATTCCGAGTTTCAAACCCAGTAATTATACAAGAGTATTTTATTTACTGGGCCCGCGTGGTCGAATAAGGCCCGATCGCCCTAATTCAGGGTAGGTTCGAGCCCCTCGTTGGGGACGTATGTGAGCTGATATAATAAATTTAATTATAATCGATGCATTAAACTATCTAAGGCAATTTTCATCTTCCACATTATTGTAAAATACGGACTAGGTACCTTTAAAATAGTTATTTATGCCACTTCCAATTAATAAGAGCCATCTAACATGAGTGCTAGCGAAGCTGAGTTGCACAATAGACAGCACGAGTGTTACAATGGCTAATTGCGTGCAGTGGCATACAATACTTTTTCTACGACCATGAAATAAATAAAAATACATTGAAATTTTGTTATAATCAATTAATCATATATTGAATTTTTGAAGCCAAAGCCATAAAAATATTTAAAAAGTTTCATTGTAGTACAGTTGTCTCGTTTTGAAATGATCATTGTAAAACGACTTGTAGGAATGAATAATTTTGTGATATGATTTGAGGTTATGTATTATGCAAATTACCAAATGGGAGTAGAAAAATATAATCCTTACTAAAATTATAAATGTGAAAATGTGTTTGTTTGTTTGTTACCTTTTCACGCTTCAACGCCTTGACCAATCTTTATGAAATTTGGCATGCAGGTGGCCTGTGTCACGGGGAAGGACATAGGCTACTTTTCATCCCGGGAAAATAGCATAATCTGATGCAGTTTTTGAGGGAACTAAATAAATACTCGATTGTTGTGATTTTTTGCACAGAGATGGTTGAGTATACATAATTTACATAAAACGACATAATTTACTAATCACCCTTAAAGACAGTTAATCATCCTTAAATACAGTCACAATAACGATGTCCACGCGAGCGAAGCCGCGGGAAAAAGCTGGTTTCAAATAATTTACAGGTCATATGTATTATTACTATTATTCCTTCTTCATTATGACTTGATGGGCTCCGAGCCTCCAACACGGTGCTCAGTGTTTTAAAAACCCTTGCCATCGGGCATTCTAATTTTATTTCATGGATCGATGGGGTCTTGTACTCATATATCAAACGCAAAAATGGAACTCCCTTGTGAACGTTTTGTCTAATTAAAAAAAAAATCTAGAGTCGGCAACTTTAATGCAAAAACGAAAAACAGTTCTTTACACCAATTTTGTTACACCCTGTATAATGTTCGTTGGCAAGTTTATTTAGAACTCTCGGCCCATCTTATAAGCGCCTTGGCCGTTTGTCGGCTTTGCTTCCGTTCGCTCGGGTCTTCGTCTCAGGATCTCTCAGGCACTAAGGGGCCGGGCAGGAAATGGCGCGGCCGCAGACATCCTTCATTTCCTGGTCCCTTCGCCTGTGCCTGGATCAGAGGTCCAAACCCTTAGGGCAGCCAATGTTAATCTATTTGATGTCAGTTACAAATTGTTATGGAAGATTTTCAATTTGAGGTTGGCCATCGTGTGGAGTATGAAGTACAATAAATATCACTCAGCTCTATAAAGAGAAAGAGTTTTTCTTTTTTAACGCGCTTTTATATTAGCTTCACTTGTAACTATGTATGTAAGAAAATCTTGGAATCTTCATTTGACCCACTTCCCGGTCTTCGATTAGGATGAAATTTGGCACACGCTCTGAGTTCTAATGACAATACATGACTAGCTAAGAAACGTCATTACAAATCTAATATGGCGGCCTCCCCAAGATGGCGGACTGGCTGTTTGAAATCCACCCCCATGATATGGGTATCAAATCAAAGAGTTTGCTGTCAGGAATACGAAAAAATTTGTCACGTGACTTAAATTCAACATGGCGGACATCAAAGATAACTACTTGCCGTATTTACTAAAAGCGTGTTTTTTAATTTTTAAACTAATTGATGATTATTTATCCACAATTGGTAAACCCTTGGCATCATATTACCTGATGGTAAGTTGTCGCACGGCAGGTAGGTAAGTTGGTAGGTAGGTGGGTAGGTGGGAGTGAGTTCCTTTATAAATGCCGATGCGCGCTACAGGTAATTGGAGTTTATTCGTAAAATATGACCTCTAATGGGTCTTTTATAAGGTAGAATTACTTCGTTATTTAATTTATTTTATTACAAAATATGACGGATAATGAATATATTTGGATTTTTGAATTAAATTTTGTAGATGGCGTGAAAAAGAAATAGATGGAATGAAAATAAGATCGGATGAAAGATTAACGAATAACAGTACACCGCGCTACAAAGTGACTATGATGCAGAAGATAGAAACGGGCTTACCAAAATTCCCCAACGCAATAGGGAAACTGGCTATCTTATCCTCAATTCGGAACGCATCAATGCTGTTAACATTGATGTTTGGCGGCAAGACTTAAATAAGATGGTGGTAGCTAGCCAGGCGCGCTTAGAAAAAGCTCTTCTACCAAGTCTTACAAAGTAATGCTCCGCCGCCGCCGGGAATTAACTCAAAGTCTCATTTATTTGCCAGAACATAGTTGAATACATGGTGTTCTTAAATTTAAGGTATCTCATGTCCCACCATCAATGGCATGCTAATATACATATTATAATATAACCTAGGTTTTACGAACATTTATTTATTTATTTATTTCACAATTTATTGCACACAGAAATAGAGACAAACAAACATTAAACTAGATAAGAACATACAAAAGTTACAGCTCATTTCTATTAGAAATTTCTTCCAGCAGACTTAGGAAAGAGAAATTACAAAAGAATGGCAGAAGACGTGTACATTAACAAAGACAACATTTAAAAAAAAATAATTTTGACAACATATTCCTAAATAAATACCACGTACCTACAAAATAATACAAAATATACTACATAATGTAATTATATAATAATTTAAATAAATGTAATTACATAAATATAATAAAATGCATATAATATAATAAATAAACTATAAAATAAATATGGCTAACTTTAAAAAGGAAAAGACAAGAAGTGTTCTTTTAATTTAGATTTAACATTCATAAATTTTTGTCGCAAAGAAATTATTTTACTGAATAGTAACATTTGTTTTGGTCAATGTAGATTCAAAATAAAAATTTGAACAAGTTTTAATGTGGATAGGGAGGTTGTTGTAAACACATATTATACATAGATATACAGAAGGAATTATACTTGTGGACATTTACTCTTGAATAGGGAAGATAGAATCGATCTGTATAACGCGAAGCCCTCTTGAAAACCTCCTCATGCGTTTTAAAATATGCAGGGTAATCCCGAACAAATTTACATTTTTTTTATATATATAAACACGGAAGTGGTAACCGCGGTTGAACCCGCGACCTCCCACGCCACGAAAGGGGTTAAATGAGATGAAAGTCGTTATAATTGTCATCGTAGGTACGTTGTGTCTAAGCATCCGAGTCGCAAAGTAAGCGTCGTGTTGCCACAATCAACCTGCCAACCTCATATACTCGAGCACAAACATCAGACAGCATGCCAGAGAGGAAGACAAAAGAAGAGAGAGCAATAGACAGAAAAAACAGCAGGACAGCAAATGCAGTTGTCACGCTGCATGCGAGTACGAGTTGCAACGAATCCTGAACAACGCACCATTCACGTCGGCTGAAACAAAACCTATTATGTGTTTACGAGCGCTCGTTTTTGTGTCGGGTATTTAGTTTTTACAGTGGTTTGTTGTAGTGAAAAGTTCCTGATGATTTTCCTGCCGTTTTGTTTATAATGTCTATAGTTTTAAAATTATTATTCTATAGTATACTTGCTCAAAATAGCAGAGTTTCATCATTTACATCAGCATTACGTTAATGATAATCATGTTATACCTTTTTGAAATCCCTGTGCTGAGCGCTTTAGTTTGTTACCCATATTATTGTGGTATTCGTAAAAAAAAACACAAAGTCCAATGGCGTCGCACAGCCGCCATGTTTTTTTTTTAATTTCAGTCTAAGAACACTTGGTCTACTAAGACGAACCTAACGATACCTCCATTATGCAAATCCGTTTAGCGGTTCTGGAGATATGAGGTAATAAAGAATATTACATACAAGATAAGCACGAAAAACAATTCCCTTCCCTTACAGTCGGGTAAAAAAGTGTATATTTTCAGTTCCCTCAGGAACTGCATCGGGCTATGCTAAATTCACGGTATAAAAAGTAGCCTATGTTCTTTCTCGTGGCACAGGCTACCTGCATGCCAAATTTAATTAAGATTGGTCAAGGCGTTGAAGCGTAAAAAGGTAACAAACAAACAAACACATTTTCACATTTATAATATCAGTAAGGAGAAGGATTCCACTCGATATGATAGCAAAATATATATTTCAGAGACTCCCCACTTTTTTGTATATAGGTGTCCCAGGGTAACTTGTAGGGACGGGCTGATTTGTATATAGGTGTCCCAGGGTAACTTGTAGGGACGGGCTGATTTGTATATAGGTGTCCCAGGGTAACTTGTAGGGACGGGCTGATTTGTATATAGGTGTCCCAGGATAACTTGTAGGGACGGGCTGATTTGTATATAGGTATCCCAGGATAACTTGTAGGGACGGGCTGATTTGTATATAGGTGTTCCAGGATAACTTGTAGGGACGGGCTGATTTGTATATAGGTGTCCCAGGATAACTTGTAGGGACGGGCTGATTTGTATATAGGTGTCCCAGGATAACTTGTAGGGACGGGCTGATTTGTATATAGGTGTCCCAGGATAACTTATAGGGACGGGATGATTTGTATATAGGTGTCCCAGGATAACTTGTAGGGACGGGCTGATTTGTATATAGGTGTTCCAGGATAACTTGTAGGGACGGGCTGATTTGTATATAGGTGTCCCAGGATAACTTGCAGGGACGGGCTGATTTGTATATAGGTGTCCCAGGATAACTTGCAGGGACGGGCTGATTTGTATATAGGTGTCCCAGGATAACTTGTAGGGACGGGCTGATAACTTGTAGCTACAGTGCACCAAAAAACATAAAAATTACTCATATTATACCTTAACCTTTAAAAAACGTAAGTAGGTAGTTATAACCATGTGTTTGTTTTCCCCGTCCTATTGGGATCCGTCTTAATGAGCAATGACGCAGGTGCGCCATGCATCATACTAATCCCGACACACCACGACCGAGCAGCGCGCACCCCTATTCCGAGTAGGTGACTCCCCGGAAAAAAACAGCTGATTTTTTTTTGTAAAAATGGAAAATTAAAATAGTAAAATAAGGCAAGATTTTTTATTAATCTTACAATAGTGGCGACCATGTATCGTAGAAGTCCTTGGTCCTACACGATGTCTGCAAAAAATTAAATAATATGAGGACATTCTATCTATATATATATCTAAAGATGAACCCCTATTTCTTCTGGTCAACGCATCACGCGTGAACGGCTGGACCAATTTCTCTCTTTTTTTTTTAAATCACAATTGTTTTTTTGTCGAGTTTGTCAGGAGAAGGTTCTTATGCTGGGTAGGGTAGAGTAGTGTAGTGTAATATAGTGAAGGGTAGTGTAGTGTAGTGTAGGTGTAAAATGGAACTAAATTTTGGGAGCATGTTGTGAAATAATTTAAGTTAGGTCATCTTTGATTTATTTTAGAACGAGTTTATTGGATGTTGTTTCGATTCCTGAACGAAACCTTAGCTGTCGAATCAAGATTGAGAACTATTTCTTTTCTGCCCCTGTGCCTTGTATAAGTAATTTCTATACACTTGTGCTGCTTGGTATACTTGTGTTGTTGTATAAGTCTCAAGTATACGATGTTGGAATCAGTTGTTATATAATAGTACAGCCACGGTGTGCATACTTTCTCGCATAGCCTTCACTGGCATAAATAAATCAGCAATAAAAACACGCGTACCTAGTAAAAATAATGTAGTATCAGACTCGAAACAAATCATCTGGGTTTCTATAGAAGGTATCTTATAATGATTTTTTATGGAATAAAGAACTACCCTGGCCATATTTAATTCTAGTATCTAGCAAAGCTGCATTAATACCGTTATAGCCATTTTTGAGGAAAATCACAAATCCCTGGATTGGTATAGAAAGTACCATCCACTATTCTCCTAGAATAACGAACATCATAGTATAGTAGGCCATATAAATTTGTAGTAAAACACAAAGTTTTATTAAAAAGTTATTTTTTGCCATGGTGGCAACCCTAAAAAAATCAAGATACCTAACCCTTTCATCAAATTAGGCGCTAGAGCACCGGACAGACGCACACACACACACACACATACATACGTACATACTTTTTTACAAGCTTTGTAATAATTTGCTTCGTTAGTTAGTTAGTGTATCTGTTAATTTGGGACAAATCTTGGGTGGAACTAGAACCACTATCCGGTTTGCCATTGGCTGAAATTTTGCATACACTTGAAGTTTGGAGAACAATGCATGGCTAGCTAAGTGACGTCATTCTAAATCCAATATGGCGGACTCCCAAAGATGGAAGACCAGTTATTTATTGCACCCTCATCATATGGGTATATTAAATGAAAAGGTTAGCTATGAAGAATACGAAATAGTTTTTATTCTTTTCAAATTAAAGCTTGAACCTAAAATTTTTTAGGTTTTTTGAAAATTATTAGTTTTTTTAACTCTATTCGTGTAAGAAATTTGATCTCCATCAAAATCTCGACTTCGTAGTTTTTTTTTCTATCATATTACTTTTTCGTCACTCGCTCCATAGTCGCTCTATTCCAAAGAGTCCAGTCATGTTTCAAAGAAATTTTATACGATTCGGTAGGTACCTATCAATACTGTATGTATGGTAAAATAATGTTACTTGAAAAAATGAGGTGATGTTTGGCAAAACAACCATAGTCAAAAAAATTACGAAAATGATATTTTGATGTCTATGGCCAGCTTGATAGATTTCTTGCAAAACCGAAAATATAGGGTATAGGGAAAAACATCCAATATCATCACATGTGTTTGAAAGAACCTGTGGAAAGAACTGCCTAAGTCAGTTGACATTGGGTTTTTTTTTCCCAAAAAATTATGGCAACACTCTTTACGTACTGTCAAGTTACTGTCAAGCTAATGTGTTTCTTTCCCACCGTTTTTATCAAAAGCCATTACATTTAAAATTATGTATAATTAAATAACAAATGAACTGCTTATAAATTGATGTTATTAACTGTAAACCGTTTTTGTTTTTAAATTTACATAAATTGACAGTGGTTGTTTTCCAATGTACCCCTCAAATATTATTTGCATTTCTTAAAAAAATTTTTATCTACAATTGGTAAGCCCTTGGTATCATCATACCTGATGCTTGTCGATGATGCCGAAGATGGAAGTGAGCTTAGCAAGATTCCACATCGGGATGGGGAACTGGCTATCTTTTTTTTTTATTCGTATGTCTTCCCAAGTCGCTCTTCTAAAAACAGAATAATAATAATGAATATTACAATATTATGTTTAAACTCTTCACCCAATGGGCTGTTTTTTTTTATTAAGAGTTAAAAAATCCAGGAGATCACAACCGGAACACATTAATGCTGTTAACATCGATGTTTGGCAGCAAGACTTAGATAAGATGGTGTAAGCTAACCAGTAATGAGATTTAAGTTAAGACTTCTCCTAGGTCTTTTGATATAAACCGCTTTCACACCCGTAAAAAGAAAAGGTATTTAGATTAGACTCCAGAATAAAAAGCCAGGTGGTCAGGCGCTAAAAGCCGATCCGTGTTGCTCCCCCCCCCCCTCCCCCCCCCCCCCCCCCCCGTGCGATTCATTTATCACTTCTGGAGCTGCAGCATACATTACTCGTTTCACACTGCACATTACTCCTGGAGAAAGCTGGAATCTCTATTGAAATTAATTGACATTTCTCGAGACCAAGCTTCTTATAAGACTTTATTTTTTTTTAAATCGACCTAATACATATTCCTTACTAACTGTTGCCCGCGGCTTTGTCTCTGTGGACATCGAGTTTGCGCGATGCGCGAGCCGCTAGTTGCTCTTTGTTTGCTTTTTTCTTCTTGAAAGCCTTATTAGGACTCTTACCTACAAACATTTAAAAACAAAATATTAGCGAAATTGGTTCAGCTGTTCTTAAGTTATCTTAAGTTACCAAAGAACAACATCGAATTTTTAGGATTCCGTAGTCAACAAGGTACCCTTACAGTTTTGCCATGTCTGTCCGTCTGTATGTTTGTCTATCTGCGGCTTAACTCAAAGACTATTAGTACAAGAAAGCTGTAATTTGGCATGAATATACAAATTAATCACGCCAACAAATTAGTACAATAAAATTTACTGACAAAAACAGAATTTCATTAATTTTTAGAACACAGTGAACATAGCCGTGTGCTATAATATTTTATTACTAGCAGATCCCGGATACACTCGTGGCATTCGGTAATAGAGCTCACAAACACCTCCTCACTAACGAATGGCGAGAACTTTTATTGTAACATTAAAATGGCTGACTCTCGCGTTATACTCGTGACCGGGCGCTGCCCGTGTAAATAGGGATAACGAATGCTAGTCATCTGATTTACTTTTTACCATCTGTTAAAAACGACATTTTGTTCTAAAAATGTTTGAAATACCTAGGCGTGACGTCATAGTTTTGCGGCGTCATTTATGTACTCATTTTGTGATTTTGATGAAGTAAAAATCGAAGACTTGATGGAAAATAAAACGAGTAAGGTTTTCCGAAGTTTAAGTAGGAGGGCAATTTTGTGATCAAGAGTTCATTTATTTCTGATGCTGTCATCATCCCTATTAGCCTACTCTTGTCAAAGGCATTAATGACATTTAAACCGCCTCCGTGGCTTAATGGTTGGTCAATTCGCTTCACACCAGGAGATCACTGGTTTGATTCCCGGCGTTGTCAACTTTGTAAGACTCGGTTTGGTTGGTGGTAGGGCATTTTCATAGCTCACCTGGCTAGCTACTACCATCTTATTTAAGTCTTGCCGCCAAACATCAATGTTAACATCATTCATGTGTTCC
The DNA here is from genome assembly GCA_947284805.1 of Coleophora flavipennella. Classification (NCBI taxonomy): domain Eukaryota; kingdom Metazoa; phylum Arthropoda; class Insecta; order Lepidoptera; family Coleophoridae; genus Coleophora; species Coleophora flavipennella. The sequence continues at coordinate 2,281,916 of OX369306.1, read as the reverse complement.
GGCTTGACGTTACGATAGCCAGATCTCCTTTGCATTGGAGAATCTTTGTAAGCTCGCTTCCATCTTCGGCATCATCGTCACTTACCATCAGGTGAGTATAATGCCAAGGGCTTATCAATTGTGATTTGACAAAAAACCTTTATTAATTTTATTGTATAACTTTTCGTGTCATATTGTTTTTATGTTCTAATGACATTATTATATCAATGATTGTACGAGTTTTTTGACGTTTTTAACAAATGATTGTTTACTTTTTATTTTTCACAAACAACATGTATATTTATGTTTATTTATCTATTTTATGACTATTTATTTATAATTTATTTATTTAACAGTTTATTGTGTACAAAAAAGATTACTTAACAGGTAGAAAATAAAATTATACAATAGGTATTACTTATTCCTAATTAGAAATAGACTATCGGAAATAATAATTAGACTATCAGAAAAATTGTAATTGAAATCTAAAGTCTGATCAGTTATATTAACCTTCTCCATATTGCTAAATTTGAAAATTAATTATTTTTTACAACGCATATTGATAATCATATTTTTCTTGTCACAACCCTACCTTACACTGTAGTTAGGAATAGTAGAAATAATAATTATATTCAATAGAACTCGTTATAATGCAGCCGAGGATGTAACGCGCAAGCTCTAATAGTGGCCCACCCCCGCTAGTCCAAACCGGATGTAGGTACCTATCGTATAGCAATTTTTTTTTCTTTTGCACTATACTTTCTTTTTTTTGTTTTTTTTTCATGTAGTTACATTACCTAGCCATTAGAAAACAATCATTTTGAACTGTATTTATGTAGAATATAAATACAAATAATAAAAAATAAAAAAAATCAAATTAATTGTGTTCTATTAATTTTTTTGTTTAAGAAGAAATCTAAAAAAAATTATTAAAAAAGTAAATTTAATCAGCTCACTAGATCAGTAATTAGTTTTTATAGGTTTTATACAAAAATATTGAGAAAACCTCCGAAATCCGCAGCGCGGCCGACCCCCGCTAGTCCAGAGCGGAAGTACTTATCGTATGGACGCCGTCGGGAGCTGTAAACTGGTCGCTGGAACGTTATATGAACCTTCGCCATATTGCAAAATTTGAAAAATTAATAAATTATTTATTTACAACGCTAATTGATAGTCATATTTTTCTTGTCACAACCCTACCTTACACTACACTATAGTTAGGAATAGTAGTAATAATAATTTTATTCAATAGGACCCGTTATAATGCAGCCGAGGAAGTAACACGCAAGCTCATCTTTGTTTGAGCTTCCGTGTTACTTCTTACATTCACTCTCGTCTTAAAGATTCCTATATTAAACGAATCCGAGAAACATAGACACCGGCAAGGAATTCCACTCCTTGGCTGTCCGAATAATAAATGATGAAGCAAAATGCTTCGTGCGTGTGGTGGAGTCGCCCCCCCCGCCTGGTCGTCTGATGCAGAAATGAAAAGTAAGATCGTGAATCTCCAGGGCACACTATCCAAAATAAATCATGTCTAACACCGACAGACAGTTGTTTTTGCAGCGATGCTCGAGACTTTGGAGCTTGTTAAATACAAGTTTCTCGTCGCCAATGAGTCTCCTAGCGTAGCGGTCGATAGAATCCGAGGCAACTAGCTGATAACGCGACGGTCCATCCCATAAGTGAGAGCAGTACTCCATACATGACCGAACTTGAGCTTAGTATAACATTAGAAGCTGCTCTGGTGTAAAGTCTCACCTTCGAAAGGATTCCGAGCTTTTTGGCACAATGTTTTAAAATTGCTTGTATGTTAGGGACCAACCACTCCGGTGAACAGTTCCGCCCCCAAACGAAAAAAGCTGCTACGACTTATGGTACTTGGACTAGTACTTACACAACTGCTTCTGCTACTTTGCAAGTCCGGACGTTAACTATAAGTATACCTTTTTTTTTTTTTTGCCAAAGTGATACTTACCATCAGGTGAGATATAGTCAAACGCACTCAAGTTTTTAATAATAAATAAAAATACTCCCTGTCGTCTTCTTTTTTCCCTCCAAAGTGTACTACATCGAGTTATTTTATTTTTTTGTTTAATTTTACAGTTAAATTTAACATTTGTTTAAACAAACTGTCAAAACAACAATTATATATAAATTAAATTACCTAAATGACAACTTAAAATCAACTAATATTTTTTTTTAATTAAAAATTTGAGTGCGTTTGACTGCAAGTCACCTGATGGTAAGTAATGATGCAGTCGAGGATGGTACACGCAAACTCAAATAATTCCTATTCACTCTTGCCTTGAAGATCCCCAAATTATAGGAATCGGGAAACACTGACGCAGGCAAGGAGTTCCACTCCTGCGCTAATCATAATATAACAAATTAATAATTTTCGACTATGCAAAAAAAAAATGTAAACGATAAATATTTCTTTTAACAGGGCTGTCGACATTGCTTGGAACTTTAAATAAAAAAAGATTTTCCATTTCATTTATACAGGGTGTCCCTGGAAGTATGGATCAAACGAAACAGGGTGTTGGAAAAAATCATTTCCAAACATTTTCTCCAAAGAAGCCCCCCTCCATCTCAAAAGGGTAAAAAGTTACAGCGGTTTTTTTGAATTTTTAATAAATTGCTTACTACGCACACAAAAAAATCCATATAAAAATTATTTCATAAGATACCATGTATTTTTTCTTTTGCGTGGCTGGGTGAAGGACAGTACTTGCTGATATAATTACTTTTCGTGACCTAGGTATTGTGTAAAAATAAAAAAGTTAAAGTAAAAACTTTTTTCTTTGTTAAAAAAATAAAAATCTTCAATTTTGAACGCTTCTAGCTGAAAAAAAGTGTACTACGGTAAAGTGGTCCGCTACTGTAAAAAGTTTCTCATTTTATGCAAATTAAAATGAGGTAAGAATGTTCCGGTTATTCGCCAAAACTTGAGAGATATGATTTTTTTTTCTAATCGAACCCTAATTCCGAGAACACAACTAGCGTGGAACAAAAGAACTGGTTGAGCCGGGTTATAAACAAAAGGTGGTGCGATCCGCATTCCAATGCTTGTCACTCAGCCAGAATGACCCAGGTATAATTCGCAGTTTAGTTAGTTAGTCAGTTGCTAGCTATTGCTCTGTGATTACGGTCGTGTTATCTCTCATTTTGCGTTTTTTAATTGTGCCTGGAATTCGGAACTTGGATTTTGATTTAGCTCACGGTTGGATTGTTGTTAAGTAAAATGAGTACCTTTATTAGTGCTGAGTATGCAGACATGCATTTCGTGTACGGACTGTGTAACGGAAGGTCCCGGGAAGCAGCCAGAGTTTATCGTGCACGGTTTCCGAACCGAGCGCATTACCCCGACTACAGGGTATTCCAACGAGTGCATGATGCCTATCGAGAAAACCGGACCCCGGGTGAGATATCAGGTAGACCTCGTAGAATGATTAATTTAGAAGCTGAAGATATTATTTTGCAACTTTTACGTGACGATCCAGGTACCAGTGTCCGACGTATGGAAAGTAAGACAGGAATTCCAAGAAGTATTGTGCATCGCATTGTTCAAAGAAACCGATTCCACCCGTACCACGTGCAACGTGTACAATCTCTTTTACCGGACGATTATCGATTAAGAGTTGATTTTTGCCGTGAAATGCTGCGGCGCCACCATGAAGACCGCCAATTCCTTAATAAAATTTTATTTAATTCCTGTCTCACTTTCAATAAAATTTTATTAAGGAATTGGCGGTCTTCATGAAACCGTGCACGATAAACTCTGGCTGCTTCCCGGGACCTTCCGTTACACAGTCCGTACACGAAATGCATGTCTGCATACTCAGCACTAATAAAGGTACTCATTTTACTTTACAACAATCCAACCGTGAGCTAAATCAAAATCCAAGTTCCAAATTCCAGGCACAATTAAAGAACGCAAAATGAGAGATAAAACGACCGTAATCACAGAGCAATAGCTAGCAACTAACTAACTAAATTGCGAATTATACCTGGGTCATTCTGGCTGAGTGACAAGCATTGGAATGCGAATCGCACCACCTTTTGTTTATAACCCGGCTCAACCAGTTCTTTTGTTCCACACTAGTTGTGTTCTCGGAATTAGGGTTCGATTAGAAAAAAAAATCATATCTCTCAAGTTTTGGCGAATAATAGGAACATTCTTACCTCATTTTAATTTGCATAAAATGAGAAACTTTTTACAGTAGCGGACCACTTTACCGTAGTACACTTTTTTTCAGCTAGAAGAGTTCAAAATTGAAGATTTTTATTTTTTTAACAAAGAAAAAAGTTTTTACTTTAACTTTTTTATTTTTACACAATACCTAGGTCACGAAAAGTAATTATATCAGCAAGTACTGTCCTTCACCCAGCCACGCAAAAGAAAAAATACATGGTATTTTATGAAATAATTTTTATATGGATTTTTTTGTGTGCGTAGTAAGCAATTTATTAAAAATTCAAAAAAACCGCTGTAACTTTTTACCCTTTTGAGATGGAGGGGGGCTTCTTTGGAGAAAATGTTTGGAAATGATTTTTTCCAACACCCTGTTTCGTTTGATCCATACTTCCAGGGACACCCTGTATATATTTAATAATCACGGAAGCTTATGAGCGGAGGCAATGTAAGGAACATATTAAACCATATCTGTTGACCTTAAAAATATAAGGTCTTGTTTTTTGCCCTACAAGCATTGGTTTCTGAGCTACAACTGCCCACTTGAAGGTTATTCTGCGCCTACTGTGGATACTATCTTTGTTTCAATATACAGGATGTAACAAAATTGGTGTAGGTCCCGTTAACTGGGGCTTCTACTCATCATACTGAACAACTTTTGTTTTACGACTTTGCTGAAAACGTGAAAAAAATGTTTTACTCTTCATACAAATCGATCAGCTGATCGACCGATTTTGTGCATTTTAGTATGAAAGGTCCAATTTTTTTTTGTTCCTTGGAGAAAGTTGTTCAGTATGACGAGTAGGACTCCCAGTTAACGGGACCTACTCCAATAATGTTACACCCTGTATAGAATGTATCAAAATTACGACATCATCATATCAGTTCATATACGTCCCCACCAAAGGGGCTCGAGCCTACCCTGAATTAAGGCGATCGGGCCTAAGTCGACCACGCGGGCCCAGTGCGGGTTGCTCGATTTCACACACAACCTTCGAGTTTCTTCGCAGGCGTGTGCAGGTTTCCTCACGATGTTTTCCTTCACTGCAAGAGCGTCGGATAAACGTACATATGAAATCGAAATTCTAAAACACATTGGTACGTGGCAGGATTAGAACCACGACCTCCCGAACACGAGGTAGCGGCCCTTGTCATTACACCACCGACGCTTATAAAATTACATAGTCTCATCAAAGCTTCTGTGGTTTTCATTATAAGTATTAACCAAAGGGAAAAACATGACGTTATTTTTTTTAGTTCCATGCGATGTGGACAACCCAATAACAAAAACTATTATTTTGTTTTTAGTTAGTTTAATGTAGATTAATTGGTCTTCTATCAGTTTGACCCTAACTGTTGCCATTTCTCAGCAAAATTTTTAAAATCTCAGCGTGGGTCACTTCGGAGGGGAAAAGAGGAGACTGCAGAGGGTGCCATTTTAATCTTAAATTTAAGGTATGGTAAAACAGTATGGATGGACAACATTCGTGCATCGACAACAGCATCGAGGAATCAAAAAGTGTAAAGCTTTTTTATTTACAATTGGTGAGCCCTTGACATTATCTTATCTGATGGTAAGTGACGATGAGCCGAAAATAGAAGCGGGCTTACCAATATTCCCAAACACAATTAGGAACTGGCTATCTTATCTTTAAGCCGGGACACACTAATATTGTTAACATTGATGCTTGGCGGCAAGACTTAGGTAATATTGTGGTAGCTTAGCCAGGCGTGCTTAGAAAATATCCTTCCACCAACCAAACCGAGTCATACTCCTGCAGACTCCGCCGGGAATCGAACCCGCGACCTTCTGAAATGAATCTAATGAATTTAACCATTACGCGTCGGTGGCGGTTAATATCGGTGCAAAGTGGTTTCTAACTTCCAGACTATTAAGCGCTATGAAGGAGCAATGTATACGTTTATGTATGGAGCTGTGTACAGTCAGCATCAAAAATATGTATACAGCAACGAGGTTTCAGAAATATGTGGTCTTACTTCGATTTCAGAAACATCTATCAATATCTGACACCATAAAATTGAATACATCAGCTGTTTTAGAATGGCGTAAACATAAAATACTTCATAAATGTGTCTTCTTATATGTGTTCAGCAGGGGACCTCATAAACTAGCTACGACTTAAAATCTTGTATACCCCTTGTTTTAGTAGACATTAAAGACTATTTTATTTAAAATAAAATTTTATTTAAAGAAGTATTTTATGTTTACGCCTGAAACAGCTGATGTATCCAATTTTATGGTGTCAGATATTGATAGATGTTTCTGAAAGCGAAGTGAGACCACATATTTCTGAAACCTTGATGATGTATACATATTTTTGATGCTGACTGTACCAACAACTTATTTTGTGTATTTGATCACTTTAAAATTGAAGGCGTGCTGGAAAAACAAAACAAGTAAGGTTTTATGAAACTTCAAGAGGAGAGCAATTTAGGAAATCATATTTTAGATTTTTTTTTGATGCAGTCCGATGCGTTGGCTAAACAACAGGTGGCTGCACAAAAATAGGGATGACGAATTCTAGTCATCTGAGTTACTTTTTATCGTCTGTCAAAAACTACATTTTGTTCTAAAAATGTTTGAAATACCTAGGCGTGACGTCATAGTTTAGCAGCGTCATTTAAGTACTCATTTTGTGATTTTGGTGAATTTAAAAATCCAAAAATTGATGGAAAACAAAACGAGTAAGGTTTTCCGAAGTTTAAGTAGGAGGGCAATTAGTGATCAAGAGTTCTTAATTTATTTCTGATGCTGTCGTCATCCCTATTGCATTGGCTTAACAACCGATGGCTCCACAAAAATTGGCTAATCAATCGCAACAATAGGTGAAAAACGAAAATGAACCCTATTTTGCAGTTTTAACAGGTGCACTATGTAGAAAGTAGAAAAGCTTCTCGCCATCGAGTGTCGTAATATATTTGTATGCGGCGCTGCATTCCTACACTGAGCGAGTTATTCCTTCACAGAGAATGGGGCCGCCTGAACACAAAGAAGCTTTTACCATCAAGCCTTCGAGCAGCCCAGCCAGAGCTAGAGAGAAAATGGCGTTAGATGCAAACAAAATTACGCTGCAAGTTAATACTCTTATGTAATAGTTATTTATGATACAAGGGTGGTAAAAAGGTGAATAACAAATAGGCGAGGGTTAACCATTGTCATGAGTTTTTCATTTATCTTTTACACCCATATCACCATGTATAATTGGGTACTTGACAGCATCAAAAATAAATTCTGAAATGAAGTTCACGAAATAGCCTTCTGCAATTTTCGAAAAACTTACTTGTTTGGTCTTCCATAAACATTTTCTATTTTTAATTTATCAAAAACACATAATTAGTACGGCACCGGCCATGAAGAAATGTGACGTCACAGTTCAATATGTCAAAGATTTTTAGAACAAAACCTCGTTTTTGACAGTTCATAAAAAGTAAGTCAGATGACTAGTAGGCAAAGATGATCTATTACTACTAGCGTACAAGAGGCATGAATGCGAAATTGAACTTGAAATAAAGCAAATTAGGCCTATTTTAAAGACTGAAAATATTGACAACCAGAGATAAGAATGTGGTCTAGAAATTAAAAAAGTGGTAAAGTAAAAGCACGTGTGCGGTAAAATCAATTTTGCGCACACTTGACTGGCATATAAAGAACCACTTTTCGTGTAACTATATTGAAAAAAATGTTATGGATGTTTAAATATCAAGGTAATAGTTTTATAGATTCTACAAACGCATTTTTTTTCTTGACATCATTTAATTTTTTTTATAATAGAGTAGTTGTTATGACCGGTCATTGGAGTTTTTTTTAACATCTGTCAAAAACTTTTTATAATAAAAATGATTGAAGTAGAAAGGGGTATTATTGATGGACCAATTTTGTGATTTCAATTAATTAAAAATTATCCAAATAATTAATAGTAATAGTTATTAAAAAGTGTTGGTAAATCTTGTTGCCACTGGGCCCTCGTAGTCGACTAAGGCCCGATCACCCTGATTCAGGATAGGCTCGAGCCCCTCGGTGGGGACGTATATGAGCTATCTATCACAAAAATAATACGGAAATGATTGAACCCTTTAAAAGTATCAAAATTGAATATATATTATTGGTTTTCTGCAACATACACTTGAATTTTTATATAATTACCTACCTTGTGATATTTACGAACAGCTAACAATATTAACGATGATACAAAACTTATCGAATGCCATGCCTCATTTTTCAAAGACATTTATACGCTTTTTTTTTGGCATCATCTCACCTGATGGTAAGTGACGATGATGCCGTAGCTGGAAGCGGGTTTACCAAGATTCCCCAACGCAATGGAGAACTGGCTATCTTATATTCAAGCCGGAACAAATCAATGTTGTTAACACTGATGTTTGGCGGCAAGACTTAGATAAGATGGTGGTAGCTAGCCAGGCGGGCTTAGAAAATGCCCTACCACCAACCAAACCGAGTCTTACAAGTTGACCCCGCCGGTATCGAACCCGCGACCTCCTGGTGTGAAGCAAATGGACTAACCATTACGCCACGGTGGCGGTGGCTTGTAACGCGGTAACGCGTTGCGGTTATTTATCCTTCTTCTTTTTGATCTATTTCTCAAGCGCTGGCACATAACAACCGGTGTGTCACATTTTGCTTCAAAATTAGAATTCTTTCCTATCTTTCAATATTTTTGGCTACCAAACTTTGACTTAGTACAGTTGGGATTCCTCGGGAATGTTTGTAAAATAACTACTTCAAACTGATCCTCTCTTGAAGACCCATCTCGGGTCTTATATTTCCACGTTATTTCTACATTAAGTTCGATTGTGTGCACGTACGGAGATTTAGGAAATTGCAGATTGTATAAAAAAGTTTAAAGATGAAAATTTATATTAAGAACAATAGTTATTTTATTCTCAAAATAGCATTAGATTATTATTAATTAAATGGTGGTAAACAAATGCCTATTGTTTAGATATTTTGAGAGCACGGTGGCTTTAACCCCATGAAGTCGGGTTTTTTCACCTGAAAAAAATCACCTTTACTGAGGCAAAAATACACGTTTTTAATTTTAAAGCTCTAGAGTTATCGCAGCAGTTTCTTCGTTACTAATGTCATATTTGGGAATACCCCGCATAAGATTTCGTCACTTTCAGGAAAATTCAAAAAAATTAACTAGTCTAAAAAATTGCCCCATCTGACCACTAAGAAAACGCCTTTGTTCCTTTCAATGGTACATAACTCAGTGGATTGCAACATGAAATACATGCCACTAATTACTAATAAAAGACCATATGTAGTGTCACCATAAGTAGGTTCAAATCCGGACGGCCAATGTACCAATGAGTTTTTCAAAACTTACGTACATATACTCACCGATTGCTTTAACGGTGAAGGAAAACATCGTGAGGAAACCTGCACACATTGCGAAGAAACCTGTGTGTGAAGTCGACCAACCCGCATTGGGCCCGCGTGGTCGACTAAGGCCCTAATTCAGTGTAGGCTCGAGCCCCTCGGTGGGGACGTATATGAGCCGATATGATGAGTGTTAACAAATGGTCAATAATAAAAATCAACAACTTTTTTTATTTTTAATAAAAATTGGCATTGAATTTCAAAAACTGAATCGGCAATTTCATAGGTAAAGACCTATTATTTACCCACGCCCTATCTCACTTACTTCTACCCGTCGTGCTATAAGCTTAACTTTTTCAAAAGCATATCCACACTGTGTAAACAAAGGAACTGAACCCCTTTCCACAATGGCCGTGTATCGAGACCCGGCGGCGTGGAGTAACGCGTGGTATGGTCGGTGTGTGCGAGCCACTGTAAGCCCTTTTTGCTGAACCGTGCTAAGAGTGCAAGTGGCAAGTTTCTATATGCTGTGGACACACCGAGATTTTCAGGTATATTTAATACAGTAGATCGCCGATTATCCGAATCGCCAATTATCCGAATCGGTCCTAAGCGTAATACCTTCTATTATTGTTGTGAATTTTTGATGTGTAACGTCTTTGCTCTCGCTTTCCTGCAATTTGTGGGAGTGATTTCTTGAAATGAGACGGAAATGTGTAACAGGAAATGCGAAAGTTTTATAATTCTCGAAAACTAAGGTTGTCATAGCCATGCCGCCTAGTGTGATGGCAAAGGCAAAGATGACATACTACTATTCGAAGGGTCGGCCCGTGAATGTACGACCCGATAATTAATTAATTTCATAAGTATTTTGTCACATGTTACACATCATATGCAAGTATTATAGGTCTCGTTTTTTTTTTATATGTACTTTGTATTTTTGTTAAGGCCTGATGGGGTTGCAACTTATTCTGATCGAGATGTTCATGTGAGCGTTATTGTAAAACTGTGTTTGTTAAACTTAATAAAGTTTATTTTATGTGTGACAGTTCGTTTTTCTTTATAACCAGTCTATGTTTGATTATCCGAATTTTCGATTATCCGAATCGACCCCGGTCCCAATTAATTCGGATAATCGACGTTCTACTGTACTAGCTTTTGCCAGCGGTTACGCTTGCGTGAACATAGTTTTTATGACTGTCTTCGAGAGTGCGCAGTGCGCGATTCGTAAGCGGCACACGAGCATGGAAAAAAGTAGCCTTTGTGTTAATCCAGGTCCTAATCTGTCTACCTACCAAATTTCAGCCAGATACGTTAAGTAGTTTTTGCGTGAAAGAGTAACAAACATCATACAAACTTTCACATCCTACTATAATATTATAAATGTGAAAGTTTGTATGTATGGATGTTTGTTACTCCTTCACGCTTCTACCACTAGACGGATCGGAATGAAACTTGGCACGCATATAGGTTAGGTCCTGGAATAGGACATAGGCTACTCTTTACCCCGGGAAAACGTCTTATTCTAATATTAGTAGGATTATTTATTAGTACGTAGGCGAATCTACAAAAAGACGCTTAAATACGATTTTGTCATGTAAACCCATATCCAAGATGTCTATGATACGAGCTCATAATATGGTATTTTGCGTTCAGTATTATCTCCTGAACACAAATATACTAGATAACAAGCGCGCATATTGTGGGGGTGGAAACTATGATGTCATAAAGATACATATAAAAGATATATTATTGAAACATATCATGTGGAGTAGGTATCAAATAAAAAGGCTTTGTGAGTAGATTACAAATATAAAACAAATATTAACATTTTTACTACTAGGTCAAATAAATAAGTTTAGAGTCTATTTTGAACTGCTGTACCCAGATATATAAAAATAGAGTTCCGTAGTTGCCATTATCGCGTCCATATCTAATTTTCAAATTTCCAAATACAGCGGTTTAGTTGTTAGGGGTGGGGACACTCGACTTCAACAAAATTTTGCACTTTCAAGCCTTTTTTTTTTAAAACGGTACCCTAAATTATTAAATGGTCTTAGAAGGCTCACAGCTATTTTTTAAGCTCTAACCAACGATACTCCACACGACTGGGTTTGATAAAAAAAACATCCCTATTTTAACCTACGCTACGTCTTCCGGTGCGCGGTTGCCTTTCGAGAACTTAACTACCCCAACGGCCATCTGTTCTACGAGCGGGGATGCCCTGCTGACTGCCACTGAAGTTTAGTAATTCTGAGAGCTATGTCGGTTATTGCTTAGGTTCTCCTACGGATCTCCTCGTTTCTGATTCGATAGGGAATACTTTGACCAAATACAACATGCAGAAAAGCTTAATCTTTACTAACATTATAAACGCGAAAGATTTTATGTATGGATGTTTGTTACTCTTTCACGCTACAACAGATAAACGGATCTGGATGAAATTTGGTAGGTAGACAGATTAGGACCTGGATTAATATATAGGCTACTTTTTACCACGCTCACGAGCCACTTGCACTGCCACTGCACACCCTCGAAGACAGTCATAGAAACTATGTTCACACAAGCGAAGCCGTTGGTAAAAGCTAGTCCGATAGATAACAGTCTTAGGTCTTACATCTTGATCTAGATTTTAAGACCAAAAAAGAAAATAAAAAGTACTTGGAGCGTAATGTATGCTGCAGTTTATTTCCTACAATGTGCGAGTGTTTTTCGTGTACATTCTATGTATAGGTAGTTAAGTACCTACGATTTTTTAGCCGTTGGTCCAATACGCAGTTCGTCCAAAAGTCATCAAGTCTTATTTCATTTAGTACGCATTTCGCCTAACATGGTTTTAGTCCAACAGGCATTTCGCCCATACTACCCTAGGGGTTTAAAGATATAGTTAATTTCCCGCACTTTAGTTTGAACTTGAACAACTTTTCGCATGAACTGTCTCTTTTTAGGGTTCCGAAGTCAACAAGGAACCCTTATAGTTTCTCCATGTCTGTCTGTCCGTCTGTCCGCGGCTTAGCTCAGAGACTAAAACTGTAATTTGGCATGATTAAACATATTATTCACGCCGACAATGTTGTACAATGAAATCTTGTTTTTTATGGTACTTCCCCTACATGAAAAGGGGGTATTTTTTTTTCGAACCTCCCCTACGTGCGGGGTATCGTTGAATAGATCTTTCAAACAAAGGAGGATTTGCTAAAACCATTTTTTGATTCAAGTTACGGTTTGCGAAATATTAAGCTTTAAAATGCTAAATTTTGTTCGAGTCAAGTGCGTAGGGGAATCTAGGTAAGCCCGTTTCCATCTTCGGCATCCTCATCTCTTACCATCAGGTGAGATGATGCCAAGGGCTTACCAATAGTTGAGTAATAAATTGTAATAAAAAAGTATCCCCCCGTCCCCCTACAAAAAGAATTACTTTACAGGTACGTTTAAAACGGTTCAGTTCGTGAACTAATACGGAATGTTGCTCAACTTTTCGAGCATTCCCTATTACATTGTAACGGTAGTGTAATACGTTTAAACATTCAACCTTCCCTTTTTTCCACCATTCGTTATATTTCCTGCAGATCTAAGGAATGTCACAAATGACGAATTGTTCTATCTCCGACTGAAAAACCTTTTGTTGGATAACGAATTTAACAATGTTGACGAATTTCTACAAAAAAAAATTAATCATCAATAAGATGGGTTTACTATTTTGTTTTAACATCCTATTTTATTTTATTTTTGACTTCTTATTTTACTTTGTTTTGACACCTTATTTTTATTGTGACATTGGCTTTATGATTTTTTTTTGACGATCATGTCACACTTTGAAATTTTCATTTTTTTATATATATGTAATTGGTGACATGAAATAAATTATCTGATCTAATCTATTATTAATAATTATTGCAATTTAATGCAATTTCTTATAAATTGTACATTAATCACACAAACAATTTACCGTCACTTACCACCAGGTGAGATGTTGTCAAGGGTTTAGTAATTGTAAATAAAAAAAAAAACATGTCATACATATTAATAATCTAGATGAAATAAGCTATTTTAATGTATACTTGAGTAAACACCCAACACATGATGAGAAATATGTGATTTAAGAAAGTCATGGACAACTGACTTATTGCTTTGGTCAAAAATGGGTCCTGGCCACTTGCAGGGGTAGGATAAAATAGCCACGTGCCACTAACGAGGTTACTTATTTGAGGTCTTGCCACGGGAAGGGATAATAGGCAGCAAATTACTTAATGAAATATAATTACCTGCTAATACCTCCTCATTTATTTATCGTGTTTCGGCGTTTCTGAGGCACCATGCCAGTTCACCAAAAAATACTAACATAGGTTACTAATATGCCTATCAATGTATTTTATTTATAGTATCTATTTCTTGTTATTTTTATAAGTTTTTTATGTAGCTATGGGCCTGTACTTTAGTACTTCTTATCAGCTCATATACGTCCCAACCGGGAGGCTCAGGTCTACCCTGAATTAGGGCGATCGGGCCTTAGTCGACCACGCGGGCCCAGTGCGGCTTGGTCGACTTCAAACACAACCTTCGAGTTTCTCCGCAGGCGTGTGCAGGTTTCCTCACGATGTTTTCCTTCACCGTAAGAGCGTGTATGAGATCGAGATTCGAAAACACATTGGTACGTGGCAGGACTCGAACCACGACTTCTCGGGTAGAAGGTAGCGGCCCTTACCGTTGCGCCACCGACTCTCTTTAGCATTACCCTTTAGCACTCACCATCCGTTAATTTACTGATATTTTTTCCTTCTTTACTTTATGAAGGCTGCGCGTTGCGTTATATGAACACATTTTCTCGAAATATCTATACTGGTTACGGATATCGGATGAGGCAAACTCGTGTTTACAGCTCAGTAAAGAGGCGTAAAATATCGCGATCGTCATTACCTACTCCAGAGACCTGTTTACGTTGATGACGTAGGGAGGGGGGCGGCGAGTGGGGGGAAGAGATTTTTGAGATTCTATATCAGTCATATGAACCACGTTAACAGGTAGACAATCTGACAGTCAGTTATACATATAAGATGTGAGTTTTCCATGGCGTTGGGGAATCTTGGTAAGCCCGCTTCCATCTTCGGCATCATCGTCACTTACCATCAGGTGAGATCATGCCAAGGGATTACCAATTTTGAATAAAAATAAAAAGGCAATAAGCATCACATCTAAAGCATGTCATGCTTTAGATGTAACCTAACCTAAACAATTTATTTAACAAACAAACTAACCACTTCGAAAGTGCTGACAGATGTTTTCCTTCACCGTATTAGAGCGTGGGATAAACGTACATATGAAATCTAAATTCGAAAATATATTGGTACGTGGCATGATTCGTACCACGAGCTCCCGGACAGGAGGTAGCGGCCCTTACCACTACGCCACCGATGCTTTCGGTATTGTAACATATTCTTGCCAAAACAAAAGAACCACCATGCAGAGCGTTCATGGAGGCTGAAGAGACTGCTGCCCACATGAAGACTGGAAGGCAAGGAGCTAGCACAGTACAGGGTCGTACATCTCAGTCGCCGAGGTCGCTCCAGGAAGCCGTCGGCATCCTGAGGTCGCTACTGAACATTCTGGAGGAGCTGGAGTGACAGTGACGCAGACCAACTTACGCAAAATGGGCGCATCAGTCGCCTGGTGGTGGAAACCAGCCCGGCCCTAACTATAACCATACCCTGGACACTTCATACAACGGGCCAGAAATTTCAAAAAAGGAATGACGGAACAAACAGAATCATATACGTCCGACAACCAAACTGTATCAATCTGGGTGACGAGGGGGTGAGGTCGCAATCTAGAGAGCGGCAGGGAGTGTCTATACTGTATGTTAGTACTAATAAATATACTTTGCTATAACTATAAAACACAACAGAGTAAGCAGCCATAAAGTTCATGGATAACGTAGTTACAGCGAACTATAAATATCACACGTAATAAATACAACGCTTAAAGTACGTAATATTTGATATCTCGCATATAAAAGGCAGTCTTATACTTGAGGTATCATGGTTTACAATGCCACTCGATGAGAGATAAAAGGCAGTCCGTGAGTAATAGAATAGAAGGAGTCCATATAAAAGTGTCTTTATTACATGTGGTCGGTGGTTGCGTATATCTAACGTTACATAACAAGGTTATATCGTCAGCGTCGCGTGCTGATCTCCGATAACATTATTGGCAGTTTATATCCCTGTTCTTTTATATTCCGTGTAAAAAAAAACCGATGTTGTCTGTAAAGTCGGTTAACGCACGATAATTTTACGTGATAACGTGTCACAAGCCGAACGCTTTCGTTCTTTAGACCACACGACTGAAGTAAGACTTCTTCAGCTCCATCTTTAGGGAGATGTAAAACACCGCTCATAGTCGGGTGAGTTAACTCCTTGGCACTTATGTGCTCCTGGTACTTTTTACAACTACAACATATCTCACAGTTGGAACACCTTTTGTAAGCTCATGAAAGCCTAGAACTTTGATCCATTGACACACTGATGTTAGGTATAAGAAACGGCTCTTTTTGGTATGAAGGTTTTCCTCACAGAGAATGGACCGCATTGGAGCACCTCTTGTCAGCTCCTGGAAGCCTTGTACTTTTAATACATTGACACACTTCTTTGACGGATCGTCCGTCGGTCCAACTCCAATACCAATTCCAAGTCCAAGTACAATTACAATGTACAATTACTAATACAAGTACAACTCTCGCTTGCACGCTCGGCTCAGGCGTAACGTGACAATGACGTCACACTGGCGTAACGTGATAAAACATGAAGGAAAACATCGTGAGGAAACCTGCACACGCCTGCGAAGAAACTCGCAAGTTGTGCGTGAAGTCGACCAACCCGCACTGGACCCGCGTGGTCGACTTAGTACCGATCGCTCTAATTCAGGGTAGGCTCGAGCCCCTCGATGGGGACGTATATGAGCTGATATGATGATGATCTGGCTGGGATGTAACAGTTCTACATATACAGTGTGTATTGGATAGAGTTACATACATTTTAAGGGCATGTAATACACTACATTTACGTTTTTCCTAACCACATTAACCACTTTCCACCTAAATCTTGGAAACGGTACACCTGATAAAATATACGTGCTTAGAAATTTCTACTTCATTTTAAGAGAATTGTGAAGCTGCGACTTCTTATACAAATGGCGTTAACGATTTTCACCTCTTAAATTTTTTATTTTTTTTATTTATTTACCAATTTTAAAACAAAATACAAAAAAAATTATCATCTAGCACCATTAAACCTGAATGGTTTGTCTAGGTGCTCAACAGTCGTCTACGAGCTATATACTTAGGTAACCCATATGGACCAATTTCAATAGTTTGTCAGTCAGAACAAAAGCTAGGCTTATACGTTTCGTTTTTTAAATTACTGATTATAAATTAACAAAAAATGGCCTAAATTAGATTTGTATGAAAATTCGTGAACGACAATAAAGTTAAACTTATTAACTTTATTAATGAAACAAAAACGTATAAGCCTAGCTTTTTTTCTGACTGACAACCTATTAAAAATTGGTCCAAATTGGTTAACATTAAGAAGTGAAAATCGTGAACGCCGTTTGTATGAAAAGTCGCAGCTTCACAATCCTCTTAAAATACCTGTACAATGACCTCATTGCTGGTGCAGATTAAAATGAAATAAAAATTTCATTCCCCTTTACATATATGGGAGGTACCTTATTAAAAATGTCTATTATTATGTTATTTAAAATGAAGGTGGTTCTACGTATTCATGTTTGTGCAAAATTTCATGCCTTTTTAGGGTTCCGTACCCAAAGGGTAAAAACGGGACCCTATTACGAAGACTTCGCTGTCCGTCCGTCTGTCACCAGGCTGTCATTCATGGACCGTGATAGCTAGACAGTTGAAATTTTCACAGATGATGTATTTCTGTTGCCGCTATAACAACAAATACTAAAAATTAGATTAAGTGAAAAAATAAGGGAGGTATCCATACAAAAATTGTAAACATGTTTTTAAAAAAGTTTTTTTAAACGTGAAGAAACTAGCGCCATCTAGTATGATGGTACGGAACCCTATGTGTGCGGTTCTGACTCGCACTTGGCCGGTTTTTTTAAATATCTAAGAAGAAAAGAAAAAAAGAAAGAAAAGAACGATAAGAGTTCCTCGTAGGGATAACGTCATCGTATCAGCTCATATACGTCCCCACCGAGGGACTCGAGCCTACCCTGAATTAGGGTGATCGCGTCTTAGTCGAACCACGCGGGCCTAGTGCGGGTTGGTCGACTTCACACACAACCTTCAAATTTCTTCGCAGGCGTGTGCAGGTTTCCTCGGGATGTTTTCCTTCACCGTAAGAGCGTCGGATAAACGTACATATGAAATCTAAATTCGAAATCACATTGGTACGTGGCAGGATTCGAACCACGACCTCCCGGACAGGAGGCGGTGGCCCTAGCTGTTACGCCACCGACGCGTAAGGGATAACGTAAGTCTAAGAAATTTCTTTAACTTTATATGTATAAGTTAAGCATTACAATCATCTTTGTAAGTGTTGTTTTTAAGTAACCGAACTTAAATTACGAATTTCACTATTTTACAGGGTAAATTTGATCTTTCAACAGACGGATAGATAATCCCACGGAGACAGAACATAGTTATAAATTTCACGAAGCAAAGCCACGGGAAAAAGTAAATAAATACATCAAAATCGCAAAAAAAATATTTTATAAGCCATTTAATACGTACAGACTAGGCATCTTCAAAAACAGACTTCGAGATCATTATTTCAAAATCTGCAATTATTCTTAATTTTTCCTATTCTATTGAAGTGTAACTTGTGTTCCTTCTAGTTTAACCTTATACATTCTGTGTGTGTATATATTAATATATATTATTATAATCAAAATTTATATTTATTCATGTATTTTTAATTTATATATTTATTTACGTATTTGTAATTTATCATTGAGTATTGATTTTTAGTTGCAAATGCACCCACCTGCTATCGTTTCACTTTCTCGCCTCCTCCATTCACCAAAGGTTGGATAGAAGAAATCGCTTAAAGTGATAAGTCCGCCTTTGCATATCATAATATATATTGCTAGTTAATCGCCTCCTCCATTCACCAAAGGTTGGATAGAAGAAATCGCTTAAAGTGATAAGTCCGCCTTTGCATATCATTGTATATATTGCTAGTTAATAAGTTTTTCATTTTTTTTTATTTGGTGTGCAATAAAGGATATTTATCTTATCTTAATTAACGGGCTAGCCCCCTGATATCTAGCTGTACGGGGCTCAAAAAATATCGACATTACCGGACAGACGAAGGGTTAAACTAACTAACAGTTCAGCATGTCTGGATCGTCGATTTTTTTTGAGCCCCCCACACAGAAGTACAATCAGTGGGTTAACTCGTTAATTAAATGGCTAATTTAGCCATTTAACTGCGACATAATGTTATTAAGTAAGGCACACGAACAACGAGCCACGTACGACGCGACGACGGTACCCGCGCTCGTAGCAATGCTACGGCGTAGCTGTTCTACGGTTGGGGGGTCGTAGCCAGTGCCGTAGTCAAACATGCCATTTGTTCTGGCCTACTTGCCTATTTAATTAATTATAACGTTAACTAGATCAGTGATTCCTAAAGTGGGTTCCGTAGAAAAGTCACCAGGGTTCCGTGACATAATAGTGAACTATAAAGCAATTATTCCCATCTAAGCCCATTGCCGCCAAACATCAGTGTTAACAACATTGATGTATTCCGGCTTGAAGATAAGACAGCCAGTTCTCCATTGCAATGGGGAATCTTGGTAAGTACGCTTCCATCTTCGGCATCATTGTCACTTACCATCAGGTGAGATGACGCCAAGGGCTTACCAAATGTGAATAAAAAAAATAAAAAAATGCCCCGTTTTGCGTACTTGGACAATTTACGAATAGTTTCACGTTCGTCTTGATGTTAGAAATGATCATCAGACTCATCATCGCATCTTGGACACTGAAGTCCTATTAAAAAAAACCTTGACTATAGGAAACACTAATTTTCTCAAAAATATTTAGATTACGCTATCTCACAAATTGAACTCCAAAAAAATTTTTTTTTATTGGATCTTTATATCCAGAGCATACAGACCATCGAGTTCAGAGGTGCCAAGACGTTAGACAATGTGGGATAGTTAGATTACAAAGCTGGCTCAGCGCACCAAGCAACCTTAATAAGGCCCTGGCAGCTGGGCCCGATCGTTTCTAAAGATAAGCGAAAATTCACCAATTTCGTCGCTCAGATAAACATAATGAGAATAATTTTGTGGCGCGGCTTGCATTCAGGAGTGGCTGCCCGAAATTTATTCATAGATCCTCCGATTAAAACTCGAATTTAATAGATAACGTTTATTTGTTTTATAATTTATTATCAAACGTTTAATAACACTTTTATATTTGACTTTTTAGGATATCTTCATTCCTGATTCATAACAAACGCACACATATTATTAACGCTTTTAAACTAAAATTTCGTGACAAAAACGTAATGTTTTATAATTTATTATCAAATGCTTAAAATAACACTTTTATATTTAACTTTTAAGGATATCTTCATTCTTGATTCATAACAAACGCACACATATTATTAGTGCTTGAAAACTTAAATTTCGTGACAAAAATGTAAGTAGGTATGTTTCCAAACACACACATGTGTAAATAGCTATAGGAATAGAAGGCAAGCAAGTTCATATACACCACTTACTATTCAAAAATCAGACAAAATAAAAAACAGCAATGTTCGTGTTTACGAGTGCGCTGTGAGCCAAATCAGCAACTTTGTAAAATCGTGATTTTTCTTTTTTACACCCCACGGCACGTGAGAAGAAACATGATTTGTATGTTTTACCGTAAAAGAACAAATATTTTACATCGAACAAAGGTATAAAAATCGGGGTCGGTAGAAATTGGGCTACTACTGTTAGTTTTATTCGTGAATACTTTCGAAGTTATGGATATTTAAAGTCTGACAGCTGTCATCCTAAATGAAGATCTCGTTGAAACCTATCTTTTTTTAAGAAACTAGTAGCCAGGGATCAATGTTTTGAGCTATGGCCAGTTTAATATTCACAACCGTGACCGTGAATAAAGATCTCGAAGAGATCTAGGATTTCTCTTATGAAACTATTAGCGTTGGATAATTAGTTTATGAGATTTAGCCGTTTTTAGTTTTACAGCTGTCATTTAAAAATGAAGACCACGACGATATCTATTACTTCTAGTAAGAAACTCTCAATAAACTAGTCATCATCATCATCATCATCATATCAGCATCATCATATCAGCCGAAGGACGTCCACTGCTGGACATAGGCCTCCCCCAAGGATTTCCACGACGACCGGTTCTGCGCTACCCGCATCTAGAAGCTTCCCGCGTCCTTCACCAGGTCATCGGTCCACCGAGTAGGAGGCCTGCCTTCGCTACGTTTTCCGGTGTGCGGTCGCCACTGTTGCCAGAACTTTACTGTCCCTCCGGCCATCCGTTCTACGAGCTATGTGCCCCGCCCACTGCCATCGTCAGTTTAGCAATCCTGAGAGCTATATCGGTTACTTTGGTTCAATAACGGATCTCCTCGTTTCTGATTTGATCACGCAAGACACTAGGACTCTAGGATCAATAGTTTCTGAATTATGGTGGTTTTAATTTTGACAGGTGTTATCTAAAATAAGAATCTCGGGGATATTTATCATTTGTCTTCAGGAGCTAGTAGCCTCGTATCATTAGTGTCTGAGATATAGCCGTTTTAAGTTTGACAGCTGTCATTTAAAATGGACACCCTAACGAGACTTTACTTTTATTTTATTTTATCCACATCTATAAACATTGATGTTTGGCGGCAAGACAAGATATGTCAACTCTCCTGTTTGTTAATTTCTTTCACGTCGCAATGAAGCAACAAATTGGCGTGATATTTTGCACATATATAGTTGGGGGGGGGGGGGAAGTGACGCAGACTACTAATAAGCATAGACTGACATAGTTCCCGAGGGATCTGGACGAAACCCATTTCCAGTCTTGCGAGCCGCTTGCAGCTCGTCCACCACGAGCCTTCGCAGACAGCCATAGAAACTAGAGTGAAGAGTGAAGCCGTGGACAAAAGCTAGTCCAACTATAATATAATAAATGTGAAGGTTAAAATGTTTGGATGTTTGCGAATTTGGATATTTATTAGTCAATCTCTCAAAAACGGTTGAAAATATTGGAAAGAAATATGGTATGAAGATAGCTTTTACATTTGACTGCATTTACACATTTGATACTTTTTATCCAGGAAAAATGTGAGGTTCCCGTGGGATTTTCAGTTTGGATATTTGTAACTAAACCACGCAAAAACAGCTAAACGGATATGAAATATTGACGGATTAAAAATATAAGTTAGCTGGATATATAGGATACTTTTAACCCGGAAAAATGTGAGTTTCCCCTAAGATTATCAAACAACGAACTACAAGGCGTGTCAACTGAATATGTTTAGCTATTTTGCGAATAATGCATAGTAGTGGAGAGAAGAGAAGACAGTAAAGTGTAGAGTAGAGTTGAGTATAGAGGAAAGAGTAGAGATGAAAGTACAGTGGAGTGAAGTGTGGAGAGTAGAGTAAGTAATTTTTTGACGTGATAACGTCTTATAATTCGATGGAGCCGGCTGCACGCACGAAAAAACATGACTCATGCGTCGTTACCTCGCTCTGAGGCGTTCCGTGTAAGTCTTGAAGTGCAAGCGAGAGCGCGAACGAGCGACAAAGAAGCACAATCGGCCTTTACGTTCGGCAGCGTTCGACATCCGTCTCTCCTACTTGAGTGAGCGATGTGTCTGTGTGAACAGCTGCTATACTATAGTACATCTACATGTTTTGATCGAGTATCAAGTGCAGTGAAAAGTGAATGTGGTGTCAATTGTTTATAGCAACGATAATTGCGGCGATAAAGGTAATGATTCTTTCGATATTATGAAACCATTCCATCAGTATATTCTTATGACGTTGTCACGTTCAACTATCGTCAGTAAACCGACTTTACAGACAACCGATTTTTTTAACAAGAGGAGTAGATTAACTATTTCTTCTGCAGCAGCAACGTACTGAGTATCCGCTAGTTTGTGACAAAATTTCATTCGAAGTGACTGAAAAACACAGATATCAAAGTTGTCCCCAGTTGGAAGGTCCCGATCTCGCGTAAGCCACATCCTGGACACTTCGTACAACGGGCCAGAAATGATATTTCAAAAAAGTAATGACGGAACAAAATGGCGACGAAATCCTATACGTTCGACAACCAAACTGTAACCAATCTGTATCAATCTGGGTGACGAGGGGGTCCATACTGTATGTTAGTACTAATATATATACTTTGCCTAAGCAGTCTTGATGCATCGTCTTCGCTTAACGTCTTTATATCATAAACATCTTGTGATAAAGGCTGGCACAAACGGCTTAATGTGTCTCGCCTGGCAAGCACGGAAACGCTCACCGAACTTTGATGGCACTAACTTCCTTAGTAGACTCAATCGCGCTAAGCTACAGGCGAGGATAAGCCGTAAATGGCTTACAGCGGCAACATTTCATGGTTTATTCAACTCAATATTTGTGGTGAAATTTAACATGTCCCTCGCTTTGGACATAAATCGCTTAATGGAGGCAGTATACTTCACGGAGCGAGCGACTTGAGAATAATTCACACTCGCTCCCGTAATGGAAAGCGTATAAACAATAAAAAGCTATAAAACTTGAGGGAAAGTGATTTCGGCGCAAAACACATTTTGTGGAACTTGTTTGTTTGGGAGTTTTTTAAAATCCACAATTGGTAAGCTTGATGGTAAGTGACGATGATGCCGAAGATGGAAGCGGGCTTTCCACGATTTGGAACACATCAATGCTGTTAACATCGATGTTTGGCGGCAAGACTTAGATAAGATAATGGTAGCTAACCAGATGGGCTCAGCAAACGCCCTTTCATCAACCAAATCGAGTCTTAGAAAATTACACTCCGCCAGGCATCGAATCTGCAACCTCTTGACGTGAAGCGAATAGACTAATCATTACGCCACGGGGGCGGTTAAAACTGTAATTTGAGAAGTTAAATAAAAGTGACATGACATACTCGTAATATTTACTTGATGCGATAGATCTTAAATAAATTGCATACGAGGAAGTTGCTGCTACGCAGAATTTTTTTACTTTCGTGCGACGAAAGAGTGAAGGCAAAAAAAAAATCCAACACAAATAAAAATATATATAAAAAAAGTTTAATTGGTTTAATGATAAAAATAAAACCAGCCAAGTGCGAGTCGGACTCGCACAAAGTAGGGTTTCGTAGCCTTATCAAAAAATTAAAATTAATTATTTTAGAACAACAAATTTTTTTGCAGTTAGCAATAGAACATTTAGTATAGAAAATCTATGAACTTCTTACAAATCCAACTGTAATCTTAAGTTAGTCGACTATTTCTTCTAAACTAAGAAAGTCTACTTAGCCAAGATAGTTTTCCTCCAAAAGTGATTATACTTCCTACTATATAAAAAAAATAGGGAATAAATATAATGTAACTGCATAATAAACATTCAGTCCGCAAAATAACTACTTGAGCGGCAAGATTTCATGATTGAGCGGCAGAAAAACATGTCTATAAGCAGCAACTCAACACTGTAGGACGGGAGCGAGCGAAGCGAGCTCGGACTTGCGGAGCACCCCGACTCGGATCCGTTAGGTTCGGAGACTGTGCGGGGAGGCGAGCTAAGCTCGCCTCCCCGCACAGTCGTAGTGTTAGGTTTAACATGAGAACACAGAAGTAGGAGCCCCGAAGGGGCTCCGTCGACCACTCAACACTGTAGGAAGAGTGTAGTACGGGGATGTTTAAAATAATTACAGCCATCCAGAATGACATAAATTGCTGATTGATTTTGAAATGTTTGCTGACCATGAGTTGCTGACCAATTAGCTATTTCTGCTCACCGATTATATTTTTCTGCTCACAGAAATAACAATACTATGCTAACCATTTGACACCCAAAAAAATATTGTCCTGAAACAGCGGTTTAGCTGGAGTGGTGGGGGGGGGGGGATTAATTGACTCTAGCACTTTAAAAATAAATATATTTCGCAAGCGGAACCGTGAATTGAAACGATATATCAAATGAAAAGGCTTGTTGTGAGAATCTGAAATATTGTTTTTGTAATTTTAAGGTAAATAATCTTAAAGTAATTCCAGAAAATAGGCAGAAATTTACCAGTTTTGTAGGTAGAGGGCTACAAAACTACTGGGCTAAAATGTTGGAAAAATCACAGTATATGAGGTTGAATGCATAGATTACAGGAACACGGCATGTGAGAAAATCTGAAGTCCTTCCGTTCCCACAGGCAAAATAAAGTTTACAATGACCAAAATAAGTCACCAGAGGTCGCGGGTTCGATTCCCGGCGGGGTCAACTTGTAAGACTCGGTTTGGTTGGCGGTAGGGCATTTTCTAAGCCCACCTGGCTAGCTAACACCATCTTATCTAAGTCTTGCCGCCAAACATCAGTGGTAACAACATTGATGTGTTCCGGCTTGAAGATAAGATAGCCAGTTCTCCATTGCGTTAGGGAATCTTGGTAAGCCCGCTTACATCATCGGCATCATCGTCACTTACCATCAGGTAAGATGATGCCAAGGGCTTACCAATTGTGAATTATATAAAAAAAAGAATAAGTAGATTTACCTCGAGCAATGTATGTAATGAATGAGAGGTCTTATTCTGTTGGTAGTTAAAGTATTAGTGCAGAACCCTGTTTGTGTAACCCTGAGTCGCATTTGGACGTGTTTTTCAATTTAATTCAATGCTAACACGGTAAAGAAAAAATCTTGTAAAATTTTAAAAAAAACACTAATTTAAACTATGTAAATGGATTACGAGATGTTTTCCGCGGCTTTGCTAGCGTGGATTTCGAAGGTGTACGGTGCGAGAGCCACAAGCGGCTCCTTATATTTTTTACCTATATTCATCCCGATACTCACTCGCGTGTCTGTCTGTTCGTCTGTCCTTCCGTTTGTCACAGCCAATTTGCACCGAAACGACTTACCTATTGACTTGTTTGCCACACATAATATGTTAGTCAGTGATCCAAGGACGGACTTGAAAAGAAAACAAATGAATATTTAACATGGGAGCAACTTTGGGGTTAAATTAGAATTTTTTTTTAATTTTTGTTAACTATAGCGTGTGACATATCGAATGAAAGGGCATGTTGTGAAAATCTCAAATGTATCTTTTTTATTACTTTTAGATAAATATTTTTGAAGTTACTTGAGAAAATAAGCGAAAACTGACCATTCCTCCCTTAACTCAAAAACTACTAGGTCTAAAAATCTTGAAAAAATCCAAGTACATTAGGTTGAATGCACAAATTACAAGAAAACTTATAAAACTTATAACACGTATAAGTCCCACCATTCCCACGGGAAAAATAAAATTTAAAAGTTCAGCATAAGAACACCACGTTTTTACTAAGAACAAAGTATGTACTCAGAGGTCTTGTTCTGTTGGTAGTTAGGTTTTGGTGCGATACCCTGTTTGTGTGACCCCGAGTTGCACTTGCCTGGTTTTCAACTTTTTCATCAACAAAGATATCGATCTCAAAAGATCCATTATATATAAGTTTTGAAATGGGATGAGTAGTTTAGGAGATTACTGCTCACATGCAAACTTACATGTAATAATGACCTCTTTGATATTAGTAAAATTTACCTCTTTCATATTAGTAAAATTCACCTTAATAATATTAGTAAAATTTACCTCTTTAATATTAGTAAAATTCACCTTTTTAATATTAGTTAAATTTACATATTTAATAATAGTAAAATTCACTTCTTTGATATTAGTAAAATTCACCTCTTTAATATTAGTAAAATTTAGCACTTTAGTGTAAGTAAAATTTGTCTTTTAAAATTAGTAAAATTCAGCTCTTTAGTATTAGTAAAATTTACCTTTTAATATTAGTAAAATAATCATCATATCAGCTCGTATACGTCCCCACCGAGGGGCTCGAACCTACCCTGAATTAAGGCGATCAGGCGGGTTCAGTAATCAGTATCCAGTGCGGGTTGGTCGACTTCACACACAACCTTCGAGTTTTTTCCCAGGCGTGTGCAGGTTTCCTCAGGATGTTTTCCTTCACCGTTAAAGCAATCGGTAAGTATATGTACGTACTCGTAAGTTTCTTGAAAAACTCATTGGTACATTGGCCGTCCAGATTTGAACCCAGTACCTCTGGTTAGAAGGACCGAGTCGTTACCGGTTGAGCCACCGATGCTTTTTATTAGTAAAATATATATCTTTAATATTTGTAAAATTTACCTACAAATAAAAGTAAAATTCACCACTTTAGTAGTAGTAAAATTTAGCTCTTTAGTATTAGTAAAATTTATCTTTTAATATTTTAAAGTTTACCTCTTTAGTATTAGTAAAATTAATTATTAAATATAAGTAAAATTTACCTCTTTAATATAAGAAAAATTAAGCTTTGAGTATAATTAAAATTTGCCTCTTTAATATTAATAAAATTTAGCTCTTTAATATTAATAAAATTTAGCTCCTTAATATTAATAAAATTTGCCTCTTTAATATTAATAAAATTTAGCTCTTTAATATAAGTAAAATTTAGCTTTTTAGTATTAGTAAAAATTTCCTTTTTATATGTGGAGGCTTTTACCTTTTCTTTAACTTTTAATGTTGTTCCTGTTGTCTATTATTTGTGGTGTTCTATTTTAAACTTGACATCTTATTATTTATCGTCAATAACTTAATTTAATGTGTAAGTGCTTTGGTTTATACTGTTAACTTACATTGTGACTGAATAAAAAAATAAATGACTCAGTAATTTTTTTTATTATTTTTTGTGTTCGCGAAAAAGTGTTCACGTTAGATCTGTCTGTAGGACAAAGCCAACTGACCAAGCTGAAAACTGAGGATGGTGAAATCATATTGCAAACGAAGAGATCAGTAAGAGAACCAAACTAACCGACGTAGCTCTCAAAATTGCTAAACTTAGGTGGCAGTGGACGGGGCACATAGCTCGTAGAACAGATGACAGTTGGTGCAGTAAAGTTCTCGAGAGGCGAGTGCGCACCGGGAAACGTAGCGTAGGCAGGCCACCCACTCCGTGGACCGATGACCTGGTGAAGGTCACGAGAAGACGCTGGATACGGGCAGCAAAGAACCAGTTGTCATGGAAATCCTTGGGGGAGGCCTATGTCCAGCAGTGGACGTCCTTCGGCTGATATGATGATTATGATTAGTAAAATTTACCTCTTTAATACTAGTAAAATTTTGCTCTTTCATCATCATCATCATATTAGCCAAAAGACGTCCACTGCTAAACAAATGCCTACCCCAAGGATTTCCACGACAACGTGTCCTGCGCTGCCAGCACCCAACGGCTTCCCGCGATCCTCACCATGTCGTCGGTTCACAACGCAACGTCTTCCGCTGCACGGTCGCCATTCGATAACTTTACTACCCCAACGGCCATCTGTTCTGCAAGCTATGTGCCCTGTCCACTGCTACTTCATTTTAGCGATTCTGTGAGCTTTGTCAGTTACTTTGGTTCTCCTATAGATCTCCTCATTTCTGATTCGATCTCGTAAGTAAATTCCGAGCAGAGCTCGCTCCATTGCCCTTTATCGTAAGCGACCATGTCTCACTTCCGGATGTCATCACTGGCATCACCCACTGGTCAAAAACCTTAGTCTTGAGACACTGTGGTATGTGGGACGTGAAC
The DNA here is from genome assembly GCA_947284805.1 of Coleophora flavipennella. Lineage (NCBI taxonomy): Eukaryota > Metazoa > Arthropoda > Insecta > Lepidoptera > Coleophoridae > Coleophora > Coleophora flavipennella. The sequence continues at coordinate 2,253,573 of OX369306.1, read as the reverse complement.
ATATTGCGAAGCTTTCCGAACGCTTCCCAGCCGAGTTGGATTCGTCAATTGATCTCTTTCTTAAAGTTTAGGTAGGTCTACCTAGCTGAACTGTTTGTCCCAGGTAAACATATTCGTCTACAACCTCCAGCGTAGAGTCTCCAACCTTTAGAGGGGTGGGTGCGACACAAACATTTAACATTATTTTCGACTTGTGCATGTTCATTTTAAGACCCACTGGTTTAGAGACTTTACTGAGGTCATCGAACATCGTACTTAGGTCTTCCATAGTCTCAGCCATGACCACGATATCAGAGGTAGGTTATGTAGTCGCCGTTAATATTGATACCGAGTCTCGTCTCCCCCCAGTCTAGAATGTTGAAAACATCTTCCAGGGTGGTGGTGAACAGTTTCGAAGATATAACATCTTCCTGTCTCACCCCTCGCTGCAACTGGACAGGTTTCGAGTTCTGGACCTGGAGGCGAACCGACATGGTGGAGTTTTCATGCAGGCACTTCAACACCTGGTCAATTTGGCACCGCTGGAGAGACTGTAGCACAGCCCAGGTTTTGACTGAATCAAAGGCTTTCTCATAGTCCACAAACGCCAACCATAGTGGCTGATTTTACTCTTCAGTCTTCTGTATAATCTACCGCAGCGTATATATGTGGTCTGTGGTAATAAAACCTCTTCGGAAGTTGGCATGTTTGGAAGGCTGGAAGTCGTCAAACTTGCATGCGAGACGATTCATAATGACTCTCGAAAACAGCTTGTAAACATGGCTCAGAAATGAGATGGGTCTTTAGTTCTTCAGCAGGGTGTTGTCGCCTTTTTTTAAAGAAAAGCACGACCACACTTCTGTTCCATGCCTCAGGCGTGTGTCCCTCGAGTACAACGGAATTAAATAACTTCTAAAGAGCTATGAGTAACGGTGTTGCACCTGCTTTCAGGCAGGCGTGTGGTCGAGTACAATGGTCCGCAGAACTTCTCAACTTCTTCCAGAAACTCAGTCTTAGAAGATATGATCTTGCCATCCTTAGTCTTCAGCTTGGTCAGTTGAATTTTCCAACAGACAGATCCCTTGCGAATACTTTAGAGCCTCAATCGCCTCTTTAATACAATTCGTATTATACTGGCGCAAATCGCGAGTTAGGGACTTAGAGATCTGCCTGTTTAGTTGCCGATACTGAGCATCGTCTTCAGAGGACTGCAAAACCAACCTGCATCTTTCTTTCAATAGGTTGCTGGTGATGTCCGAGATTTTTTTGATTCTGTTTGAAAGGTAAGTTTTAAAAATCTTAGAACCGACCGTTTGGACAGTTTCCACAAATCTATCATTATAATCGTCCACATTTTCGCAGTCTCCTAGGTATTCAAAGCAATTGGGTAACTCGAGCTGAAAGCTCTCGGGGTTTTGTAGCTAGACGGGCGCTGGTCGGAGTATAGACTTCATCAGTCGACATCTTTTAAGCTTATTCTTTAGATTCAATATGCCTCATACCATCCGGTGATCGCTTCCTGTTTTGATAGAATTGATCACAGAGACATCATTGAATATATTTCTTCCTTGTCGACAAGATGAAGTCAATCTTGTTATTCGTTACGCCATTGGCATGCAACAAGGTCCACTTCCACTGTTTTGACTTTTTAAGAAGGAGACCATCATAAAGAGGCTCTCCTTCTACATAAAGTCGGCCAGCATCTGACAACGTGCATTTCTTACTCCTTATCCAAATTTCCCCACTCTTGAAGTCCCCGATAACAGCGGTATACTGGGTGCTGGTGCTATGCATGGCTGTAGAGATGCCCTCATGCATAGTCTCTAACTCGTCGTCGGAGTGTTCTGCGGTCGGCACGTATACCTGTATGACCTTCATCGAATACCGTTTGGTGATTCTGAGTATACATTACAAGGTGTGCTATCCTTGTCGAAACGCTCACGATCTAGACCACATTGTTAATGAGGGACTTGTGGACGAGAAAACCAACACCACCCTGGGACAGTTGGTTGCCCTCCCGGAAACAGAGAAGTTTTCCGGATTTAAGGATCATGGTGTCCTCTCCCTCTCTTTGAACTTCACATAAACCTACGATATCCCACCGTAACCGGCTCAATCCTTCTTGGAGTTCTGTAAGTTTCTCGTTGATCCGCAGTGTACGCGTGTTGTAAGTTGCCTGAACCAAAGGTCGTTGGGTTTGGTAGCCTGGCATGTGCCGGGATTCTTTGCACCCCCCGCCCCGCCGTTACCATGACTGCAACCAGAGCGAGGAATAGCAGAGCTGCCGGGGACAAGGACCGTTTTTTGGGTTTGTTTTTCATTAAGAGGTTTTGCCGTAATCGCCACGCTTGGCAGGCGGGTTGGCGATCGCAGTGTTATTGCAGGTCGTCTGCAAGTCACGGAAAGGACGCTGCTCCCCATCCTCCGGTTTTAAGTGCCTTAGTCGACTCTTACGACCCCAATTGAAAGAGATGGCATGGTCCAATTTTAAACCGATAGCCATACAGCTTTTAAATTAATTACATGTCCTACTATTTAATATTTTTTTTCAGATGTGTTTAAATAGCGGTTTAGCTTGTCTCTGACAAAAATTAGCACTTTAAAGCCTAATATTTCGCAAAACGTTCACGAATGTTCACGTTGCTTTGTACAGCAGTGGACGTTTTTCGGCTGATATGATGATGAAATCGAAATATTAATTTCATAAGAGTCATCTGTGTGCGCGGCCTTAATAGCAAATGTTCTAAATCTGAAATAAATCCGCATACTAACGACCACATCTCAGTTGGTACTGAAATTTAAAAGAAGTGAATAAGAAGAGTAAATCCCGCGGTATTTCAGGAGACCGGAATTCCAGAGGGAAAACACCAAAACAATGGTTCTCAAGTATTTGCCCGCCTCTGTGGCGTAATAGTTTTTTTATTATTATTTGAGTGCGTTTGACTGCAACTCACCTGATGTAAGTGATGATACAGTCGAGGATAGTACACGCAAACTCAAATAATGCCTATTCCCTCCTGCGCTGTACGCATAATAAATGATGAAGCGTAACGCTTTGTGCGAAAAGGTGGGACATCAACAACAAAGGGTTGCAACCCGTCCCTGCGTCTCGTTGACCGACGGTGGAATGGAGCCGGGGTCCATTTGCTTCACACCAGGAGGTCGTGGGTTCCATTCCCGGTGGGGTCAACTTGTAAGACTCAGTTTGGTTGATGGTAGGGCATTTTCTAAGCCCGCTTGGCTAGCTACCCACCATCTTATCTAAGTCTTGCCGCCAAACGTCACTGTTAACAACATTAATGTGTTCCGGCTTGAAATAAGATATCCAGTTCTCCATTGCGTTAGGGAATCTTGGTAAGCCAACTTCCATCTTCGGCATCATCGTCACTTACCATCAGGTGAGATGATGCCAAGGGCTTACGAATTGTCAATAAAAGAAAATTGCGCGGAGACTTGACGCCAACACTACAGGATTTTAAGGATTTACTCTCTCTCTCAAACAACATATACCGCAGACTCGGCACCGTACATTTACACATCATTGATTCTAAAAAAATGTAAAGTATGTACACTTACTTATATTAAAATAAAATAGTAATTAAGAGACCGCTGGAGTTCATAAATCCCATTCAAACGCAGTCTTTGATTCATTTGTTAACCAAACAACCAATTTTAAAATAATTTTATATCGATTTTTGGATGACGTATATCTGTATCGGTATCGCATTACTTTTTTGAAAAACGAAACAACAAAACAGGCATCCGTTATTAACCAATAAACTTGTTTCCAAGGTAAAAAAACGAAAAACACTTTTATTGGTAAATATTGGATTGCTGTTTCGTTTTTCAAAAAATCAATGTGATAGCGACATATATTTCAAAATCGGTCGTTTGGTTAACAAATGAATCAAAGACTACGTTTGTGTGGTATTTATGAACTCCAGCGGGTTCTTTTCGTCTTTTTAGACCTTCTACAATCAAAATCATAAAGCTACAAAAGTTGGAAGGATCTTAAACAACAAATTTTCGTACTCATTCTTCTGTTTCATACGAATTCTTTGTCTTTGAATATTATTATACAAGGTCTTAACAGAAGTATGTATTTTTTTTTTACTAGAACTGGTACTCATGAAACTAAACAACTTTCCCCAAGAAACCTATGGTCAATTCGCATTTGTTTTTTTTTTAAATCATTATCATATCAGCCAAAAATCGTCCACTGCTGGACAAAGGCCTCCTCCAAGGATTTCCACGACGACCGGTCCTGCGTTGCCCGCATTTTTCATTTTTTAAAATAAAAGTATTAAATTGTGCGGAAAACGCCAGATTATGTATCATTGCGGGCTGGCGCGGTCATTCAACTTTTATTGTCAAGTACATAAACCTGGGAGTTATTCTAAGCAGTGTGATAATTTAATTAAAAATAATAATATTGCGAATTGACCATGGCATTCTTGGGGAAAGTTTTTCAGTATCATGAGTACAAGCTCCAGTTAAAAAAGTGCATACCTTTGTTAAAGACCAATCTGTGGTTAAGCCCCTATATAGTTTGAGTACAGCGTAGATATTGTATTGTGAATTGCTATAAGACGATAACTGTAATGATCTCATTACGATCGTTCATTGCATGTCGGCGACAAATTGGAAATTTTTGTCACAGGGATCTCGATTGTTCTCAGTAATCACTAAACATATGGAAGTGATATTTTATTACCTGATTCTTCATTTCAATGACTTCATTTTGTCAGTTGCAGAAAAACCATTCAGTAACTTTTAAAACAAAAAATATATATCCATAAAAAACCTCTTTTAAAAGATATTTGCATTTACAAGCAAACGAGACCGATTTAAACCTCTAAATTTTCTCAGTCGATTAGTTTAAAAACACACTTCAATATGCCAGTTTGATTTTTTAAATCAATTTTAGTTTTTAATTGAAACGAAAAAACATTGAAAAATTGCAAAAGTGTGGTTATTATCTTTACTCTTTACACGTAAATATATAAAAAGAGACAACTGTTCCAATCAACGCCTCGCCTTATCATTATCCTCCGTACGGCCGCGCGTAAAGAAAGCTAAAGTTTAATATTAAATGGCTCGTGTTTCGAATGCTTACAGCATTCATCCATTTTTATGGACCTGATGATACGGTTGTGCGTAGACCCTTCAATACATCGCTATCTGGGACGCGTGCATCTTTTTTTTATTTATATAAAACCGTAATCAAAAAGAGGAATTTAAAAATTTGTTAAAAATCCTAAAAACTATTATGTACAAACTTTTACCGTTTTGTTTTAGTTCAAGCCCATGACATGAGTTATCAGGTTGTACTTACATTCATAGGTCGTGCTTTATCGGGTCGCTCATCATTATTGGTACTCCATAATGCATGCTGAAGTCCATGGCTCAAGTTATTGGGCTATACAATAATAGGCCGTGCACTATCGGGTAGCGCATTATTGGTTTCTCATTTATTTTAGTTCAAGTGCATGACTCGAGTTATCGGGTTGTACTTACATTCATAGGTCGTGCATTATCGGGTCGCTCTTCATTATTGGTACTCCATAATGCATGCTTAAGTCCGTGACTCAAGTTATCGGGCTGTACAGTAATAGGTCGTGCATTATCGGGTAGCGCATTATTGGTACCCCCCATAATGAATGTTTCCAAATTCAAAAAAGGCGAGCCTAGTAAATCTTTAGAAAATTTTAGAAATTTATTCAAACAATAGAAGATTGATTCCACCTCCAAAGTTAAAAAAAGGATGTATTGTCACCGGGCTTTACGCTTAATTTCAGCTCAATCGAACTCAGAGAAGTTTTAATTATCAAGATAGAAGTTATGTTGTACCTAGATGAGTTCACCTTACATTTTTTTTATTTAAATACAAATCTTCTCAATATCATATCAGCTCATATACGTCCCCACCGAGGGGCTCAAGCCTACCCTGAATTAGGGCAATCGAGCCTAAGTCGATCACGCGCGCCCAGTGCGGGTTGTTCGACTTCAAACACAACCTTCGAGTTCCGCAGGCGTGTGCAGGTTTCCTCACGATGTTTTCCTTCATAAACGTACATCATCATCATCACAATTTAAGAGCCGTACTCTTGTCGGTGTAGCTCTTTCCAGGTCTCTCTTTCCCACACTATCTCCTTCATTTCTCTATAGTATAGAGTCTATACGTTTCCACCTTAACTTTCTTCTTAACTTGGTCTATTTAAGCAATTCTAGGTCTTCCTCTTCCGCGCTTTCCTTTTATTATGTTCTTGATAAAATTATCGTGTCTAATTAAATGTCCTATCATCTTCCGTACATAGGAAATCTAAATTTGAAATCCCATTAGTACGTGGCAGGATTCGAACCACGACCTCTTGGACAGGAGGCGGCGGCCCTAGCCGTTACGCCACCGACGCTCTTCTCAATATGAATCCTGTTAAATATTTTTCATTGTAGATATTGTGATTGTGTTATAGCTGGAGAATATATCATATTAATTACAGTACAGTAACACGCCGGAACACAATATCGCCGCGCCTGCTGCCTTTGTATTGTCACCATAAATTTACTTAATGGCGAATTGTTCTGCTACGTTATATTTTTATTCGATCCAAAGTATTCCGTAGCTATTACTATCACTGTCATATTAGCCGAACCCTGTTGGACCCCAAATGATTTCCACGACGACCGGTCCTGCGCTGCCCGCATACATCAGTGGCTTCCCGCAACCTTCACCAGGTCGTCGATTCACCGAATAGGAGGCTTGCCTACGCTACACGTCTTCCGCTGAGGGATTGCCACTCGAGAACTTTACTACCCCAACGGTCACTCCAAAGCTATTGTAAAACTAATATTTGTGCGGATGGTGGCGCATCGGGAGCCGGGTCGTTCGATTCCCTCTAATATGGTTGAGAGGAGCGATGGCTGACTCTCGTATTATACTCGTTAGCAGGTGCTGTTGGTGTGAACTGGCCTATACTTGCCAAAGGCATACATGACATTCAATTATTTTAATGTATAACTTCTCGTGTCATATAATTTTTATGTTCTAATGGTCATAGCGTGGATTTGTACCACCCCGGGGTCATTTTAAATTTGCCGCCTCTTTTTTGGAAAAGTTAGTCTTTTAATTTTGACGAATTGTGTAAGGTACGTTTAATGTGCTACAAGAATATGTGCGCGGACGCATAATGTTCAAGACAACTGAACAAAAGGTCTCATCCATAAGTCATTAATACAGCCCACAACTTCAATAAACGACTTCGTCCATGTGGATAAATGACACTTCACTATACTGCACTGCACTGCACTTAACTTTACTACACTACGCTGCACTACACTTTACTACACTACACTGGTTTTTCGTTTTTTTTTTGTTTTGGACCTCGGACTTCAAATTTTTTTTTTAATTGCGAAATCGGTCGAGCCATTCTCAATTTTAGCAACGCATTTAGCAGTATTTTTTATATAGATAGAAGATATAATACATATGTACACAGATGTGACCACAACAAATTTAAATTCAATAAAAAATTTAAATTCACGACCTCATTCCCCCCTCTCCATTTCATCATCGGACGACCAGGCGCGGAGAGCGGTTCCACCCCTTTGTCGTCAATGTTCCACCTTTTCGCACGAAGCGTTTTGCTTCTTCCTTCATCATGCGAACGGCCAAGGAGTGGAATTCCCTTCCGGCGTCTGTATTCCCCGATTCGTATATATAATTTAGGAATCTTCAAGACGAGAGTGAATAGGCACTATTTGAGCTTGCGTGTTACATCCTCGGCTGCATCGGCACTTACCATCAGGTGAGGTGCAGCCAAAGCACTCAAATTTTTAATTAAAAAAAAATAGTTAAAAAGTCTGTCACAAAATGTTATATTTTTACTACCGTATATACCTTTCAAGGGATGGCAAAAAAATCTGTTAATTCTGCCACTCTCTAATAGTTATTCCACTTCTTTGCTTTCGTCATCCAATATCGTGTAACATTGATGTTTGTAAGTATGTACGTAGAGAGCCACAGATAATAAAACATTCTTCTGGTCTGTGTAAAGAGCGATACCCTACGTGTACGGCTGATCCAATTTTTGTAAGGCGATGTCTCCCAAACCGCTGATAGAACTAAGGAGGACTTTTCAAAATTTTAAGCCCTTAGCATCATCGCACCTTATGGTAAGTAACGATTATGCCGAAGATAAAAGCGGGCTTACCAAGATTCCCATACGTAATGGGGATTAACTGGCTATCTTTTCTTCAAGCCGAAATACATCAATGTTTGGCAGCAACACTTAGATAAGATGGTGGTCCTGGTCGATGATAGCTAGCCAGGCGGGTTCAGTAAATGCCCTACCGCAGACCAAACCTAATTACTCACCTAGTTTAATTTTTAAAAAAAGGTCAATAATTAACATTTTGCGTTGGAAAGGCGTAAATACTAATATTATAAAATTAAATGTGAAAATGTGTTTGTTTGTTTGTTTTTCACGCTTCAATGTCTCAACCAATCTTGATAAAATTTGAGAAACAAGTAGCCTGTGTTTCTGGAAAGGACTTAAGCTAGTTTTTATTCCGTGAAAAGAGCAAAATCCGATGCAGTTCCTGAGGGAATTAAACAATGCACTCTTTTTTCTTGAACATCGCAACGGAACAATGGATTATTGTGATTTTTTGCACAGATATATGGTTGAGGAGGTGGGAAATGACATAATTTACTAATAAGCATGTCATGATATAGTTACAGAGGGATCTCGGGAAAACTCATTTCCACGCTCGCGTACGTCGGCGTTGCAACGGAGCAACAACAGATTGAAGTGATTTTTTGTATAGAATTGGTTGAGGGGGTGGGAAGTGACATATACTGCAAATCAGAATATCCTGATTTAGTTCCTAAGGGATCTGGAGAAATCTCATGGTCCGTCTCGCGCACCATTCACCCTCAAAACAGTCATAAAAACGATGTCCACGCGGGCGAACATTTCAAATACAACTTATTTTATTTAGATCAAGCAAGCTCATTTAAATCATAGCTAGATTCATTTAACACGTTCACAGTTGCTTTAAATCCGCATAAAATGGAAATTGAATTATTGGACATACAAACGCACAAGGTGAACACCGGACAGTGCAATGGTTCTATTAATTTGCTTTGAAACGAACTCATCCATTTCACTGTGATGAATTACGTAATAGAATGTGTATGCGCATTTAATTTTGAAACGTCAATCTCACGTATAGTTCTTGTATGAGTCTGACATCCTCAACAGTGACAAACTGTGACCGTTAGACCGTATTTTGTTGAAAAAAATATTTTTTGACGTGAAACATCTTTGTTATCGTATAGGTATGGGTAATGGATGCAATAAAGCGTGCTATAGACTGGTGAGGGCCCTGGCATAATATCACCGTTATGGGCATTCACCTTTAACATAATATGCTGAGACAGGACCTTTTCACTGGCCTGCCACTTACTGCAAATTTAATGTATTTTATTGTATTAAATTTATTAGTTAGTAGCTAGTGGTGTCTTAGTGGTGTAACCTTATTTTTCAAGCGACTTCCAAAAAGGAGGAGGTTCTCATTAGGTCTGTATGTTGTTTTTTTTATGTATGTTACCTCAGAACTTTTGACTGGGTGAACCGATTTTTATGATTTATTTTTTATTTGAAAGCTAATACTTCCCTTGTGGTCTCATATAAATTTTATCAAAACGTTGTAGTAATAATAATAATAATAATAATAATGTTATACTCCGCACAACAGCAATAGTTCGACGTCACTTAAACCTAACATAGTAGGGTAGTGTGTTGCCGGATAGGCCCACACTACTGAAAAAATCCCATTAAGGTGAATAAAAAGAATAAATATAATAATAATAATAAGTAGTTATTCCGAAGACTCTGTCGGAGGGTCTAGTCAAACTGGACCTTCCGGCGACTCTGCGGAATAAAATGCAAAAGGCTGTTATACTCCGCACAACAGCAATAGTTCGACGTCACTTAAACCTAACATAGTAGGGTAGTGTGTTGCCGGATAGGCCCACACTACTGAAAAAATCCCATTAAGGTGAATAAAAAGAATAAGAAAAAATAATAATAATAAAGCTTTATTTAATTCCATACAGATTACAATGATAAATTCATATTATACATATAGCCATTGTAAAATTAATAGATTTATTAAAGTATAGCTCTTTCTGGTTATATAAGTTAAGTTTATGTATTTATTTCTAAAAATTTTAATTGTTATTTAAATTTAATTTAATTCTTTATTGTTTGTATGGACCCCGTTTGGGTAAAAGCCTCCCCCAAGGAATGCCACGATTCTTTATCCTTGGCTTTGTCCATCCAACTTCCGCCCGCCATTGCTACTATATCGTCTGCCCATCTTTATTAGAAAATTAACAAAAACCTAAAATAATAATGCAAAAATGTACTAAGTTGTTGCGATGGAAGTCGGTTTTTTAACGTGTTTAGCGTTTTCCATTATTTTATTATTACCAACCTATTACCTATATCTATTGTTTTTTGTGCCTGGTCGGTGAATAAACGGTTTATCTATCTATCTATCTATGCTCGGAGTTTCTCTGCGAGGAGATCCGTAGGAGAACCAAAGTAACCGACATAGCTCTCAGAATTGCTAAAATTAAGTGGCAGTGGGCAGGGCACATTGCTTGTAGAACAGATAGCCGTGGGATCAGTAAAGTTCTCGAGTGGCGACCTCGTACCGGAAAACGTAGCGTAGGTAGGCCTCCCACTCGCGGGAGGCGGTAAACCGATGACCTGGTGATGGTCGCGGGAAGCCGCTGGATGCGGGTAGCGCAGAACGAACCGGTCGTTGTGACAATTCTTGGAGGAGGCCTATGTCCAGCAGTGGACGTCCGTTGACTGATATGATGATGATTGATAGGTATCATTGTCATAGTTGTGCGGAGAGGTGTGGTGGTGGAGAGTCCAACTCGCACTTGGCCAGTTTTTTCTTTTTTTTTTCTTTTTTTTTTATTCAAATTTGGTAAACCCTTGACAACATGTCACCTGGTGGTAAGTACTTTATTTTTCCTTCATGATCTACACCCACACAAATGTAAAACCCATGTCAGGGTGATTACATTTTTCTTTTTTTTTATGATAACAATATAAAAATACATTGCAACCAATCAAATTAAGACAAAAAGCTCTCGAGGACAACATAACCAGAAAAGAAAAGCAGTGTTGCGACTAACTTTTCTTTGCGACATAAAGCTGACAATAATTGCTTATACACTTTGAGTCTTTGTATCGAACAAAATTATGCTATTAGCTTGCAAAGCCGCTGGGGTAGTTGCATCTGTGGGGGTAATGAAATGCATGCCAAATCAAAGGCAGATTGTTAAACTAGCCCTCCAATTACCGTTCTGCCCCGATAAGAGAGAAAGCCGCTAACTGCAAAAACACACTTTCGAGAGAAAAAAAAAACCGCGAAAACACGGTTTCTTTAAAAGTATGTGCCTCTAGTTAATTTTGAATATAGGGTCTGGCCGATAAATTTTGCAGTGTCTTTTTTTTGTAACAAATAAGTTTGACGCCAATGTTTGTGTATCTGTGTATGTGTGTGTGCATGTGTGTGTGTGAGTGTGTGTAGCTCTCGAACGGATGAACCGATTTTGATGCGTTTTTTTCACGTGAAAGTTTACTTGCTGTGGTTCTTAGCTATAATTGATGAAGATCTGTTCAGCTATTTCAGGATCATCAGCTCTTATCAAGGTGATGAAGGGATTTGGGCAACCTTTACAGGTCTGATCGATTCAAAATTTGGTGCCCTGTTACTGTAATAATATTGCAAAACCATGTTAACCTTAATCTGATGATGCAGCATCTCCTGAAATCTGCAGGATACCCAACTTATTACCAACTTACAGCGGAGGTATCGTGTTTGGATTCATTGGAATAGTCTCAATGAATAGGTGTTACATAGAACATGGTAACCTTGACCTGATTCTTCAGCATCTCCCTAAATCGGCAGAATATCCAACTCCCCAACAACTTACAGTAGAAGTATTGTGTTTGGGCTCACTAGAATAGTCTCAATGAATAGGTGTTAGATATAATATGGTTACCTTGACCTGATGCTGCAGCATCTCCTGGAACCTGCTGAGTTAGAGGTAAAAAAAAGTAAAAAACTTCCACAGGTCCAATTGACTTGTAGTTTAGCGGTTATAACACTGCAGTTATAATAACAGCTTCAAACAAAGGGTGAGTAACTTAACGTCTACCTATCTCACGCCCGCTGCAGCTGGATAGATTTCGATGTCTGGTCCTGGAGGCGAAGCGACATGGTGACGTTTTCATACAAACACTTCAACATCTCGATGTATCGATAGTAAATTCGGCACTGCTAAAGAGACTGTAACACAGCCCAGGTTTCAATCAAATCAAAGGCTGTCCACAAACGCCAAGCATATTGGCTGATTGTACTTTTCAGTCTTCTGTATAATCTGCCGCAGCGAATTTTTGTTGTCTATGGTATTAAAGCCTCCTCGGAAGCCGGTTTGTTCGGGAGGCTGGAAGACCTGCGTGCGAGACGATTCGAATGAATGACTCACGAATGTTTTCGAGCTAAGCTAAGCTGTTGCTTATAGACATGGCTCAGAAAGGTTTTGTGGCCCGTTTTGAATAAGAGCATCACCAAACTTCTGTGTTATGCTTTAGGCGTTTGCCCTTTGAGCATAACGGAATTAAATAACTTCTGAAGAGCTTTTAGTACGGGTGTTTCACCTACTTTCAGATGTTCAGCCGTAATTCCATCATCACCCGGTGCCTTGTTGGTCTTGGCTGTTTGAGAGCCATTCTAATCTCTTACAGGCTGACGTCCTGTATAAATAAAATCTCCGGTATAGTGTCGGCTCAGTCTGGTTCTTGGGTTTTTAGCCAGATCGCTGACAGGCAGACGTGAGGTTCCCATCCATACCAGCTAAACCTGAAAAGTGTTAGAATTGTTGTGTGCTTGAGGAAATCTGAAAAGTATTAGAATTAGTACCTAGTATACTACAATCAATTAAAAGTAAAAATTATCAAGGCCTAGTAGGTTTTCTTAGTTTGGAAGTAATAAACGACCAACTGAATAGGGGCAGTTGGATTTATAAAAAGTTCTACAATCTAGATTTTCCATACAAAATGTTCTTTATCAAAACTGGAAAAATAACTTTATTTCTTAATTAAAACATACTTTTAATAATTAAAAACACTACAGAACCCTTCTTTTCACGTAGTCTGACACCAACTTGACCAGTTTTAATATATGTATTCACTTTTTGTGTTGAGGCATTTCATTGTATATAGTAGACTGTTTCAGTATATTTCATGTAAGTGCATTTTTTATAATTATTAAAAAAAATATTGCGTTTGTCTGTACCTTACCCGATGGTAAGTGCCGATGCAGCCGAGGACTCAAGCTCAAATAGTGCCTATTCACTCTCGTCTTGGAGATTATCTAGGTCTTGCGCCAAAAATCAGTGTTAACATTATTGATGTGTTCCGGCTTGAAGATAAGATAGCCAGTTCCCCATTGCGTTGGGGAATCTTGGAGAGCCCGCTTCCATCTTTGGCATCATTGTCACTTACCATCAGGTGAGATGATGCCAAGGGCTTACCAATTGTGATTTTTTTTTTAAATACTAAATTATATTCAAATTATTCAAATCTGGACGGCCAATGTACCAATGAGTTTTTCAAAAACTTACGTACATACTTACCGATTGCTTTAATGGTGAAGGAAAACATCGTGAGGAAACCTGCACACGCCTGCGAAGAAACTCGAAGGTTGTGTGTGAAGTCGACCAACCCGCACTGGGCCCGCGTGGTCGACTAAGGCCTAATCGCCCTGATTCAGGGTAGGCTCGAGCCCCGGTGGGGACGTATATGAGCTGTAATGATGACTAAATTATACAAAGCGGGGAATACAGACGCCGGCAGAGAATTCCACTCCTTGGTCGTGCATATAATGAACGAAGAAGCAAAACGCTTCGTGCGTAAAGGTGGAACATTTGTCGCACGACAGGTAGGTAGGTAGATAGCAGGGCGTAGGTTCTTAAAAATGCCGTGTGTACTCTAATGTGTAATTTTATTAGTCGTAAAAGTACCTAAAGTAAAAGACCTGGAAAATAACATACAAATAAGAAAAAAGTTAGAACACTGCAATTTTAAATATAAATCACAAACGTATCAAAACATAAATTTATCTTACCCGTAATGGGTCTTTTGGAAGATATTAAAATATGATTTTTTTAAACTTGAGCCAATGATCGAGTTTTTTTTTTTTAATGAAATTGACAGATGGCGTGAAAAAGAAATAGATGGAATGAAAAGAAGATCGTATGAAAGAAGAATGAATAACAGCGCACCGCGCTACACATTAACGACAAAGGGGGGGAATCGCCCTCCGCGCCTGGTCGTTCAATGATGAAATGAAGGAGGGAATGACATTTATAATTCTTCAAAAACTGGCATATTATCTTATTTGGCCAATTGCATTTGGCCCAATAAGACAATATTAAGGTTTATTGAAACTTTTATTTGAAAAAAGGATTAATTATACCGTATTATTCTCAGCAAAACCCTTTCATTTGATACCCATATCAAAGATGTATATTGAACATAAACTGGTCTGCCATCTTTGGGAGTCCGCCATGTTAGACTTAGAATGACGTCACTTTCCTTACCATCCTTTTTATCTTAACTAAACCTGTTTGCAAAATTTCAGCTTAATCGGAAACCGGGTAATGGATCTAATTCAACTTGCAAAATTTGAAGCGGACACCTTACTTAAATATGTACATACGAACATTGCAATTAAAATAAAAGCTTATAAAAATAGGAACCTGCTCAAGTAAAACTTTCATTCATCATCATCACCATATCGGACAGCATTCATCATCATCACCATATCGGACAGTCGAAAGACGACCAACACAGAACAAAGGCTTACCCAAAGACTTCCACAACGACCGGTCATTGTTACCCGCATCGAGCTCGACCCTCACCAGGTCCTCTGTTTGCGGCGTGGGAGACCTTCCTACGCTAGATTCCGGTGCGCGGTCACTACTCAAGAATTCTCTTACTCCAACGGTCGTCTGTTCTATGAGCTATGTGTAGGGCTACCATCCGTCCGGGTTTCCCCGGATTTGTCCCAGTTTGTAGGGCGTCCGGGGAGCGTCCTGGCGCGATTCTCATATGATTTCCGGGTAAAACCCGTTCCAGTTCGTTCTTAATTATATAAGTTACCAGAATACCTCTCAGATAGAGAATAGTGTATAATTGATTAGTTAATTAAGCGTTTCATTTGTATTGAGATTAGTTTGATGTAAATATAAAAATAAAATATTAAGGATGTTTTCATTTTTTTTTAAAGTACGTCCGGGTATTTTTTTATTTTACTCAAATGTCCGGGGTTTTTGAATTTTTGTCCAGGGTCCGTAATTTAGGTGACGGCAGGCCTAGCTATGTGTCTCGCCTTATTTCAATATCAATTTAGTTAGATTTATCTTACAATCCCTTTTGGCATCACAATCACGCATGAGCTGTAGATGAAAACAAACATAGCGCCTCTCGCTTGCCTTAATCCGGTTTCCAATTATTGTCATCCAGCGCAAACGAGCCGGATTTGGAAGGTACACAATAGTATTGCCAATCACATTCGTTATTGCAACATACCAACATATCAACTCATATACGTCCCCACCGAGGGGCTTGACTACGCAGGCCCAGTGCGAGTTGGTTGACTTCACACACAACCTTTGAGTTTCTTAGCCGGCGTGTGTAGGTTTCCTCATGATGTTTTCCTTCACCGTAAGAGCATTGTATAAATGTACATATGAAATCGAAATTAGAAAATACATGAGTACGTGGCAGGGTTAGAACCACGACCTCCCGGACAGGAAGTAGCGGCCCTTGCCATTACGCCACCGACGCTCTTTATTGCAACATAATGAATTACAGAAATACTATAAATCTTATTCATATTCATATTCATATTCATTTATTTCTGCTTACATGTACTTAACATAAAGATGGAACAAAAACAGTAAAAATTGTAGTTTGTACACGCACCCTGTAAGGGCACTGCAGATGCATGCGGGGAGCAGACCGTCATATTTAGCCTTTGCTCAAAAGGGTTACATTGAAAAATATAACTATTTAGATATAATTAACAAATTGATGAATTATTTTGTTTCGTTATTATTAAAAAGCAAATAAGCTAAATCAAATGTACAAAAATAATTAATATAAGTAAATAATAATAATGTAAAGTATATAATTTAATTGCCTAATGAATTATTATTGGTTAATATTACAAGTAGCAAGTAGCAAGTAGCTTTTAATAGCGTAGTAGGCTATATAAAGTTATAGTAACGAACGAATTTTTCTCTAATAACGAACTACAGCGTATACTTTATATAGTCCACTATAGTGGACTATATAAAGTTATAGTAACGTACATAGTTTCATCTAATAGCAAACTACAGCGTACAGTAAACTATATAAAGTTATAGTAACGTACATAGTTTTATCTAATAACGAACTACAGCGTACAGTACATTATATAAAGTTAAAGTAACGTACATAGTTTTATCTAATAACGAACTACAGCGTACAGTAAACTATATAAAGTTATAGTAACGTACATAGTTTCATCTAATCGTTAAAAACATTTTTGAAAAAAAAAGTTTTTTAAATATGGTAGCAACCCTAAAAATCAAGATAGGAGAAATTTGAAAAAAAAAACGACTGAAGTTATAATAATATTATCCTAACCCAAATTTTACCCAAATTGATCCAGTAGTTTGAGAACGAGAGCATCGTCGGACAGACGCACACACACATTTTTTTTCATCCCCATCAAGATCTCAACTTCGACTTTTGTCATAACAATACCGTTTTCACTCCTTCGTTGCTCGAAAGTAAACAGGAAAAGATTACGCATAGGTTTACCTTTCAAAGAAAGGCATGTCTTTTTTGCTTTGCGAAAATAACTTCCAAAAGATCTGCTCGTTCAAAGCCTAAGCCTTCGATAGCTCATTTAATAGGTAATCTGATACAAAACGATTACCCGCCTCAGTGGCGTAATGGTTAGTCCATTCGCTCCACACCAGGAGGTCACGGGTTCGATCCCCGGTGGGGTCAACTTGTAAGACTCGGTTTGGTTGGTGGTAGGGCATTTTCATAGAAGTCTTGCCGCCAAACATCATGTCCTTTCTAATTGTTTTTCATGTAAATATCTGTGTGCAATAAAGAATATATATATATTAACAACATTGATGTGTTCCGGCTTGAAGATAAGATAGCCAGTTCTCCATTGCGTTGGGGAATCTTGGTAAGCCCGCTTCCATCTTCGGCATCATCGTCACTTATCATCAGGTGAGATGATAACAAGGGCTTACCAATGGCAAATAAAAAAGAGAGTATTCTTTTCAACCAACTTCCAAAAACGGAGGAGGTTCTCTCGGTTACTGCCACAGATAAGAATTTTTTTTGCCGATTCTTCTATTCCGTGGTTACTGCCTACTAGTCATCTGACTTACCTACTTTTATGAACTGTCAAAAACATGGTTTATTTTAAAAATGTTTGAAATATGGAACATTGATATCATGGGAAATACTGTACCTTTCAGCCCAGCTTTTCAATTTCTCGACCCCGTAGTACATACCGGAGGTATTGTTAAAGCGAAAAAAAACTTATCTCAGTTTTCGTGAAAATTTGTTCTATATCATTAACACGTACTGAAAAAACCTAATATTTTTAATTCCCTCCGTGCGTGCGTCTGTTTTGGCTTGGCTCTGAAGGCTATAATATCTAGTCCGATTGGAACCAAATTTGGAACTTAAGAATATCAAATTATTTCATCGAAGGATTAGCAAAAGTTTCTTCGTGCCGAAAAGTAGCTGTCACACAATAAAAACTAAAAATATGTTTTTCTCAAAAAGGGCAATGATTTTGATGAAACTTTGGATGTCGGAGTTGCTTATAGATAGTTGTTATCTATGACATCGTAATACCCATTGGTCTGGGAAAAATTTTATAAGTATGGTTTTCTTACAAATATAAATTGGAACTTGCGATTTACTCAGAAATGGTTGGAGCTATTGAATTATCATGTATTACGAATGAGTATATATATTTCGTCATGCAATATGAATTATTACAATTTTTTTAAATTAATTTTTATATAAAAAAATATGAAAAAAAAATTACGAGAAAGTATAGTGCGGGATGCCGTACAATTTATTCAAATTTATTAGCACTTTTTTCAAATAGCAGCTTGTACTTAAAAGTTTTGTGAAATGAGCTTATTTCAGCCCAGCTCTCATTCGCCAAGTATCTAGTTGAAATGAGCTTAATTCAGCCTAGCTCTCATTCGCCAAGTATCTGATTGAAATGATCTTATTTCATCCTAGCTCTCATTCGCTAAGTATCTGGTTGTAATGAGCTTATTTCCGCCTAGCTCTCATTCGCTAAGTATCTAGTTAAAATGAGCTTATTTCAGCCTAGCTCTCATTTGCTAAGTATCTAGTTAAAGTGAGCTTATTTCAGACCAGCTCTCATCCGCCAAGTATCTGGATGAAATAAGCTTATTTTAAACTAGCTCTCATTTTCCAAGTATCTTGTTGAAATGAGCTTATTTCAGCCTCGCTCTAATTCTCCAAGTATCTGGTTCACCACCACTACAGCTCATATACGTCCCCACCGAGGGGCTCGAGCCTACCCTGAATCAGGGCGATTAGGCCTTAGTCGACCACGCGGGCCCAGTGCGGGTTGGTCGACTTCACACACAACCTTCGAGTTTCAAATGATCTGGTTCAAATGAGCTTATCTTCTTCTTTTCCAGTCGACAGCAAACTCAGATAGTCTCATCCCAAAAACGAGCCACGCAAATTGCCTTGCTTATTTCAGACCAGCTCACATTCGCCAAGAATCTGGTTAAAATAAGCTTATTTCAGCCTAGTTTTCATTCACCAAGTATCTGGTTGAAATGAGGTTATTTCAGCCTAGCTCTCATTCGCCAAGTATCTGGTTGAAATGAGCTTATTTCAGCCTAGCTCTCATTCACCAAGTATCTAGTTGGAATAAGCTTATTTCAGCCTATCTTTCATTCGCCAAGTATCTGGTTGAAATGAGCTTATTTCAGCCCAGCTCTCATTCGCCAAGTATCTAGTTGAAATGAGCTTAATTCAGCCTAGCTCTCATTCACCAAGTATCTGATTGAAATGAGCTTATTTCAGCCTAGCTCTCATTCGCCAAGTATCTGATTGAAATGAGCTTATTTCAGCCTAGCTCTCATTTGCCAGGTATTTGGTTGAAATGAGCTTATTTCAGCCTAGCTCTAATTCGCCAAGTATCTGGTTGAAATGAGATTATTTCAGCCTAGCTCTCATTTGCCAAGTATTTGGTTGAAATTATCACAGTCTGTTTTTATTGCTACTATAACCATATATAATTAAAACTAGAAAGAATGAAAAATTAAAAACCCGTTTTTTTATAAGTATTAAAGAGATATTTCTGATTTTTCTCTATCGTAAAAATCGTAATACATACAAGAGTGAAGCTTAGTATGATTAAAGTATTAATTCTGAAGATAAACAACAAAAAATAAAAACATGCAAATGTGAGTTGTACTCGTGCTAAGAAGACCGAATTGAATTGCTCACGTTGATGTGTTTTGTTTGCAATAGTTATCATTGTCATACTTGTTTGGAGAGGTGTATAGGTAGGTACGGAACCCTTCCTGTGCGACTCCAACTCACACTTGGCTTTTTCAAAGCCTTCCACAGTTACTAAGGAGTGGAATTAAATTTGTTTTACCTATTCATCCTATCAGCTCATATACGTCCCCACCGAGAGGCTCGAGCCTATCCTGAATTAGGGCGATTGCGATCGGGCCCTTAGTCGTCCACGCGGGCCCAGTACGGGTTGTCGACTTCTCACGCAACCCTCGAGTTTCCTGACATGTTCCTTCACGGTAAGAGCGTCGGTTAAACGTACATATGAAATCGAAATTCGAAAACAAATTGGTACGTGGCAGGATTCGAACCACGGCCTTCCCGGACAGGCGGTAGTGGCCCTAGCCGTTCCGCCACCGACCCTTTTGTCTTATGTAGTTGTATTTAAGGCCCGGCAGCCCTGAAACTTTTGTCTTTTTCTTTACGTGTAAAGAGGGAAGAAAATAACCACACTTTTGCACTTTTTCCATGTTTTCGATGTTTTTTTCATCATATTTATCTTAAATAAAAATCCATGCGAAAATATTCTCTCGTGCCAACTTTATTAAATCGTGTTTTCATTCGATATAATCCCTCGTAACTATTCTCTTTTATTACCTAGATGTTTTTCTAGATTTAAATTTTACTGATAACTACTTCAAAAATGAATTCTAAAAACCTGTTTTACTAAATTTTTAGGTACCACTGCGCCTTAAGATGTTGCCTATTTGTCAGCATAGACAAGAATCAGGAGAAATCAGCACGTGAAGAATTGGACAACGATCGGTTCGGAACTGCAGACGGTGCCGGCGACGACTGTATCATTTCAAAAATAGCTACAACACGATCAATCGTAAAATGCCTGTGTCGCTCGGTACGATGGCTATGTTGGGCTCAATGGGAGGGAATCATTTCATCGTTCGCTCGGCTCGATGCGCCCAGTGGCCAGTGCAGTGGATCGGAACGTGTATTGTCCCATTTACACATGCCATGCGATGCAATAGATGCACGTATTGTGGGATTAGGATGTCGGAATTAGTACTAACAGCTAACAGGCTGCTAACAAATTTTTGTTTCATTTTATTTATTGGGGAAAAAAAACAGCTGTAATTACACAAAATATAACATCATATTATGATGTTTTATTATTTTATTTTTGTATCATATTATGATGTTATTATTATAATATGGAATAAAAGCGTCGGTGGCTCAACCGGTAACGACTCGTTTCTCCTAACCCGAGGTGCCGGGTTCAAATCCGGACGGCCAATGTACCAATGAGTTTTTCGAAACTTACGTACACTCACCGATTGCTTTAACGGTGAAGGAAAACATCGTGAGGAAACCTGCACACACCTGAGAAGAAACTCGCAGGTTGTGTGTGAAGTCGACCAACCCGCACTGGGCCCGCGTGGTCGACTAAGGCCCGATCGCCCTAATTCAGGGTAGGCTCGAGCCCCTCGGTGGGGACGGATATGAGCTGATATGACGATGACGAGAACATCATAAAGATAAAATTTCCACTACTAGAGGACAATTTCGTTCAAATAAACATTAGATTTAAGTAGATAAGTATAATATTTTTTTTTTTACTTTTTAGGTTTTTTTATTTATTTATATCAGGTAACAAAGTACAACGTACAGATCTACATTATACATTAAAACTAATACAAATATAACTATAAAAAACTTACAAAAAAAACGTATAGAGACAATCTTATAAACTCTAACATCTAACATTTTTGATAGAAGAAAATATGTATTGTTTGAGTTTTGACGAGAAAATATCAACGTGTTCATAAGCTTCGTTATATTTTGAACAGGATCTTATACGAGTAATGTAACGATTTTTGGCATTGTTAGTTCTACAAAAAGGAATAGCAAATGTACGATTTAAGCGCAAATTTGGTCTAAGACATTTATATAAGATCTTATTTACTAGATATGGAGAATCTCAATAATTGTGTATTATTTAAAATGATTAATTACTAGTTGTCCCGGCGAACTTCGTACCACCTTACACTACACTACACTAAACTACCCTACCCTACCCTACCCTACATAAGAACCTTCTCCTGACAATAACGAACTCGACAAAGAAAGAATTATCGAAATCGGTCCAGCCGTTCACGCGTGATGCTGTGACCAAGGGAAATAGGGATTCATTTTTTTATATATACTAGCTGTCCCGGCGAACTACGTACCGCCTTACATTACACTACCCTACCCTACCCTACACTACACTACCCTACCCTACACTACATTACCCTACCCTACACTACCCTACCCTACACTACTCTACCCTACACTACACTACCCTACCCTACACTACTCTATCATGAAATGTAAGAAAACACTGCTACGTTCCTGTAGGAGGAAAGTGTTCTTCAGTTTTACGTAACTTATAACCTGGATTATCTGGGTAATTTTAATTAGACTTTTCATCATTTTAAAAGCTTTTTTTTAGTTTTACCTGTCCCGGTGTGTGTAATGAAATCTTGTAAGTTAAATTTGACCCACTTCCCGGTTTCCGATTGAGCTGAAATGTTGCATGCATATGTATATCACGTGACAATGCAATATTTAAAGCTTGTACCTAAAAGTTTTAAGCTTTCCGAAAATATTTTTGTATTTAGTAGGTATCCTAACAAAAATATAAATCAATCAATCAATCAATCAAATATGCTTTATTGTACAATTACAAAAATTATAAAATACAAGTACAGAATAAGTAGAAAAATTTTAAAAAGTACAATGTAGGCGGCTTTATTGCTTAAAGCAATTTCTTCCAAGCAACTTCGTACCACCTTACACTACACTACACTACCCTACCCTACCCTACCATATATAAGAACTTTCTCCTGACAATAACGAGATGTTAAAGAGAGCCAAGTTAGACAAAAAAAATGCATCTTAATCATAGCTACAGGAATTGAAAGTGAAATATGTATTATAGACTTATTCTGCATTAGCGTATATTTTTCAAGCGATTTCAAAAACGGAGGAGGTTCTCAAGCCCTTCGCCGATTGTGAAACTTGGGGGCTTGACTGTTTAAAATTGCCAAGTTACACCATTTAGTCACAGTATATATATTAGTACTAATTAGTACCTCGTAGCACAGATACATTTTTGAGTTACGGGAAGGTCGAAGGCGTAGGTAATTGGTGTAGTTCCCACGGCCGATGTCGGCTTTTTTAATAATAATAATAATAATAATATAATAAATAAGTTTATTTCGGACCACAAAAATCCATAATATGTGTTAGTAACAATAGAGACCTAGCCTATGTTAGTTAGTACTTAAAAACTACTTGGGAATAATTAAAAGTATCATTTTACCGCACCGGTGACTATCCCCACCCAATACTTTTTTTCTTTACTAACTTGACTAACACACTGCTTACGACATATTTTTTATACAAAATTGGTAAGCCCATGGCATCATCTCACGTCATGGTTAGTGACAATGATGCCGAAGACGAAAGTGGGCTCACCAAGATTTCCCGACACAATGAGGAACTGGCAGAACATATCAATACTGTTAATATTGATGTATGGTGGCAAGGCTTAGATAAGATGGCGTTAACTAGCCAGGCGGTCTTAAAAAATGTTTTTCTACCAACCAAACCGGGTTTAACAAAGTGAGACTCCGCTGGGAATCGAACTCGCAACCTTCTGGTTTGAAACTAATGTACTAGCCATTGATCCACGGAGGAGGGTAAGATAAAGATGTTCGGAATTTTAACAATAATCTTAAAACTGTACTGCGTAGTGCGTAGGTTTCTATTACAACAAGAATAAATAGTTCTTCATCTGTCTTTTAACGTTCTATAAGTTCTTAACCTGTCTTAACGTTCTTTAAGTTATTCACCTGTCTTGTAACATTCTATAAGTTCTTGACCTGTCTTGTAACGTTCTATAAGTTCTTGACCTGTCTTTTAACGTTCTTTAAGTGATTCACCTGTCTTATAACGCTCTATAAGTTCTTCACCTGTCTTTTAATGTTCTTTAAGTTATTGACCTGTCTTATAACGTTCTTTACGTTATTCACCTGTCTTTTAACGTTCTATAAGTTCTTCACCTGTCTTAATGTTCTATAAGTTCTTCACCTGTCTTTTAACGTTCTATAAGTTCTTCACCTGTCTTATAACGCTCTATAAGTTATTCGCCTGTCTTTTAACGTTCTTTAAGTTATTGACCTGTCTTTCAACGTTTTTTAAGTTAATCGGCTGTCTTTTAACGTTCTTTAAGTTATTCATCTGTCTTTTAACGTTCTGTAAGTTATTTACCTGTCTTGTAACGTTCTATAAGTTCTTGACCTGTCTTTTAATGTTCTTTAAGTGATTCACCTGTCTCATAATGCTCTATAAGTTCTTTGCCTGTCTTGTAACGTTCTTTAAGTTCTTCATCTGTCTTTTAACGTTCTTTACGTTGTTCACCTGTCTTATAACGCTCTATAAGTTCTTCACCTGTCTTTTAATGTTCTTTAAGTTATTGACCTGTCTTATAACGTCCTTTACGTTATTCACCTGTCTTTTAACTTTCTATAAGTTCTTCACCTGTCTTTTAACTTTCTATAAGTTCTTCACCTGTCTTTTAACGTTCTATAAGTTCTTCGCCTGTCTTTTAACGTTCTTTAAGTTCTTCACCTGTCTTTTAACGTTCTTTACGTTGTTCACCTGTCTTTTAACGTTCTATAAGTTATTCACCTAGAAATGATATCTAGGATTGTTACAATAGTCCTACTTTGTATGCGATGCGACGATGCAACTGCAATAGATGCAACTGTAACTCTCGGTGCCGGGTGTGGGGGGGGGGGGGGGGCGATCGCAGCTTCCGAACCGGAATCCTATGATTTACATCATATCGGCGAGGACGTGGCCTACAATTCAATTTCGGTGTGGACGGTTAAACTGCAAGCACCATAAACAAAATATAACAGGCAGCCGGACGAAATATGTGCCCACATCGTATTATTATATATATACAAAATTTCAGCAAAATCGGATTCCGGTATATGGTTCTCATTTAGCTTCCAAAATTTGTCCTAAACTTACTAACACGGCAAGCTAATAATACGAAGCTTGTAATTACACTGAGCGCCAGCCGTCCTTAGTAATTCGTTGCATTTAAATTCTATAAAGCGCCTGAAGCGCTGCGAGCGTTCCGGGCGCGCGCCCCGGGCGCTATTATGGCTAGTCCCTAAGTGTACTCTGCGCACTTATCCATTGCTTATTATTGTTTATTTAAAAACTGATATTGTTACATAATGAAATTAATTTATCTGCGACACTACCACAATATTGACCACACACTGTGGCAAGCGTCGGTGGCGTAATGGCAAGGGCCTCTACCTCCTGTCCGGGAAGTCGTGGCACATGGTTCGAATCCTGCCACGTACCAATGTGTTTTCGAATTTCGATTTCATATATACGTTTATCCGACTCTCTTACGGTGAAGGAAAACATCGTGATGGACCCGCACGCACACGCCTGCGAAAAAACTCGAAGGTTGTGTGTGAAGTCATCCAACCTGCACTGGGCTCGCGTGGTCGACTAAGGCCCGATCGCCCTAATTCAGGGTAGGCTCGAGCCCCTCGGTGGGGACGTGCATGAGCTGATATGATGACTGTGGCAAGAGAATTTTTAACAAGACAAACTCCTCGTAGAAAAAAAATAGACTACCCATCGGACTACTTGGCGGAGATAACGGAGATGGAGGAAATCTAACAGGTTAGTTGACGCTCATCACTTGAGTTTATTTTTAACATCCTGTCAAAAAGTCCCAAAATTTTGTTTCTGATAAATGGAATCGATAAACACGTTAAAATTACCGACTTCCATCACAACAATTTAGTACAATTTTGAATTATTGTTTTTGGTTTTCGTTAATTAAAAAAAAATACTACACCAATTTTAATAAAATTTATATGAGACTTAATTGGCAGTATAACTATCGAATAAAAAAAACATGAAAATAAGTTGCGGAGATATCGCGTAACAAACACACAAAAATAATCCCAATAGAGTGTCGGTGGCGTAATGGCAAGGGCCGCTACCTCCTGTCCGGAAGATCGTGGTTCGAATCCTGCCATGTACCAATGTGTTTTCGAATTTCGATTTCATATGTACGTTTATCCGACGCTCTTACGGTGAAAACATCATGAGGAAACCTGCACACGCCTGCGGAGAAACTCGAAGGTAGTGTGTGAAGTCGACCAACCCACAGTGGGCCCGCGTGGTCGACTAAGGCCCGATCGCCCTAATTCAGGGTAGGCTCTGGCCCCTCGGTGGGGACGTGTATGAGCTGATAATCCCAATGACAACTTTAGTACACGCCTCTACCCGTTCGTATTTCATTTCTTTCTCACTTACTGGTTTGTTGGCAGAAAACTCTTAAAGAGTTAAGCATACCATTAAATCTTGTGTTTTTAACTCAATTATTTCTCATTTATCACGACAACAAAATAAATAAATAAAAAAAAAAACCAGCCAAGTGCGAGTCAGAACCGCACACAAAGGGTTTCGTACCATCATAGTAGATGGCGCTAGTTTCTTCATGTTTAAAAAAAACACGTTTTTTTTATTGAGACCCCCTTATTTTTTAACTTTTTTGTAATTTTTAGTATTTCTTTTTATAGCGGCAACAGAAATACATCATCTGCGAAAATTTCCACTGTCTAGCTATCATGCACTACAGCCTGGTGACAGACGGACGGAC
The DNA here is from genome assembly GCA_947284805.1 of Coleophora flavipennella. Taxonomy (NCBI): domain Eukaryota; kingdom Metazoa; phylum Arthropoda; class Insecta; order Lepidoptera; family Coleophoridae; genus Coleophora; species Coleophora flavipennella. The sequence continues at coordinate 2,227,146 of OX369306.1, read as the reverse complement.
AGCGAAGTCTTTGTAATAGGATCCCGTTTTTACCCTTTGGGTACGGAACCCTAAAAACAAACAGTCGAATTGAGAACCTCCCCCTTTTTGGAAGTAGGTTGAAAATAGCAAGGTATGACGTCATAGTGTTTCAACGTTATTTGTATATGTCACCGTAAGATTATAATCTAACGGGATTTATTTCGCGAGATTGTGAACTGTCGAAAGATGTTAGGTTCGGTCAGGTTTGATTGATAATTTAATATATGAATTAGATATATTTCTTCTTATACCCCTTTCCCCCCCCCCCCCCCTGAGGAGCAGAATGCTTCGCAGCAGAAGAAATCATCGGTTTTATTCGGAGGTACCTACAGGAATAGGCCGTGATATTGTGATCCGATTTACAATTTACCGCTATATCATAATCTACCTAGTGAGATTGTAATATCGCGGTTTCCACAATATCCCGGTGATTTAAACATAGGATGGACTAATTATGTGACTTTTTTTGTTACAGGAAACAACGCAGTCAGCCCCGATAGGCACTTCGAGGGAGAAGAACCCTCATCTGATAGTCTTAAAAAAATAAATTTAAAAAAAATGGTTTATGGTCACCAAAAGCGTTACATATTGTATGGCTGAGACCTCCTTTTAGGTATGGAAGTACCCGTGCTAGGGATCTCGCTCCTTCATTACTTAAGCTATGGTATGCTATAGGTAAAACATTAAGATGCTTAAGATTCATCATATCAGCTCATATACGTCCCCACGGAGGGGATCGGGCCTTGTTCGACAACGCGGGCCCAATCATAATCATCAACGTTAAAAATTAAAGAAATTAAATTAAATTACATTACAAAGGACATACCTATGTATTTAATTATAGTTAAAACAGTATGACTGTCTTTTGCAGTGATTGTCTGCATGTGTGTGTGTGTGTTTTTGCTTGGGGGGGGGGGGGATAAGTGTATCTTAATAGTAAGTTTTAAGATATCACCTCAAGAAGTCGTTCAGTTTGGATTCTAGCCTTGATATTAGAGTTTTTCTGCATTTAAGAATGTTCATTGGTTAAATAAGAACTCCTTTGTTAGTTTTGTTATATAGGAAAGATGAGCGTATAATAAATACATCTAATTCATTAAAAAAGTTTATGAAATCCAAAGTTAATTAATTTTTGAAAAACCTAAAAACTTTTAGGTACAAGCTTTTATTTGAAAAGAATTTTAATTATTTCGTATTTTTATCACGTCTTTATTAGCTTCACCTGTATGTTTGTATGTATGTAACCGACTCCTTTGGACTCGATTTTGACCCACTTTAAACGGACAGATTTAATTCAAACTTTGTAGACTTATCAAAAATCAGCGACAATATAATAATTTCATAAGTTTGAACAAAAAATAAAAAATAAATAGACTTTAAAAAAACTAAAAACACGCTTTTAAAGTACATCAGACTTAAAAGTAAAAAATAATTCTAAATATATAAGTTGAAAATAATAATTAACAAAAAATACTAGTATTATTGTAAAAAAGTGTGGGTTGCTCGATAGACGAAAAATATAGCACAGAGCGCCCCACGCTTTTTCACAATAATAACTAGTATTTTTTGTCAATTATTATTTTCAACTTATATATTAAGAATTATTTTTTACTTTTAAGTCTGATGTACTTTAAAAGCGTGTTTTTTAGTTTTTTAAACTCTATTTATTCTTAGCCATCCCTATAATTTGATACTCATATAATTGGGGTGCATAAAAAAATAACTGGTCCACCATCAATGGGAGTCCGCCATATTGGATTTAGAATAACGTCACATATTTAACAATGCATCGTCATCCAAACTGAACGTGTATACAAAATTTCAGCTGAATCGGTTGAAGATATCTGCTTCAAACTTGAGTTTCCAGATTCCACCCGAACAACCGCCTCCGTATAGCTCAGAGGCAAAGTTCACTGGCCTTACACAGGAGGTCGCAGGTTCGATTCCCGGCGGGGTCAATTGTAAGACTCGGTTTGGTTGGTGGTAGGGCATTTTCTAAGCCCGCCTGGTTAGCTACCACCATCTTATCTAAGTCTCGGCGCCAAATATCAATGTTGATATAATTGGTGTGTTCCGGCATGAAGATAAGATAGCCAGTTCCCCATTGCGTTGGGGAATCTTGGTTAACCCGCTTCCATCTTCGGCAACATCGTCACTTACCACCAGGTGAGATGTTGTCAAGGGTTTACCAATTGTGAATAAAAAAAAAACATACATACATTGCAAGTTAAATTAAAGCTTGTAATAAAATGCTTTTCTAGCATATGAAAACTTCATCCATGAAGGCTATATAAATTTCTAATGCTGCTCACTCATTGTAATTGAGGAGGAAACGAACGGCTGACAATCCTTTGGCTCGACAAAGCGCTTATAAATTACACGAAGCCACAGTATTACGATATTGCTTACAGTAGCGCAACGCCTTTGATGTCGCACGATGCCGCCACGGCGTAGGTACTAGCAGTACTAGCCTGTAGCCTGTAGCGAGACTTAGGTAGTGGTCGTGGGTTTTAATGATTGAAAACCCTAAACACTTTAAAAAACCGACCTCCATCGCAACAAATTAGTACATTTTTGCATTATTATTTTTGGTTTTTGTTAATTTTCTAATAAAGTACGACACCGATTTTGATAAAATTTATATGGGACCACACGAGAACCACTAGCTTTGAGATAGAAAAAGAATCATAAAAATCGGTTCACCCAGTCAAAAGTTAACACACATAAAAAATAAAAAATAAACATACAGACGAATTGAGAACCTCCTCCTTTTTGGAAGTCGCTTGAAAATAGATGCTTGCGTACAATTTAGTTTTATGGTTATGTAGTAAATATAAAACCTAGAAAAACTGAGCTGCAGACAGATGGTGCTCATCAAATGACGCACTGTAACTAGGTATTAATGTTGCCAACCGTCCCGTATTTCACGGGACGTCCCGTATTTCTTGCATAAATTTCTATGTCCCGCCGGGACAACCCATGTCCCGTATTTTACGAAAATTTACAGACCACGAATGCCATCGAAAAATGGAAGAAAATTATACAACAGTTTTCTAAAACCGAGATAATCAAAGTTTACATGATAATTTCTTTTATTTTTAGTAATCCCAGCTCAAATTGTTTTGTCGAAAGAATATTTCACAAATGATCCTAAAATGCGCGCAGATAACCATGTTTAACTACGATTTTGAATGTGTTTGTTTTTAAAATCATACATATAAAGAATTTTGATTAAAAATGCTACGATTTTTATTTGTCCCAGGTAAAAAAGAGAAATCCCGTATTTTTCAAGATCGTTTGTCCCTTAAGGTCGAAAAAAAAGTTGGCAACCCTACTGGGTATAGTATACGCCATAATCACTATGTTCACAGGGCGAGCAAATATGAACAATCCCTTCATTCGCCGACGACTGCGCGATGGTGGGGATTGAGAGAAGCGCTTGTAAAACAGGTTATACAGTATGTCTTAATACGTGAAATGTGCCTTCTCGCTAAATTTAATTTTACTTTCTTTACTGATATGATGGAAGGTTTGAGTCCTTTACTGTCGTGCTACTGAGATGATGATGGAAGCCACAGAGCTCTAAATCGGTTAATGAAACACATGCATTATGATTTGATGACCACTTATTGGCGAGTGGGAGATTGGGTTTAACGTTGTTTAAAGTTCAAAAACTAAAAACCGAAATCACAAAATAAATTCACTCATTAATTAATAAATTCCATAATTCGGTAAGTATGGGTTTACTTCAGGAAAGTCGTTCAGTTTCATCATTAGAATCCCGTGGTTAAGTTTCTGGGAGTGGTATTTTAACACTTTCATAAGTACACAAGAAGGACAATCTGGTTTAATACTTATTCCTTCTCCGTGCATGCGGTTAGATTATGGAACTCACTTCCACACGATATTCGCGATAATCAGAGTCTGATCTAAATTAAAAGGACACTTCTTATCTTTTCCTTCTTATAGTTAGCCATATTTGTTTATTATATAGTTTATTTATTTTATTATATGCATATTGTTATCTATATTTATTTTGTAACATTTATTAATTTATATTATTTAGTATTTTGTGTATTTTTTTGTTCGTAGTATTTTTTTATTTTTTTTTATTAATTAAAAATTTGAGTGCGTTTGGCTGCAACTCACCTGATGATAAGTGATGGTATTTATTTGTCTGGTAGGTATTTAGGAATAAGTTATTAAAATTTCTGTTTTTTTTTTTTTTAAATTGTTACGTACACGTCTTCTGCCATTATTTTGTGATTTTCTCTGCAAGGTCTGCTGGAAGAAATTTCTCTTAGAAATAGGCTGTACCTTTTATATGTTCTTATCTAGTTAAATGTTTGTTTGTCCCTATTTCTGTGTACAATAAATTGTAAATAAATAAAATAGAAGAAAAAACGTGTAGCACTCGGGGACTGCTGCGATAAAGCTATTGCATAGCATTTTTTATCAACTTATGCAATTATAATTATTTATTTATTTTTTATTTATGCAGTATTTACCAGTACCATGTAGTCCTTGGGGCGCGGGATGTTTATATCATAAATTAACACTAAGAAAGTTACACCAGTAAAATTCACTAAGTCCTTTTAGTACCGCAAATCACTAATAGATGGCACTGTAAGTTTTTTAGAACTCGGCCGAGCGTGGGGTGTTAGGTTTTATTTTCGTTACGGAAATTTATTGATTCGGTCGCCGCGCTCAAAGCCCGCGATAAAAGCTATGCAATAGCTTAAAATACACGCATCCTGTAGAAACAACGGCAGCGGTAATGCGAACAGTCATTACGCACTTCAAAGAGCGTGAACTGGCAGTGGCGGCGCGGCGGCGGCGCGCGCGGCGGCTGCAACAGCCACGACCACTACAAAAGCGTTAATGCATATTTCCATCCCGCTTTTTATCTAAATACTAGCCATTTCACGCGGCTTCGCCCGCGTGGACATCGTTTTATGACTGTCTTTAAGGGTGATTAGTAAATTATGTTGTTTCCCACCTACTTAATCATCTCTGTGCACAAAATCACAACAGTCGAGTATTTTTTTAGTTCCCTCAGGAACTGCATCATATTATGCTATTTTCCCGGGATAAAAAGTAGCCTATGTCCTTCCCCGTGACAGAAGCTACCTGCATGCCAAATTTCATAAAGATTGGTCAAGGCGTTGGAGCGTGAAAAGGCAACAAACAAACAAACACATTTTTACATTTATAATATTAGTAAGGAAGTAAGGATGTCTGACTGAGGACTGAGGTTTCATTCACAGTAGTGTCAGCACTTTTAGTAGGAAGGCGAAGCTCGCCCGTTTCACATACAGAGCCGGCAGTTGCCTCCCGTCCGCGCTCTAGTTAACCGGTGACCACAGTATTCTAATTATATAACTAGTACCTATCTAGTATAGAATTAAAACAGACATTTTATTATGTAACAATACAAGGTAAAAACGTAAATCCTGTTTCACTGAACACCCTCCTCTGACCCTAAGGAGTGATAGAAATTGTTTAGATCAGGACCTAAGATTTATCTACGTACGGACAGTGGTAAATATACCATACCCAACAGATTTTCCTATCTAATAAATTTGTTAAATATACAGGGTGTAACAAAATTTGTGTAGGTCCCGTTAACTGGAGGTTCTACTCGTCATACTGAACAACTTTCTCCAAGGAACCCATAGTAATTCCTCAAATAATCAACTGATCGATTTGTATGAAGATTAAAAAAAATTTTTTACGTTTTCAGCAAAGTCGTAAAACAAAAGTTGTTCAGTATGATGAGTAGAAGCCCCAGTTAACGGGACCTACACCAATTTTGTTATACCCTGTGTATTTTCTTTCTTATCGTGTGGCACAATTAACAGTGCTATCCAAGGGAGAGACGGCGGTTGCCTGTAAAGGTATTTATTTTTGGTTTTTTAATTTTAGCATTGACACGAGTGGTGCATGATGTTCATGCACATGGTGGTGCATCGGGAGCCGGGTCGTTCCCTTCCCTCTAATATGGTTGAGGGGATCGATGGCTGACTCTCGAGTTACACTCGTGAACACGGGTGCTGTTTGTGTGAACTGGCCTACTATTGTCAAAGACATTAATGACATTCAATGATTTCAATGTATCTCGTGTCATATTGTTTTCATGTTCTAATGATATAATTTATTTTATATCAATGATTTTAACGTCATTACCTATTGATTGTTTATTTTTTTATTTCTCATAAATGACATGTATAATTATGTAATTACTATTTTATCACTATCAGAAAGAGTGTAATTTGCACCTGTTTTGTTGAATAATGATCTTGAAATCTTGAAATGTAGTGTGACTGTGCAATCGTGGCACAATGTTGGAAAGTTGATTAAGTGTGACTGTGCAATCGTGGCACAATGTTGGAAAGTTGATTAAGTGTGACTGTGCAATCGTGGCACAATGTTGGAAAGTTGATTTAGTGTGACTGTGCAATCGTGGCACAATGTTGGAAAGTTGATTTAGTGTGACTGTGCAATCGTGGCACAATGTTGGAAAGTTGATTTAGTGTGACTGTGCAATCGTGGCACAATGTTGGAAAGGTAATTTTGTGGACTGTATGAAATTCGTCCAAATAAGTGAATAAAATGCTCCATCAACCTTTTTTCCTCCTTCATCCTAGATGATGGTAAGCTTCAGACCCGCACAGCGTATCTTGTTGCTGAAGAACACAGAAGGCACAAGCACTTCACAAAACAAGGCCTGAACAGTTCGGTAACATGGCTAACTAGAGAAAATAGGATATGTCCTTTTAGAAGGTAGCCTGTTGTTATAGACAAAGTCATGTGACACAACGTGTGCCTCTGACGACAGTTGCGGGAAAACAGGGAGAACGGTCATTGCGAGAGCTGTCACCAACTTTATCAAGAATAAAGGTAAGATATAAAAATGTGTGGAGAAAAAAATGACATTTACCAATAAATATAAGACAGAGCCCGAACAGTGACCACGGCGTGGCGTTTTTACTAAATGCTCAATGTAGCATGGTGATAAGAACATTTTAGTCTAGTTATAACTTAAATTTAAACTTAACGTAACTGAACATTATTACTATATAATTAATTTAATTTTTAAACTATGTACACTTTATATGTTAAGTCGTGTTTATAATTTTGACTCTTACCTAGCTTTTTCTTTGTTTTTAATCCAATGTCATTATTAGGTTGACTAGAAGAGATCCCGTAAGGGATAAGTCCGCCTTTATACCATACATATCTGTTTTATGTTCTGTATTCAATATTGTCAATAAAGAGTTTACAAACAAACAAACTTGAAGGGCGGTTAAAGCCGTAGTGGGATTTTTCACTTTCTTTTTTTTTAGTTGGTTCATATTTTTTTGATCTGGTTTGCTAGTGAAGTCTAACATTTTAAGACTTGTTTCGGTTGGTGGTAGGTCATTTTCTAAGACCGCCTATACATCTATTTGAACAATGTTAAAAATATTTTTTTACAGGAAATCTCTAAGCATAAATAAAATTATTTTATATCAAATAATTAATATCAGTATTATGATAAAAACAAACTAAAAGCCTATATAGTTATCTATCACAGGTCTCATATACCTAATCTCTAAGTAGAAATATACTATCTAGCTTACTAATTACTTCGCCGGAAAAAAATATTTTCCGAATCTCAACAACAGCGCCACCTACCTGGTCTAACTTTAGCTAAGAACCGTCCATATTATGACCCCATAAATACAAAACCATCATCAATTTGGTCAATTCGTTTAGGAGAAGAAGAATAACGAACACACGCACACCGGAATTTAATGAATAAAGATACTGGTATTCTTTATTGTAAACAAATATTTACATGAAAAACACTTATAAAGAACGTTTACAAAGCTGGACTTATCTCTATTAGAGATCTCTCCCAGCCAACCTTACCGGGTGTTATGAGACTAAAGTACGTAAGGCAAACCAATGTGTACCTAACAATTATATAAACGAAATAAAATACTAATAAATATATACTTGTGTGACATTTTTTTGTTTTTGTTTGTTGTCGACCAACCCGCACTGGGCCCGCGTGGTCGACTAAGGGCCTTAGTCGCCCTAATTCAGGGTAGGCTCGAGCCCCTCGGTGTGGACGTATATGAGCTGATATGATGAAGTATAAACTTACATAAAATACATACATATAACAAGAATCAGTTTAATTAATCAGGTTTAAAAATAATATCACATTAGTTAAAATAAAATACCTTAAATATTTAAAATAACCTGACCGTCATCTCCAAAAAACAATGAATATTTTTTTTATTGATTAATTAATAGTATACATAATACATAACTCGCACTGGGCCCGCGTGGTCGACTGAGGCCCGATCGCCCTAATTCAGGGTAGGCCCGAGCCTCTCGGTGGGGACGTATATGAGCTGATGTGATGATACATAATACATACCTAAAAATAAAATACTTGCTATGCTTACTAAAATAAATCTATACAAATAAACTTACACGTTTTAGGGAAAAAAAGAATGCTCTTTAAGTTTAATTTCGAAAGAATTAACAGAGGGGCAGTCGCAAGTGTTGGCGGGCAGTTTTGTTCCAGAAGTTCGCAGTTTCAGATACTTAATAAATACAATAAAAAAACATGGTCAAGTGTAACTCGGGGTCACACAAACAGGGTTCCTCACTAAAACTTTAACTACCAACAGAACAATACCCCTCAGTACATACTTTGCTCTAGGTAATAGGGCTATACTTATTCTGAACTTTATAAATTATTTTTTTCCTGTGGGAACGGAAAAACTTTAGATTTTATTCAAAGATTTTCCTGTAATGTATGCATTCAACCTTATTTACTCTTTTTTTCAATTTTTCAAGATTTTAGGCCCAGTATTTTCGGAGATAAGGGGGGGTGGGGGAATTGTAAATTTTATATGTATATTCTTCATTGCACACAAATATTTACATGTAAAACACTTAGAAAGGACATATACAAAGGTTGACTTGTCTCCCACCCATCAACTCCACTACAAAAGCAATAATAATACATATATACACGAATTGCGCGCACTAATAAACAAAACACACTTAGAACACAGGGCTGCAATTGTGTCTCACACCATTTCGAGAGTCTGTACTTTACACACAACCACACGCAAATAAAAAGTTTGAACGCGTGCTTCGGTTAAGTACGATTGTCAAATCATACTTGAGGCGCGCCTGCCCAGCGCACATTTCCAATCCAACCTTATTTATCTGATCCGTGGAGTTTACCATGATATGCAGTTGCAGCGCGTGCAGGATTACTCGGCGTGCAGGAGATTAAACCTCCATTACCGCTGTTGTACAACTGGCAGGAATGCTAACAGTATGCGTACAGCTGGGAAGCTCAAAGCGAGATTTGCTGCCTCCGCAAGACTCCAATTCTGGATTCCAACTTCAAAATATTCGACTACTCAGCATAATTTGCAGAATACGACTGTTTTATGTAAATACGGCTCCGAATGGATTTCGCACGGCTTCGGCTAAAAGAAACGAACAAAGAAATAAACATATTCCTGTTCTTTCTAAGGTCTCTACAATAGTTAGTGAACTTTTTGTGGTATCCTTAGTAATATTGTAAATCCGAAAGTCTCTTTGTCTGTCTGGCTGTTTCGTTTGTTACATTTTCAAGTTTTAACCACTCAGCCGATTTTGCTAAGATTTAGCATAGGGCTAAAACAAAGGGCGAAAAAACATCATGGGACACTTTTTAACCCGAAAAAATACCTTCTTAGTCTCCGCTGCTGGGCACTAGTTCTAAGTTATCTCCCCTGCTGGGCACTAGTTCTAATTTATCTCCCCTGCTGGGCATTAGTACTAAGTTATCTCCCCTGCTGGGCACCAGTTCTAAGTTATCTCCCCTGCTGGGCACCAGTTCTAAGTTATCTCCCCTGCTGGGCATTAGTCCTATATTATTTACCTTGCTGGGCACTAGTTCCTTCCCATGCCAGATTTCTACACATCAACGTTGAGAGTTTTTGGTAAACTTCATTCTACCAGCATCATTTTCGCTTATCAGATCAAACGATGTCATCAAGGGCTTCATTATCATCATATCAGCTCTAAACGTACCCACCGAGTGGCTCGAGCCTACCCTGAGTTAGGGCGATCAGACCTTAGTCGACCACGCGGGCCCAGTGCGGGTAGCCCGACTTCACACACAACCTGTGAGTTTCTTCGCAGGCGTGTGCAGGTTTCCTCACGATGTTTTCCTTCACCGTTAACGAAATCGGTAAGTATATGCACGTAAGTTTTGAAAAACTCATTGGTACATTGGCCGTCCAGATTTGAACCCGGTACCTCTGGTTAAAAGGACCGAGTCGTTACCGGTTGAGCCACCGACGCTACTAATTTAAAAATACCGAATTTAAAAATATTAGTATCTTGTAATATCGCAAGCTAAAAAATCGCAAATTAAAAAAAGCGTCGGTGGCTCAACCGGTAACGACTCGGTCCATCTAACCAGATGTACCGGGTTCAAATCTGGACGGCCAATGTACCAATGAGTTTTTCAAAAACTTACGTACATACTTACCGATTGCTTTAACGGTGAAGGAAAACATCGTGAGGAAACCTGCACACGCCTGCGAAGAAACTCGAAGGTTGTTTGTGAAGTCGACCAACCCGCACTGGGCCCGCGTGGTCGACTAAGGCCTAATCTCCCTGATTCAGGGTAGGCTCGAGCCCCTCGGTGGGGACATATATGAGCTGTAATGATGAATATCGCAAGTCGGTAATAGTGCGTCTGGCACTCGCTTCGCCGTCTCGTCACCACAGTACGAGTAAGCCTCTAAAGCCTCCCAAGCCGCACTAAGCCGTCGCGGATCTCATGCTAATGGAACTGACAATAGGGATGATGACTGACTGCTGTCATTTAAGTGTTTTTATCACCTTTCATTAACAACATTTTGTTCTAAAAATGTTTTAAATACATAGAAGTGACGTCATAGTTTTTCAGTGTCCTTTATATATTCCATTATTTTCACTGTTTATTCTGTCCTAATTCCATTTTTTTTATTGTTCAATAAGCATATTTGATTGATTGGTTGAGCAATTAAAAATTGAAGACTTGATGAAAATCAAAAGCGGATAAGGTTTGTTGAAGCTTCAGTGGGCGAGCAATTTCGTGATTAATCCTTTTTATTATTATAAACGCGAAAGTTTGTATGTATGGATGTAAGGATGTTTGTTAATCTTTCAAGCAAAAACTACTGAATGGATCAGGATGAAACTTGGCATACATATAGTTTAGGTCCTGGAATAGCACATAGGCTAATTTTTACCTCGGGAAAACGTCTTATTCCTACGGAAAAATCGAAAGCTACGCGGGCGTAGCCGCGGGCGAACGGCTAGCACTCGTAGTTCGTAATAATAATTAATTGTTGAAGCAGTCATCGTATCGGTTGTTCCCATGAGAATGTGAAAATAAAATTTTTTATAGACTAAAATGTAAGCGTAATGAATAACCTGATCAATTTAACTAAAAATTGAAAGAAAAACTTTAGCCCTCTTTTCTGGGCAGTTGGATAAAAATGTATCCTATCACTCATGACTCATGGGATCGGTGGCTCAACCGGTAAAGACTCGGTCCTCCTAACCAGAGGTGATTCCAGATGTGTACAAAGGTCGCGTCGCACACGTCCGTAGGTGTTAATCTAAATACCCTACACGTGACCGCGGGTGATGCTAAGTGCAACACCAGGCTACCACCGTCTATCCCTTGGATAGCACGGTTAATTGTGACACACGATAAAAAGAAGACTCATGGGAACAAGGCAAATCTAATGACACCTCTAATTTCAAAATCCCTCAGACCGTTGAGGCTATACATACATACATACAGAAAATGTGCAACTTTATAATTGCAGGGACCCGTACATACAGAGAAAACCAAGTCATACAAAGTTACACTCCGCCAGCAGTCGAACCCGCGACCTCCTGATGTGAAGCTAATGTACTTAACCATGACCCCACGGAGGTGGTTAATTTCGATTGGTCAGGCCCAATAGAAAAAATAAAAGTTTGTGTGTCGTCACTACTTACTTTTTCATCTCAGATATTCGGGACAAAGCACACAAGGTCATCTGGCCCCCGACCAGGATTCCCTGAACTACGGGAAGGAGTCACTGATAACATACCTCGCCTTAATTATCTATACCTATATAGATAATAAGCGTCGGTGGCTCAACCGGTAACGACTCGGTCCATCTAACCAGAGGTGCCGTGTTCAAATCTGGACGGCCAATGTACCAATGAGTTTTTCTAAAACTTACGTACATATCATTACCGATTGCTTTAACGATGAAGGAAAACATCGTGAGGAAACCTGCACACGCCTGCGAAGAAACTCGAAGGTTGTGTGTGAAGTCGACCAACCCGCACTGGGCCCGCGTGGTCGACTAAGGCCTAATCACCCTGATTCAGGGTAGGCTCGAGCCCCTCGGTGGGGACGTATATGAGCTGATATAATAATAAAAATAAATAATATAGATAATTAAGGCGAAATATTGATTGGAACAGTTTTCTCTGTCTTTTTCTTTATGTGTGAAGACTTGAAGAGTAAAGAAAATAACCACATTTTTTACTTTTTCAATGGTTTTTTGTTTTAATCAAAAACTACAATGAAAGTATAAAAAATAATAACATTACTCACTTTGTATTATCGTAACAAAAATTGTTTTATATTTTTTTTTAATTTATACTTCAAAATAGTAATGGTGTAGACATATCTTTGGGATTTTTTTCTATCGAGCCAAAACTGCTCAATCATGTTTCTGATAGATTTTGACTTTAAGTAACATCACCAACAGTAAGGGTGTTTTTTTCAACCTTGGGTTTTCTAACGTTAAGGAGTAATTGACGTCAAAAATAACGAAAATCTTTAATATTACCGCCTTAACACCCAGACTCGAGCAAACAAACCTAAACCCGTTTCTTCACACGAACATTTGAACATTTGCCTTGAGTGGCAACCCACCTGACAGATCACCTAACCTAACCTAACAATATAAAATATGGAAAGTTCGCTACACCCCATGTACCGCGAACCATGTTACATGAACTACAATATCGCGAACCATGTTACATGAACTACAATAGCGCGAACCATGTTACATGAACTACAATAGCAAACCATGTTACATGAACTACAATAGCGCGAACCATGTTACATGAACTACAATAGCAAACCATGTTACATGAACTACAATAGCGCGAACCATGTTACATGAACTACAATAGCGCGAGCCATGTTACATGAACTACAATACTTCCACATCTCTACATCCGTGTATTAAGTAAGCTATATGAATTTCAAATTAGCCTCTTAAGCCAACTACGCCGCGCCCCGCGAGAAGTGGGGACGCTATGTCATAAACCTGATAGTTTACGTGTCTGGTAGATGTACAAGAGGGATTTCCCCAACGGCCATCTATTCTACGAGCTATGTGCCCTGCCCCTTAGCCACTTATTACTTACTTAACAATTCCCAGAGCTATGTCGATTAATTTGGTTCTCCTACGGATCTCTACACAGTCCAGTTACTACAATAGCGCGAACCATGTTACACGAACTACAATACTTCCACATCTCTACATCCGTGTTGTAAGTGAGCTATATGAATTTCAAATGAGCCCCTTGAGCCAACTGCGCCGCGGCCCCCGACAACCGAGTATCACACGCTCAGCTATTCATGCATCCTCGGAAATTAACCGTTATGTTACTTGCGCCTTTTATTGCTTCACTTACACGAGCTGGAAAATGAAACTGCTGTACTACGCTTAAGACAAAACTTTCTGAAAAATCACTCTAAAAAATGTCTAGATTCCCCTGCCTCAGAAGTATCGTGTACCTGCTGAGCATGATGTAAATTGTTTTTTAGTTTTCTTATTTCCTTCAACTTAAATGTTTTGTTGTAAACTGTGAAGTCTCACAGTGAAGGTGTTTTGTGAAATAAATAAGGTCAGGTCAAGTGTGAACGGCTCTCGGTAAAACAACAACAACAAAGCAAATGAGACCAACAATCTAAGATTCTTTAGGTACAAAAATCCTTGATCAAATTAATCTTTTTTTTTGCGTTTGACTGCAACTCACCTGATGGGAAGTGATGGTACACGCAAACTCAAATAATGCCTATTGTAGCGAAAATGAATTAAAGTTGGCTAAAAATACCTCTATGGTTTCGCCACATAATACGTAGAATTTGGATCATTGGCCTAAAAGCGGATATAAGGAAAGAAAATATTTTTGGGGTAAATCGGGAATATATTTTAGAAAAAAAAGGAAATTTAAAAACAAAACAGCTATAAAAGACGATGGTGGTTTATCTGGTACACAAAACTTAAAACTTTACTTTTATAAAACTTAATTGTGTTTAAAATTTGTGTTGAACGTTTAAGAGCCCGCTGGAGTTCATAAATTCCATACAAACGTAGTGTTTGATTCATTATTTATCCAAACAACCGATTTTGAAATAATTTTATATCGATAATCGGATGACGTATATGTATGTCGGTACCGCATTACTTTTTTGAAAAACGAAACAGGAACCCATTATTAATCAATACACTTGTTTTTAAGGTAAAAGACGGAAAACAAGTTTATTGATATTAAATGGATTCCTGTTTCGTTTTTCAAAAAAGTAATGCGGTACCGACATACATATACGTCATCCGATTATCGAAATAAATTTATTTCAAAATCGGTTGTTTGGATAAATAATGAATCAAACACTGCGTTTGTATGGGATTTATGAACTCCAGCGGGCTCTTAAGCTCTACTATACATCACCACCATCGGCATCGTCTTTTATAGCTGTTTTATTTTACCATTTCCTTTTTTTTATCCGCTTTTAGGCCAATTGATCCAAATTCTACGTATTATGTGAAGAAAAAATAGAGGTATTTTTAGCCAACTTTAATTCATTTTCGCTACACTATTCACTCTTGCCTTGAAGATCTCCAAATTATAGGAAAGGCCATTGTATTCAAAAGTAAGTAATTAAATTATCGACATTAGATTGTGTCCCCGCTCTATGGAAGGGCAGTTTTGAAGTTATCAACGAACTGAGTGGACGCGTCTCAATCCTTTTCCAACTAATATCTTCCTTTAAAAACCGACTTCAAACTCGATTTTTCTGGGATGCCACTTTCAGATCCTGGTTTCCTTATCATGGTACCACCCTTGGGATATCTCCTTTCCAACAAAAAAGAATCATCAAAATCGGTTCATAAACGACGAAGTTATCCGCGAGCACACATTATATATATTATATATATACACGGTCGAATTGAGAAACCTCCTCCTCTTTTTTAAGTCGGTTAAAAATCTCCATTATATTTTTATAAGTAAATTCCAGATATATATATAATGGTATTTTTTAACTTTCTTTTTACCCTTTCACGAGCATTGGCAAAAAAATTGTCAGGGATGCTGTATCAATAATAATTTGTTTGACCTCGAATAAGGTCAAGTTTTCCCTTGTTCAATGTAGTTGCGTTGCTCGTGAAAGGGTTAAGAGTAAGTAGTCAATTCTTAGTCACTAGTCACTAGCCTATTCACAAATACTAATACTATATTTTTAAGGTTTCGTACCCAAAGGATAAAAACGGGACCCTATTACTAAGACTCCGCTGTCCGTTCGTCTGTCACCAGGCTGTATTTCATGAACAGTGAAAGCTACAGTTGAAATTTTCACAGATGATGTTTTTCTGTTGCCGCTTTAACGACAAATACTAAAAATTTTCACAGATGATGTTTTTCTGTTGCCACTTTAACGACAAATACTAAAAATTTTCACAGATTATGTTTTTCTGTTGCCGCTTTAACGACAAATACTAAAAATTTTCACAGATGATGTTTTTCTGTTGCCGCTTTAACGACAAATACTAAAAATTTTCACAGATTATGTTTTTCTGTTGCCGCTTTAACGACAAATACTAAAAATTTTCACAGATGATGTTTTTCTGTTGCCGCTTTAACGACAAATACTAAAAATTTTCACAGATTATGTTTTTCTGTTGCCGCTTTAACGACAAATACTAAAAATTTTCACAGATTATGTTTTTCTGTTGCCGCTTTAACGACAAATACTAAAAATTTTCACAGATGATGTTTTTCTGTTGCCGCTTTAACGACAAATACTAAAAATTTTCACAGATTATGTTTTTCTGTTGCCGCTTTAACGACAAATACTAAAAATTTTCACAGATGATGTTTTTCTGTTGCCGCTTTAACGACAAATACTAAAAATTTTCACAGATTATGTTTTTCTGTTGCCGCTTTAACGACAAATACTAAAAATTTTCACAGATGATGTTTTTCTGTTGCCGCTTTAACGACAAATACTAAAAATTTTCACAGATTATGTTTTTCTGTTGCCGCTTTAACGACAAACACTAAAAATCTGAAAAAGTGAAAGTCTTCAACTTCATACGTGAAGAAACTAGCTCCATCTAGTATGATGGTACGGAACCCTTTGTATTAGCGCTATCTAGTATGATGGTACGGAACCCTTTGTATTAGCGCTATCTAGTATGATGGTACGGAACCCTTTGTATTAGCGCTATCTAGTATGATGGTACGGAACCCTTTGTGCGCGGTACTGACTCGCACTTGGCCGGTTTTATAATATTTTTGTACTGTTCCACAATTAATATAAATAAAACAGAAATTTGTTTATACTGCAACCGGTCTCGTGATCATCTTCAGGCAGTAGACTCTCTGTCTGTCTGTTTCGAATCATCATCATCATATCAGTTCATATACGTCCCCACCAAGGGGCTCGAGACTACCCTGAATTAGGGCGATCGGGCCTTAGTCGACCACGCGGGCCGAGTGCGGGTTGGTCGACTTCACACACAACCTTCGGTTTCTTCGCAGGTGTGTGCTAGTTTCCTCACAATGTTTCATTCACCGTTAAAGCAATCGGTGAGTATATGTACGTAAGTTTCGAAAAACTCATTTGTACATTGGCCGTCCGGATTTGAACCCGGCACCTCTAGTTAGGGGGACCGAGTCGTTACCGGTTGAGCCACCGACGCTTCTTGTTTCGAATAGTGCAAGAGAAATCATAAAAATGTTCAATGAGAATCTACTATCGCAAGTATACAATAATACTAGTAGTACATACTTACATAAAGAGATCATGCATGTAAGCTGACGGCTTGTCTGTACTCATGGATTAAGCGTGGATCAAGCGCACCAGATAAGCAGCCAGTCTGTGCTGTGAAATTTCGGAACACTTCTCGTGCCCAAGACGAATTTCTACTCGAAACAGTAAATTCAAAACAACGTGCGAATCGTGAGCTTACCAAAACAAAGGGCTTACCAATTGTGAATTTAAAAAAACTTATGAATGTACAGACAGTTCGCGTCTTTTGAGACCATGTAATATTGAGACCACGGAATACTAGGTATTTTAGGCTTAATATTTCGCAAACGCAACCCTATACCGAAAAATAGTTTTAGTAAACTCTCAGTGGTTTTGAAATACCTATGCACCGGAAAACGTAGTGTAGGCAGGCCTCCCACTCGATGGGCCGATGACCTGGTGAAGGTCGCGGGAAGCCGCTGGATGCGGGCAACGCAGAACCGGTCGTCGTGGAAATCCTTGGGGGAGGCCTATGTCCAGCAGTGGACGTCCTTCGGCTGATATGATGATGAACATGATGATTCAACGATAGTGTACATCAACAAAAAAAACACCCCCTCTTCAAAAATTTTTTTTTTAGGATTTTATCGTCGGCATAATTAATATTCATACCCGTACCAAATTACAGCTTTCTAATCCTAATAATATCTAAGCTAAGCCGCGGCCAGAAGATGGACAGACAGACAGACATGGAGAAACTATAGGGTTCCTTTTTGACTACGAGAACCCTAAAAATGAAGTGATTGTCACTCGATGTATTTACTTTAGCTACTTACATTAAAATTTAAAAAACCGGACTCGCCCACCTAGGGTTCCGCACCATCACACCACTACTCTGCAAAAGTATAATAATGATACCTTATTCACTACAAACAAAAGACATCAGCGCGAGTGACATAAAAATTCTTATTAAGGGTTCCAAACACCCAAAGGTCCCAGCTATTTCTAAGCCTCC